>JAYESA010000002.1:135379855-135979855 GCA_036927795.1 Iris macrosiphon
TGACAAATGAAAGGTACACATGGCTGTGAAAGGCGCTAGTCGGGCGGGCACCCGCCGCCTAGCGCCTAGCCCGCCTAGGCGGACACCTAGGCAGCCGCCTAGATCTAGGCATTTCAAAAAAAATAAAAAATCCAAAAAGAAACCTGCTGAAAATTGCAGAAAAGGTCTATAAATTCCCAAAACATGCATAGTCGGGTGTCGGAGGGACTAGGCGGACATCGGGCGGGCACCCGACACCTAGCGCCTAGACGGCCGCCTTTTAGAACAGAGAAGGTACAATCATTCATTTTTTTTACAATTAGACCCCTATACTGTAATTATGAAGCTACATTAGTAGGAAAAATATGGTCCAAAAAAGAAAAGTCGGAGAAACAATAACGATTTACTACGAAGGTTACTTGAATTAAGTAATATTGTAAACTAGTCTTTTTCTTTAGCAACTTATTAAACCTCTACAGGAATTACTGTTGAATAATACGAATATATAACCCTCAATTGAGTCAATTCTAGAGTTTTAGCATTTTAGGGCAACGGTAGGGACTTTAATACGCTATCAGAGCAATCGGGGCCTATGTTACTTGGACTCTCCACTCTAAGGAGAAATATCCGTGTCGACCCGATAAGACATGTCTATGGGTACAAAATCCGTATTGGATCCTCCATTTTGACAATCGGGAGGCTGGTAGTAAAGTAGATATTTATTTTAGGGCTATTTAGCGTTTAGATTAGGATTTTATACCAGCTTAGAGTTTAAGTCCTGACATTTCAAATTGGAAAGTTTAAACCCAAAATTGTTATTTTTTGTATCTTTTTTTTTCCATTTTTGAGTACAAATGCAACAACCACCCATGTTGAAAAGGAGGGTATAATGGACAAAATGAAACAAAAAATAAAAATTCAGGGTCCACAATTTTTAATTGGACATGTTAGGGCTTAAACTCTAAATTGTTATAAAATCCAGGGTCTAAAGGCTAATTAGTCATTTATTTTAATGTGGTAGTGAAGTAGATAATTTATTTTAATATGATAGACGGGTAGTAAGTAGTAGGGGAGCTGAAGGGACGGTCTCTTAGTAACTTATTCAACTAGTTTAGTAAAGTTTACTAGTAGTTTATAATTATAGGTTGTCTTTTTATAAAATCTTGTAAATTTTATTACATTATGTGTCTTTTTATGAAACCATATTCAGATATATTTAATTTAATAGTCATATCTCCGTACCCGTACCCAAAGTTTGGATCCTTTTTAGCCGAGTCTGTGTGTCCTTCAATTATGAGTTTGAAGGGTCCGACTCAAGGATATGTACCCGACACCAGTACCCAAGTCCAGGTAACATAAACCGGGGCTCAAAGCCCGTCTAGCGTGCATTTTAGTTGTACGAAAAAACTTATACAGCTGCGTGGATCCTTCTCGATATCCATCAGATAGGCATTTGACATGCTAGGACATATTGAACTGATACAAGTATATATCCTTAACCCTCTTATAACTCTAGAAGTTGGGGGCAGTGATAGGGATTTTAACAAGACAAACTCTCATAATAATCAGCGAAGCCTTTTCCCATAAAAAATGGGGTTGGGTGTGGCACATAAGAAAGCTCTATAAAGGAATTGACAAAGACTTTGACCGGTTGTCAACTTGACGTCAATCCTCTATTTTGTCGCTTATTCCTGGACATGGTAGTTGTGTGTACATGAGAAGGCCACGACATAAAATATAAACAACCAGTTGGCAGGTATCTACCTTTTGCCTATATAATTTAGCTCATGCAATTAATTAGCAACCTCCAAGTTCCCTTAGATTATAAAGAGTCTAAATGAAGCGGTAATAGGGAGTTGCATTAATCTCTATGACACTGAGCCAAAAAGTGAAAAGTAATGACATCCCCAAAATGAAGGACAAATGCTATTTAGTTTAGTATTGAAATAAGCTTCCATTTTCTTTTCCATTGTGCATGTTGCCCATTTCCAAAATGTCATTCCTGTTTGATGTTTTACTTCTTCATAACTAGGGCTGGGAACTGTGGTTTTTTTTATACCATATCCGATTTCAAACCCATTCGAAAAAAACGATGTTTGGAACCTAGGTTTTTATTGCCCTAACCACAATTTGGTTCAGAATTTCTTGTTTGCATTTTCTAAGCAGGGTTTGATTTGTGGGCGTAACTTTACCCAGATTCACCATATATTACAAGTTAGGATTCTTAGAACTAATTGGCTTAGTTGTAATAGACATCTTTTTGGCATGAATGAACTTCCGTAGTTTTATAACCAAGTTTTTGGAAGTAAAGCAATCTGTGTTAGCTTTAGCTAGTAAGCAAACCCGATGGGTTTAGGATGGGGGTGCAAGAATCAGGTTCTGGTCGTACATTATCCTAAATCTATCCAACCGGCCGTTCCCGTCCCCTATATTATTGTTTGTTGCACAAACACAAATACAACACGACAATAACCTACGCTGCCACATACAACATTGTTTTTGGTATGTTCTTGTCTATTTTGTCGTGTATCTGACATGGACGTGACACCGAGTGTTTGTGCTTCCTAGATTGTGGAGATGGACACGACATCCGAACTCTATATTTAGGCTTTTTTGTAGTCTATGGTAAATTTGGAGGGTGCTTCTTTGGTTGCATGACCTTGCACAACCAAGAAGGTGGGGTCTACCAATATGCAAATTGGCCGTCTATGTTCTATGGCAAGATCCTTTCTTGCTTATAATCACATTAGCTAGGTATTTGATTCCATCACTGGATTATATTAGGTTCAAAGATGGCGATAAAACATGGTTAATTCTTTGTGGAGCTTTCTTGTGCTTTCTAGCTGATCCCACTTTGATAGGAGAAGACTCGGATGATGATGATAATGACTACGATGAAGCATGATTCTTAGTGGTACCATATGTAAATATCTGGAAATTCTAAACTGACCAAAGTTTTCCCAAAATTTGCAATTTCCCCATGTTTCCAAGGTACTTGGAAACAGTGGTTGTATTGGTGATCATTACCTTGTACATTACCTTTATATCATCGGCCCTACGAAAATGTTATAACCATGTTTCCTATTCTGAAATAGTCTCTGGTTTTTGTTTCAATGTAGATAGGAGAAGAAAAAGCATAATTGGATTTACTAACGGCCAAGTTTATCATTCAAAAATGTCTTTTGGTGTTTTTCATGAGGGTTTAAGCCATCGTAGGAGTGGTGCATCTACTGAAACATTCCGACGTGATACACCACATTATAGCACAATAAAAATTGACCAAAATGGGGATTTATGTTTCCATTTCCTTATTGGTGTTCTTTTTGGCACAACCATATCAAAAGTTTGTTTACCAAGTCATGATTTTGTTAATTGCTGACACTTCTTTGCTTACCACTTTGACTGCATATGATTTAAATGTACACGTATTGCATGTCAAATTAAAATAGTAACATTTATAATGTATGCATGCTCAGCTGATGAAATTGTTTCACTGGTATCTGCATTTCCTGTTGGATTAGTAGGTGTTGGGTTGCAGAGAAACAAATTACTGGGGTTTACGTGGCTTGCATGATGTCAGATATCAGATTCACCAGGATGGAAATAAAACAACGGAGGTAGTATTCTTCTTCTTTTGACTCCCTTACCGCATCTGATAAAATAGGACATAAGCTGTTACATAGACTCGTAAGAGAACTTGAGAAAGTGTACGAGATAACATAACAAAAATTTGATTAATTTGGTACTTGCAAAGGTAAATCCTCCGATGCCTTATGAAGAAGAGTTTGCTCAGGACATCTGATAATGTACTGAGGTAGCTTTGAGTGTAGATAAAAAAGAGAAATGGTAATGAATACAAGAGATTAAAGCTAGCTTGATTCAGGTGCTCCACATAAGCTACTATTAAATTATACTAGTATATATGCACGTGCATTGTACGTATTTTAACCATCTTTTAATTAACTTTTTTCTATACTTGGAAAGAGCAAAATGCACCATAAAAGCAAACTACATTTCGCTTTAAAAAATTCTACACGTAATTACTTAGCTACCCTCATTAAATTTAATGAACAATTTTAATTAGTAAAGTTAGGTAAGGACATAATTGGAAGAAAAAATTAACGGTGAAGCTTATTTTTTATACTATATAGTAGTATAGATGATATGACATTCCCCGCAGCCATACATGTATCATGATTTGGTACGCTGTTCTTACTCGGGATAACTTATTTTATTGAAACATCCCCTAAGGTGTAATACACAACAGCAACAACAAATCCTTTATTCCAAATTTTTCGGCTATATGAACCATTTTCTTCTATTATACTTTGTAAGGATCATCTCCTCTCTCACATTCGCAAATACCATATCCTTCTCAAAGCCACAATGAAAACTGATCATTAGCTCTAGCAGTTCCTCTAATGTGCAACTCAGAGAAATAAAAACATGTTGTTTTAGACAAACATAAAAACATGTTTTTGTTGAATGGTTCAGTGCACCTTCCTTTCCTGATAAAATTGTAGTTTTCCAGTTATCATTTGTAGATAACTTAAATGTAGCCCATGTTCATTCATTTTTCCATCTACAATGGGTTTTTGCTTCCATGTTTTTTTAGCTTTACCATTCACTTTGTATATAGCCGACCCCAAAATTTGGGATAAAGGCTTTATTATTGTTGTTGTACCATTCACTTTGTATGTCAATTTTTTTGTGTGACCAATGTCATCGTCATTCAAGCTAAAACATGTATTTATGAACCTTTTGAAGAATGTTACTGTTTTTTTATGAACATTCTCATTTCTCTTCTTAAGATTATCAATCATTTGCAGTAATAAGGAATAAGCCTGGCGAATGTAAGGATGCAACTAATATATACATATATAAATTATTGTAAATCAACATAATCAGTTTTGATATCTTTATCTTGCTTGCTGGGAGAAACTAAATTTTCACATAATTTGGTCGAGATCATTCTGACACTAAATGTTCTTTTATCAGGAACCAGTGGATCCCTTCTCCCTTGTTGCAGATGAACTGTCAATTCTTGCAAACAGATTACGGTCCATGGTGGTAGCGGAGGTACTTGGTCTGAGTATAATTTTCTATTATTTTGTGAACTGTCCGCTCCTTTGTTCCTTCTATCCCTAAGAAACACACATTGTTTGTCTGGTAAACAACAGAAACTTGGAATTGCTAAGAAATATTATTGTTTTCTTTAAGCACCTTACCTAAGTTTGCCTCAGTTGTTGAATACTTTTCCAAAGTGGATGTTTGTCTGGTGAACAATGGAAACATGGAATTCTTTTTATATTACATGTTAAAAGCTAATATATATTTTATTGTAGGTACCCAAGCTTGCCTCGGCTGCTGAATACTTTTTCAAAATGGGTGTTGAAGGAAAACGATTTCGTCCTACAGTAAGAACCTCCATCACTTATCCTTTTGTCTATTACATGTCAATACATTCTTAGTAATATGATGTACATATGGATACCGTACTGTAACATCATTTTGTTTTTGTTTTAATTTTTCTTCTTCTGATGACATCATTTGGTTGTTCATCTTGAAGTTCATGATGCTATGGTCTTTTAGTATGTCTTCAACTAGCTGTTTTTACATCATGAACCTAATGATGCCATGGAACATTGGCTGTGTTCTAAGAAATTCACTGTTCTCTATATGAAACCAGAGAATACTTGTTTGTGCAGGTGTTGTTGCTAATGGCGTCTGCTTTGAATGCGTCTGATCTCAAATCAGCTGTTGCTGCTGAGTTTCATACCTTACCAGAAGAATTGCGTTCGAGGCAGCAGTCAATTGCGGAAATAACAGAAATGATCCATGTGAGTCTCTTACTGTCACACATTTTTCTGTAGTTGTTTTTCTTTTTCTGACTGATGTTATATGTTCTACATGTTTATTGCTGATATCATGATTTGTGATATATATGCTTTCTGTCAAATGTTTACTTTTATTTAGTATATAAGATTATCTCAATTTGCCATTACTAGGTGGCAAGCCTACTTCATGATGATGTTCTGGATGATGCAGACACAAGGCGTGGCATTGGTTCACTGAATTTTGTGATGGGAAACAAGGTATTCCCTTTTATGTAATTAAATTATGTTTTTTAATTTATTACAATGAATTAATTCTGATAAAACTAAAGCCAAGTTGGGGTGTGCACTGTGATACACTTTTATAGGATGTTTATAATCACCTTTGATGGATGGAACTAAGTCACTATAAAATCTGAGGCATTATAAAGCTTATGATTTGTTTTACTTTTGGAGTCTAGGAGTAGGTTTTATCATTGTAAAGATAATTCAGGGAAAATAAGATATCATAAGCGTGCGTGAAGGGGCATAGAGGGATGGTTGGGAACCTCTGTAGGGAAAGAGGAACCCTCAAGTACTAAACTTTGGAGTGCCTGGAGTGCCCAATGTGATAGTCGTCCATGTTTCTCAAAGATATCTTGTTGATTAATGTAAAATAAATTTTCGTATATAATGTTGGTTCAAGACATTCAAATTGATAATGTAGAGAGATCCAATTGTATGATACTGATATGAAGATTTTTGAAATATCAGCTGAGCTATTAACCATAGTTCCGATACAGCCGATACCGATAAATTTTGGCATGTCCCGATCTGATACTGGCCGTTACCGATACCGACCAATACCGACATTAAGGGTCGCTTTTCCCGTCAATTCGGCGAAGAAAATTGAACGAAAAAGACCAATCAACAAGGGTGTAAAAGCATAGTAAGGTTGTAAAAGCATTTAAGAGAATAAAACTTATCTATCGCAGATAAACCAATCGGCAAGGGTGACTACTTTTTCATTCAATTCCAAAATTACTAAGCAACAACACAAAAAAATACTTAAAATTATGTCTAAATTTACAAAAAAAATTCTAAAATTTTAATTATTTATTAATAATTATTTGCTTTCTGGTACCAAAAAATCCGATCCTTTGATCCGAAACTACCGATACTGTCGATACCGCCGATCCCGATACTCATAGGAAGGATCCGATACCGATACTATGAACCTTGAATTAACATGATATAAATTTTCCCGTGTCTGACATAAAAGTTTATCCTGTCAACTATTACAAAGGGGTCCACTAGTTGAAGCTTCTTTCAAATTGTTAATCTTCTATGACTTTTATAGCAAATATCATCCATGCTAAGATATTGTCTCTGACAAAAGCATCTGGAAAATTGTAAGCAGAGAATATATATATATATATATATATATATATATATAGATAGATAGATAGATAGATTTTCGGGTGATTTTAAGTGTTTTTCTGATTATAGAAGGTATGCATTCATATTCCTTAAATATGTCCATTGATAAGATACTTTTGTAAGAAAATATAAACAATTGTTTTTACTATGTTCTGTGTACTTGTCTATTTTTATCACATGCTGCCTCATAAGTATAGTGTTCTTCTCACTGCAGCTATATTAATTCGATAAGCTACGTGCCAAATTCAAATGCAGTAAGCATCAATATGTAGTATGATTTTACTTCTAAGCCCATTGATCTTGTTTGTTATGTAGCTTGCTGTGCTGGCAGGAGATTTCCTACTGTCCAGAGCATGTGTTGCTCTAGCTTCACTAAAAAACACAGAGGTATATGATTATCTAATGTTAGGTCCCATATGCAAAAAAGTAAATGCTGTCTGTTTTCTGTACATTTTTTAATATAAACTGACTTATTTACCATTTTGGATAAACTATTGTGATTCTAATATTGTATATCCTAATGTATCTGTGTCCTTATATGTGGAATACGCAACATATGTAACAGTGAAATATTGAGATAAGTAGAATAGGCTTTTAAAGTTATTGCTGAATGTGAATGTGCAAACCTATTAACTTAGAACTTCCTTCATTGACATTGGAACATGCTTTAGTACATATAGATTATGAACTCTAAAACCCTGCTGGTCATTGGAGTAGTTAAAGTGCGCAATTTCATGCACATTGTCTTCAAGTTATGTAGTTTCCTGCTACTAGTGAAAAGGTGAAAGGTAAAAGTCAACTGTCTCGCTTTGGCATTTTTTAACAAACCAAATGGGTGGTAAGAACAGAAGATAGTATAGTTTAATGCTTAGTTTATGGTAAAATAGATGATCTTTTATAAGGAATTGAATCAATTTTCATTAATTAAACTAGAAGTTTAAAGCATTCCATCATGTGAATAATTTTAAGCTTAATGTAACTTAACTATCAGTACTTAAATTTTGAAATTGAACAGAACTGGCCGATTTGAAATGTGCCTTATGTTCTGTAAGTTGTGAATTTGTCGTATAAAATTTGCACATCAATGAACTATATTGTGTCACATCTATGTGTGAGCATGTCAAGTTTATGGAGAGGAGGTTATGTGATTCATTGGAGATGTTTTATCACGTATAGTGTTAGTTACTTTAATCTTTTCTTGGTACAACTTTTAATATTGTTTTTTTCTGCATAAAGCATATTCTCAACCACATCCTTGTAGGTTGTATCATTGCTTGCAACTGTCGTGGAACATCTAGTTACGGGTGAAACGATGCAAATGACGACTTCATCGAGTGAACGTTGCAGGTATCTAGTTCCATCACAGCCCTAGCAGTAGTTTTTTCATTTTATATTGTTTATTGCCGTAGGTGGGTTTTTGAGATATTTGCTTCTACTGTCTTGCCACAGTAAGTCTTTCTTGGGTTCAATTTCTGTCTGCTAGTGCATTAGTTATCTTTGAATTGCTTTGTTTGCTTAGATGAAACCTTTTCTTGTGAATATACAGCATGGAGTATTACTTGCAAAAGACATACTACAAGACGGCTTCTTTGATTTCCAATAGTTGCAAGGCTATTGCTATCCTCTCTGGTCAAACTGCTGAAGTTTCCATGCTTGCTTATGAATATGGTCGAAATCTGGTTCGTGATCGTAACTGGATCTTTCTGATGGCCTAGACTATATTAGTTGTTGTAATTAATTCTTCAACAGAATGTTCATTAGCTTTTGCATAAATGCAGGGTTTGGCATTTCAGCTGATAGATGATGTTCTTGATTTCACTGGCACAACAGATTCACTTGGAAAGGGATCTTTATCTGACATCCAACATGTAATCTTCCTTCACTTCATGGACCCTAACTTCTGATTCTCTTTTTATTGTAGTTCGTATAGATTAGTAATGAGCAATTTTTTTGATGGGATTATCTTTGGCATAAAGGGGTCAATATGATTGCGAGCACTTCAATAATATATATAATTATTATATACCAATGCTGATTAGTGACATCTACACAGAGAGAAAGAGAGTAGAGTTCTAATGCAGTCAATATCATGTTAGACCAGACTCAAACCCAGATTACTTACAATACTAGATATGTTAATTAATGGTATAGTTAAAAAGTATATTATTGCCTTCGTGCATTTTTTGTTAGTCCTCAGGGACCAGCAAAAGTTCAGGATACCTTGTTGACTTGCTTTAAACATTAGCGGGATAAGCTTAATTGGCCTCAAGCTTTAGGGGGGTCGGTAAAAAAAATTCTTGAACTTATTGCAGCTGTACGTTCCATTGGTACGGACACGGATACTTTGATATTAAACAGAGTTTAGCGTATCTGTGTATTTTGGAGTGACCATGGCGTGACCAACAATGACATGGTTTATATTTTGGAAATTCTGGACTTGTGAGTTGCATCTAGTCCATTCTTGCTCTTACTGTCAATTGTTGTCATAAAGACTCGAGAAGTAAATGATCTTAAGAATTTTGAATATGTGAATAACAAGGGCAGGAGATGAATTCAAGAATTATACTGCAACTGCTGAAGAGAGAGAGACAAAGGTAACACAGGCGGAGACCCAGACTTTTATGTATCTTTGTAATGTTTCTTGACACAAGCAGTCAGCGAATTCGATGAGTTTGGACATAGAAGCATGGTATTCGAGCTGTAACCATTTAATTCTTGTATTGAAGAATGAGTTCGCAAGGATGATCATAATTCCATGTGGTTTCTGAAGTTCAAGGTCATATTTCAGTGTGACAGCACTAGAAGGCATTTTCACCAGGTAAATTTGGTCAAAAGAGTACTTCACTGGTAAGTTTAGTCTGGTTAAGGGTCAGTGGCTCACTCATGAAGTAAAATGTCATAGAGTAGATGATAGATCATGCTATCAAAATAAAGAATGCTATCAAAATAATGAGGCCATAGAACGTTTTATGTTTGGGAAAAGAAAGAAGACAAGCTATTGGTCCATCTTTATGCTGACTTTTGAAGTCTAGTTTAACCCAAGGTTCAGTTTATCGGTACAACGGCCAATACCGATACGTATCTTCTTTGGCCTTTGGCCTGTCTTGATCCATACTAACTGCTTCCGATTGACCGATTATGCCATTGGGACTCTCTTTCCCGATCAATTTGGTGAAGAGAAAATTACAAGAAAAAGTAATAAATATACGGAAAATGACGTAGTGATTCGGCATGTCAATTGTCAAATATATACATGATACAATATATCGATAAGATTCCTTATCTACACAACGCAAGAGTTCATTTTGCTGATGTTATATATTTATAGATTCACAACTCCCATCGTCTTAATATTATTCCACTCAGAGCTCACAAGGAATAATAAATGATACCTAGAATTATGTCTAAATATATGATTTTTTTTATTTTTAATAATAATTATTATCAATTTTGACTAATAAATGGACAACTCTCAAACTCCGATAAAAAGACCTTCGGAATTGCTTGAGCCACCAATATCAATACTCGTAACAAGAGTCTCAGATCAATTCAGATATCGATATTGCAAGCCTTGGTTTAAGCAAATCGGAAATTGGTTTGATGACTTTGTTTGAGCATGCTAAGGGATACTTTGTTGGAGCTTGCTAAGGGATGATAAGAATGTAAAGTTTCTCCAAAATTACTTAACAGAAGCAAACTAAGAAGGATATGGTCTTTATTAGTATTACATAAAACACACCCTTAACACAAGTGAATAGAAGAAAAGGATTCAAGCACCCAACTTCAAAATTTGGGATAAAGGCTGGGATAAAGACTTTGTTGTTATATATATATATATATATATATATATATATATATAGAGAGAGAGAGAGAGAGAGAGAGAGAGAGAGGGTGTAATCATGGCAACTTAACTCATCGGAGGATTATATGATGGAACCATTTGATATTTTGATTCATGTTGGTTAAAGAAAACACCATGGGTAAATTGGCCTAGGCATCCGCCTAGGCGTCTGGTGCCCGCCTAGGCGTCTACCGACCCCGACTATGCATGTTTTTGGGTTTTATGGAATTTTCTGTATTTTTAGTAGGTTTTTTTTTGGGAGGGGGGGTTAATTTTTTTAACCGCGGCCGCCTAGGCAGGCTAGGCACCCGGTGCCCATCCGAATAGCACCTAACGCCTTTTACAACCTTGATTATATGTAGGATATGTTGTGGGTTAGAACATAGAGTAACTTGTTATGTATATGCAAGGTTTCTGATATTAAATATTAAACCCATATCGGTTGAGGGGTCGTTGTACCGCATACCGAGTGATATACCGGACATATCGGGAGATACGAACTCTTGGTGGTATGGGATAATAATTCACTTCATAGATGACATGTGACAAATTTTATGAGTATAAATATAAATTTGTATAATTAATTTTTAGTGTAATTTAGAATAAGGCTCTATCGACACGTAGATATTCTCTGTGACTCTAAAACACCGATGAAACATACAAATTCTAACTAGCTTTTCTTTAAATAGGTTTAATTTTTAAACCTAAATAATTCGACACATGTTGAGTTAGGCCGACATATCAGCCGACTTGTCCAATATATTGATCGATTTGGCCGACATATTGACCGATTTGGCCTGGATACTGCCGCTATAGGCTTACTGGATTTTCCATACCGGTCATATTGGTTCTCCTTCAAAAACGGTATACCAACCAATATTAATCATATTCCAAACAGAGGTTACCTATGGGCACAGTTTGCTTCAATATGTAGTGCACTTATGTGTACGATGAGGCTTAACCAGTACGTTGTAGTTCACTTAAGAACAAATGTTAGTATATATATATATGGGAGCCCGCTGGTTCAAGGGAGGAAGACTAATGTTGGCAGCAACGGTCTGACAGGTATGGCGCGAAAGGAACCAACGCATATATACGAAGGACTGAGTACGACTCAAATAGGGATCCTTATATATATATATATATATATATATATATATATATATATATATATATATATATATATTTGTCTTCTCACCTCAAAGGACATAGTTGTTGAGAATCTTAAGATTATAATAAAAAGTAGCTTTTGGGATATTGAAATTATAAAAGAGAGAGGATTGGCCCAAACAATTTTGTAGATACTTTTCTTCTTGTCCTCCTCTTTTCTTTCTCCCACTCTTGTAGTAGACTCGGTCATAAGGTAGAGGCTGGAGAACATTCTCCTCCCTCCCTCACTTCCGGTGTGATGGCAACGGTGATCGACTCTCCAAAAGTGGTGGTTTTTTTTTACAATAAAACTAGAACGTCTTGAGAAGGCGCCTATGAAGTGAACTTCAATTGTAGGAGTGGTTATCACTCTCTCACCACCCTAACCCCAGCGGCATGTTCTTGGTGAGCAGCAGTTATCGGCTCCTAAATTCCAACAAGACATGAAGCCACTCCCCTCTCTCACATTCTCAACTTTGACGCATCTTTGATGGGGTGCAAGGACAGAAATGTCTACTGTTCTTCGAGTCTTGAGATGATGGTAGGCGGTCCGAAAAGCCAACGGTTGACGAGAACATCTTTCTTGATTCTGTAGTATTCCATAGAAACGGAGTGGTACAAGATGATGGTTCAAGCCTCGAGGAGTGGTGAACCAAACGGGGTTTAGCTGGGTTTGAAGCGGGGTGACGACAAGATGTGGTGATACATGAGAAGGAGGGAAGTGATTCAAAATCTGATTCTGACAGGAAAAGGTGCAGCCAAAGGCAATCGTGCTGACTTGCAGGCGGTGTGTTTGAAATTTGAATTTTGATGGGACATGATGGGTTGAGGCTCTTGATAACCATGTTACTAGTATGAGTATGCCTACAAGTGTCAAATTAAGTGATAGTTGTACATTCTTGCTTGTGACATATCTCCAACGAGAAATTTGTATGTTCTTGCTTGTGACATATCTCCAACGAGAAAATGGACAGGATGGCGTGTCTCTTGGAGATTTGGGTGGAGTTGCGGGCTTAAATCCAATTTGTTGTCAAAGTGAGAATCACGTGGGTGTGTGTGTTTAAGTCAGTCAACAAAGAAACTTGAGTGAAAGAGTGAAGGGATGGTTAGATGTGATGTATATCATTATCAATTGTTTATGGCATTAATCAAGGGTCTTTTGGGAAGCAAGTCAGCATGCTCGGCTAATGGCATAATCGTTTGGCAGTTAGTCGTACCTTCTCTTTTCCGATTTTGTTTATGAAGATACAAAGTACAGTGGGTTGTCATTTTATTATATTGGAGATACCAAACAAGGAGAATCAGTATGTTTACTAGGCGAGGGGTCAAATGAACACCTGAAAAGCAAGGCGTCCTTTTGTGAGGGGATTAGTTATTAAGAAAGATTGTGTTCAATCAGCGAGGGGCCGAGTCATGGAAAACCGAGTGCTCAATTGTGAGGGGTATCTATTGGGAACCTAAGTGTTCTTTGCAAGGGGCCGAGTCACTATCAGAAAACAAGTGCTCAATTGCAAGGGTATGAGCCACTATCAGGAACCCAAGTGTTCATTCGATGAGGAGCCAAGTCACTATTGGGAAATCGAGTGCTCATTCAGCAAGGGGCTGAGTCACTATTGGGAAATCGAGTATAGAATTGTGAGGGGACGAGTCACTATCGGAAACCCAAGTGTTCATTGTGCTCGTTCAGCAAGGGGCTGAGTCACTATTGGGAAATCGAGTATTGAATTGTGAGGGAACGAGTCACTATCGGAAACCCAAGTGTTCATTTGGAGAGGGGCCAAGTCACTATTGGAAAACCGATTGTTCATTCAACGAGGAGTCTAGTAAGCATCGAAAAACCGAATGCTCAATTGTGTGGGGACAAACCATAACTGATAACCAAAACTACGATATCGAGAGAAGCTAACCGATTAGCCTCGTGGTATATGACATTATCATCTTATCATTAGGATCTTTAGAGAAGATTTTTTCCTAGAAGACAAGAGCTAGGTCAAGATATTTCACTCTCTTATTAATGAAAGCGATGAATTCTGGTTAAGGCAAGCTTCGACTCGCCGGCGGATCATTCCTACTTTGTGTGGGAGTTATGTTGTATTTTATTTTTCTCCCTCTCTCAGCCCTTGTACTTGGGTCTTTATTTCGTTAATTACCATTAATGAAAAGTAGGATTTCAACCCCCCCCCCCCCCCCTTTTCACCATTTACTCTAAAAATAGTTTTATAAAGATATCAAGGAAACTTGAGCTTTGTTCTAGGTGGATGGAGTTCACGAAGCTTCTATGATAATGACATACAATGGCACCAAGCTCCTTTGGCGGCACTGGGTATTGAATTTATTGCTTTGGTTATTAATCGGAAATATTTTACTTTCAGCTGAATACTTCGACAACTGGAGCAAGAAGTTGTATATGGTTTTCCTTAATTTAAAGAGAATTTGGATCTTGGTTCCAGGTTGCTTGATAAAATTGTCTCTAATAAAAAGATATTTTCCTGCTCATTGGATGGACTTGATGGTTTACTGGTAAGGTTGTCCTTTATACATAGTTACCTCAGTCGAGAAGCTACATACTCATAGAGGGTGGAATGTCGGGGTCGTGATTGTCGTCCATTAACAGAGGTCAGCGGATAGTCGAGGATGGTGCTCGAGGTACATGAAGTGAGTGGTCGATTGTGCCTGGAGCAGGTGAGCACTACGAGTTCCAGCCGGGCTGGGTTAGAGCAAGGATTGGAGGACAAGACTGGCGACAACAATGGTAAAGTCGGTGGTTAGCGAGGTGTTTGAGTATGAGTACATTTATGAGGAAGACATCCGAATTTGAGGTGGGTTTTGAAGGAAAGCTGGTTTAAGCAATGGGATTTGATCAAGGGACTAGAGCTTGGTTGTGAAGAAAGGCTGTCATTTTGATATAGAAAATGGGATTTGCTCAATCTTGTGTGTAAGATAAGAAAAAGAGACGCAAGTTGATTAATTAGTGGTAGAAGTTGATTTTTTTTAGAGGAAAGAACGACACGAGGGATTCCTCTGCGATAGCGGGATAATAAATGGTAAAAACAAAAGAAAAAATAAAAACGAGTTAGCGGGGTAATAAAGGGTAAAAGCAGAAGGGGAAATAAGAACGTGCGGAGGGTTGAAATGGAGCATTGAGTTAGGGGTTGGATGAACTTACTAAAGGGTTTGTAGGTGTAAACTGAGATATTGTTGTCGAAGAGCAACAAGAGACAGATGGTGAAGCTCGAGGAGAGATGGTGGAGCTCGGTTAGAAATGGAGCTCGACAACACTAGTTGAGGTCGGAATAGAGGGTTCTATAAAGCTGTTGAAATGAAGAAGCAAGAGGAGAGAGAGAAGATCATGGGCTATGTTGTGGGTATTTAGGAGGAAAATATAGGTGGTTAGAGATAAGGGTGGCAATTTGGGTCCAACCTGCCTTATTAGACAGGTTTGTATCCCAAGGCTAGGATGTTTCGGGCTTAAATGGGTCACTTATGTAACCCGTTTAATAAGCGGGTCAGGTCTGGGTTTAGGGTGCTTTAGGTCTGGGTTTTAGGGTGCTAACCTGTTGGATCCGGTTTGACCGTTTTTTGAATGGTATGGGTTCATTTTTAACGGACGCTCCCAAGTTCGAAATCCACTAATCTGCATATAAAATTAGAAAGTATAAATTCTTCGTTCATTCTAAAGTTTTTCGAGCCACCTTTGAGAAACTGTAACCCCTCTTTGATTGTTCAACCCTTCATTCTCCTATGTCATTTCTGAAGTCTTAACCCACATCATCTCCAAATTCTCCACCACATCACCTCCCTTTACAAAGTCATCTACCTATTCCTTTAGTTCTTCCTTCCTCTATCCATGTATCCCTCCACCCATCACTAGATTCAGTGCCCACCCACCACCAAAATCACCTACTTGGTCCTTACCTCCAGCACCGGCTTCTTCTTTGGCTCCTTCATTTCGGTATCTAGGGTATGGTCACCTATTACAAGATATTTGCATCCAGCCCAACCTGTATGACCCATTAGCTAAACGGACAAATAGGTTGGGTTTGGTTGACCTGTTTAAAAATGGTTGGGTTTGACCTAAACAAGTTATATATAAACATGTTTTATTTCGGTTGAGCATTAGATTATCAACCCAAACCGACCCGATTGCCACCCCTAGTTAGAGAACAGAGAAGAAATGGGTTTATTGGGTTTGGTAGAGATCATGTAGCACGGACACGAATACAACATTACACAGGAAGGACACGGCGACTCGGACATGAAACCTACTTTGGTGTGTCCTAGAGTATTTTTGGAGTGCCCAGGGTGTGCCCTACACAACACAGCTCAGATTTTTGGAGTGTCCGTGCCTCCCATGGTAGAAATGAATACGAGGATTTGTCTAAGATAGATGATGATGGAGGCTAGGGTTTGGGTTGGTATCTCCCTAACCTGAGACCATGTTAGAGGCTACATTTTGAAAATGTTATTATATCATTAAGCTCAAGCCAACTATATTATTAGAGTTACATGGTGATAAAGATAACTATTCACTAGTGGCAACCTATGTTGCATGGGCACAAGAAAATGGTGCCCGTATCCGTATTGTGTCCATTCCCGTATTTGTGCATCATAGGTGACTACATTATACCTACTTGAAAATGTATGTATCCTGTAACGGTGTATTGTCCTTATTTGTATCCTTTTCCATATCGGTGCAACATAGGTGACATCAAAGCATACTAAGATAATATCACTAAGGCACAATACTAAAACACATTACAGATTTTAGGATATCATATTTAGCTGAAAGGTGAATCTCAAAGGTCCCTGATTTCTTTTTTGTATACTAATAATATATGCTAATAATATATTGTTTTTCTTTAGCTTGCACAGTTTTCTTAGACACTGTTAGATACTGATAGTCTGATATTTCAAATTTCTTTTCACCTGCAATGAATTATGTAAATTATTCACCTAAGGCCACTATTTACGTAAGTATACAGTATTTGTGCTCTAATTTTATAATTTTCAAACATAGAGTAAGTTACATGCTTATGTTTTGCGAGGGACAAAAGGAAAATCGATTTTCTTCTAAACACAAAGTTGTTGCAGTTGTGCACCTTGTAATCATATACAAACCAGAAAGAGGGAGGTTTAAGTGGCAAGTCCTTATAGGCTTAGTTAAGTTTGGAGATAGAGAGGAGAAGGGAAAGTAGGAGAAGAGAAAATATGAGAAAGGAGTTTGCAAGGGCCTTAAACCCTAGGTTGCATCTCATGTCTATTTATATTGATATGCAATACACCCACAATTACTATTATACCCTCATATGATAAATAACAAAATAAAATAACTCTAACACCCTCCCTCAAGCAGGAGCATATAGATCAGACATGCCCAGCTTGCTACATAAATCAGAAAATTGACCATGAGCAAGTGGTTTGGTGAGGATATCACCTAATTGATCCTCTGACCGAACATAAGGAGTGACAATCTATTTCTTCAGCAACAAATCACGAACAAAATGACAATCCACCTCGATATGTTTCGTGCGCTCATGAAACACCGGATTACTTGCGATAAACATTGCCGACTGATTATCACAATACATCTCCATCGGAATAGGAATCATAATTCCTATTTCATGAAGAGGAGACTGCACCCACATCATCTTAGAAGCTGTATGAGCCATCGCACGGTACTCGGCCTCTGCACTAGAACAAGCCACAACATTCTGCTTCTTACTATGCCACGTGACAAGATTGCCACCCACAAACGTACAATAGCCAGAAGTAGACCTCCTATCACTGCGACCGTCTGCCCAATCAGCATCACTGAACCCAGTCACCGTAAGCAACTGGGAAGGTTTGTACAATAAACTCTTTCCAGGTGCACCGTTCAAGTATCGAAGAATGCGAGAGATAGCCTCCCAATGTGGTTGCCGAGGGGCATGCATAAACTGACTAACTACTCCAACTGCATATGTGATGTCTGGTCGAGTAACAATAAGATATATAAGTTTGCCAACCAAATATCTATAATATCCAACATCCTCAAATAACTCTTCCCTGTCAGCATCAAGCTTGTCATGATAATCCATAGGAGTCTCAACTGGCCGACACTCCAACATCCCAGTCTCGGAGAGCAAGTCTAGAACATACTTGCGTTGTGACAGATACACACCCTTCTTAGATCGAGCAACCTCGATTCCAAGAAAATATCGAAGACCCAAATCCTTAGTATGAAACTGACGACTAAGGTAGGCCTTCAAGTCCACAATTCCAACATGATCACTCCCAGATATAATGATATCATCAACATAAACAATCAACACGATAATACCTGCCGAGGAAGAATGATAAAATACTGAATGATCTGATGTGGTACGCCGAAAGCCATACTGAATGAGAACGGAACTGAACTTGTCAACTCAAGCACGAGGTGACTGTTTCAGTCCATATAATACTTTCTTCAATCGACATACGAGTTTTTTATTTCCTGCTACAACATATCCCGGTGGTTGATCCATATAAACCTCCTCCTATAAGTCACCATACAAGAAAATATTCTTTATGTCCAGCTGATATATAGGCCATTGGCGATTAACCGCCACAGAAATAAGAATCCGAACTGAATTCAGCCGAGCCACTAGAGAGAGTCTCCATATAATCTATGCCATATGTCTGAGTATACCCTTTGGCAACCAACTGTGCCTTGAGAAGCTCAACAGAACCATCAGGGTGATACTTAACAGTGTACATCCATCTACAATCCACTTTTTGCTTTCCAACAGGAAGTAATGTAAGCTCTCAAGTCTGATTTTGATATAAAGCATACATCTCCTCATCCATTGCACTTTTTCAACCAGAAGATGACATAGCTTGCTTGTAAGTTTTGGGAATAAAAATAGAAGACAATGAAACAACAAATGCATGAAAAGATGATGAAGCACGGTGTAATGAAACATAGTTAGAAATTGGATGCTTATTCTTTGTGGTACAATGACGTCTTTTTCTGAGAGCAATAGGAAGATCATCTGGATCTGGTGATGGGAGCAGAAACCTCAGGCACGGAAGATGATTGGTTGAAGGCTGAATTCTGCAGAACCACTGGCCTGTCCTTGGATCTCTGATAAACCTGTAAATGGGGAATGAAGACAGAAATTGATTCAGGAATGACCGGAAGTGGTATGGAAGATATCAAATCTGTTGTAAAAGGAATACAACGGTCTTCTGAAGAAAAGAAAGGGATAGACTCAAAGAATGTAACATCCGCACTGACATAATATTTGCGTGACTATGGACTGTAACAACGATAACCTTTTTGAGTACGGGGATAACCAAGAAAGACACTTGAGAGATCTAGGAGCCAACTTATCTCGATTAGGTTCCAAGTTATGAATAAAAGCGACACACCCAAACACTCGAGGAGATAAGAAAAAAGGTGCGACATCTGTATGTAATATGGTAAATGGAACTTTGTTATTTAATACAGATGGTGGCATGTGATTAATAAGATAACATGCAGTAAGAACAACATCTGCCCAAAACTGTTTAGGGACATGCATATTGAACATGAGAGTTCGAGCCACATCTAAAATTTGTCGATGTTTGCGTTCAGCTATACCATTTTGTTGAGAGGTATGGACACAACTGGTTTGATGAATCATACCACGATCAACACAGAAACTGTTCACAGAAGATTGAGTATACTCCAAAGCATTATCAGAACGCAGAATTTTGATACGTTTATTAAACTGAACATAGACTTCATTATAAAAAGCAGATAACACATTTGGAAACTCAGATCTTTCTTTCATTAAATAACACCAAGTCATTCTGGAATAATCATCAATAAAAATAACAAAATACTGAAATCTTTTTGGACTTTTGACTCTAAACGGACCCCAAATATCAGAATGAACAAGATCAAAAGACTCTAATTGACGACTCTCACTACGACGAGGAAAGGAACTACGGTGATGCTTGCCTAACTGACAAGCCTCACATTCAAGACTAGAAACATGACTCAAACTAGGAACAACTTGACGCAACTTAGCCAAAGACGGATGTCCCAAACGATAATGCCACTGCAACGGAGAAGTAGAAACAGAAGTGAAGGCCTTTCCAGGTAGATCCAAGTAGTACAGTCCATCTTTTTTATGTCCCTAACCAATCATCTTTTTCGTCCTGAGGTCCTGAAAAACACACGAATTGGGAGAAAATGTCACAAAATATTGAAGAGATTTGGTTAACTGGCTCACAGATAACAAATTAAATGGAAAATTAGGCACATATAATGAATCAAATAATGATAGTGATTGAGTAGGGTGAATGACACCTTTCCCAAGCACAGGACGAGTAGACCTATCAGCCAAGATAATATTATGTTTCATGGAACTACGATTATGAAAGATAGATGTTATACCAGATATGTGAGAGCTTGCTCCTGAGTCGATGACCCAAGAGGTGGATGGTGACTGGATTGCCACAAAAGCAGGATTACCTATATGTGCCATGGTTGCAGTAGGTTGGGAGGTGGTACTAGCAAGCGCGTTCAACTTCTGGAGGATCTGTTGAAATGGAGATGAGGTATCAGACGTTGAAGTCTGATTGAAACCCGAAGTATCATCTCTATGAGCAGAAGTGGTGACCTTTGACTGCATATTTTCATCATGTACTTGATGTGCATATTCTGGTTTGCCCCACTTGTCCCAACAAGTCTTCTACATGACCGAGCATTCCACAATAGTTACACTTTCGTGGTTGACCACGGCCACCACCACCACCACCGCGACCACCACCACGACCATTGTCTCTACCACCATGGCCTCCTCCTCGACCAAAACTACGACCACCATCTCTACCGCCACGTCCAATACCACGTCCACCACCACGACCAATATCACTAGAAACTAGGGCAGAAGAGTCAGTACTCGGCACCACAGAACTCTGTCCTAGAAAGGAACGATTGAGACGGGAGAAAGTATCTGCCACCGTAGGTAACTGCTCTCCAGCAATGATTTGAGCTTTATAAGGTTCGAGTGCAGGATCCAAGCCGGCTAGGATAAGTGAAACATGAAACTCTTCCTTCTGTCTCCAAGCTTCTTTCAAATCAGTAGTAACAGGATGATATTAAAACAGTTCCTCCCACAAAGCCTTCTTTGAAGCCAGATATTCATTCACAGGCTTCCCATTTTGCTTTGTATTGAACAATAACTCGTACAACTCATAGATACGGGCAACGTTTCGCTTCTGCGAATATGATTCTTCCAGAGATGCCCAAATTTGTTTGCTTGATTCACACCACTGAACATTAGCAGCGATATGTGGTTCCATACTATGCCACAACCACGACATAACATATGCATCTGCACTCATCCAATCTTCATACTCAGCGGACGTTTCAGGCAGGGGTTCTTCTGTCAAAAACTTTAACTTCTTCTTCGCCCTTAACACCACTTTGATAGACTTGGACCAGGCAAGGTAGTTCGCACCATTGAGTTCACCGCTGTAATCAACTTTCCCAATTCATCATTATGAATAATAGTAAAAGGAGAACCACCTCCGCTACCACCACCACTATTAACCTCGCTAGAAGATTCGGTCCCCACCATACTTGCAGATGCAACAGAAAGACGAGGTCTATGAAACCCTAGATCTCACAACGAACCTCAACCGACGACGAATAACCAACGGAGATCTGTAGAAATCCTAGATCTCATAAACGAACCACGAACGGCCATGAACAACGAATGGCGAATCATGAAAAGTAGACAATTTTTTTTTTTCGGGGCTGCCGCCCCCAACCCTGCAATCAGGGGCTACCGTCCCCGAACCCCTATCGAACTCACGGCCGAGTTCGATCGGCCCTGTCGTGGATGGGATGTACAGTACTTACAAATATATGCTCTGATACCAAGTTAAGTTTGGAGATAGAGAGGAGAAGGGAAAGTAAGAGAAGAGAGAATATGAGAAAGGAGATTGCAAGGACCTTAAATCCTATGTTGCATGTCATGTCTATTTATATTGATATGCAATACACCCACAATTACTATTATACCCTCATATGATAAATAACAAAATAAAATAACTCTAACATTAAACTGAATGTATGTGGTTGCTCAACGTGTTATGAAAATATAAGAGTATTGAAGCACCAAGTTCTAACTCAAGAAGACTTTGGGCAGCCAATAGTTGTGTTGTATCCTTAAATATCAAATTGCGAGGAATTATTTAAACAATATCAAGGGGATAATTTTTGCTTACAATATCTCTAACTGTTTGACTGTATCCAGAGAGTATGCATTCAATGAACCTGTGGTAGTTTACTTTATACAACATACAAGTGTTATTATGTAAAAAATACTATACTCTTATTTTACAGGGGATTATAACAGCTCCTATATTGTTTGCAATGGAAGAATTTCCTGAGCTGCGCAAAGTTGTTGATCAGGGTTTCAAGAACCCAGCAGATGTTGATGCTGTAAGTATCATTAACATTTTGTTGATGAAATGTATTCATATCTTTGCAAGTTGCACTTCTCTTGCTTTATAGTTTAATTAATGCTTGAAGAAATGTTAGTTATGGAGTTGTTTTTACATTGTTGTTATTAGTTAAATGAACCTAGAAAATCAGTACAAGCGATGAGAATAAATCAAAGAAAAAGTATTTTTCTTGTATTGAGCATTTCAATTTAAACAAAATTATTGCACATATACATGGAATGACAAACAGGTACCCTGGCAATCTGGATAGATGGTCAACATAGGGGAAGGCTTTTGTGATCCAGATCTGCACATTGGATTATAGTCCGTTAGATTTGCAATCTAAATTTTGAGTTGTGGATCTTGTGAGACTAACAATTTCACAATCCGTTCAATCAATTTTCGTCAATTTTCTCATATTTGATCAATAATGTAGAAATAGTTGTAAACACGGATTTTCTCTATGGTTCTGTGTTGCCATCCATTTAGCCATTGAAAGTTCTAGTAAAGGGAAACAGAGAATGATTCTTAGAAACGAAAGTACATATAAACAATTTGACTTTTAATAACTTGTAGGCCCTCGACTACCTTGGAAAGAGTCAGGGAATACAGAGGACTAGAGAATTAGCTGAAGAACATGCCAACCGTGCTGTACAAGCAATTGAAGCTCTTCCTGCAAACGATGATGAGGACGTTCGAATTTCAAGGCGAGCTCTGATGGATATCACCCGAAGAGTCCTCACAAGAACAAAATGATTTCCTTTTATAAGTGCCCAAAGTTTTGATAAGTGCCTTATTTCCTTTGTTCTGCACATAAATCCATGCGAGCTACGCCGTGAAACTCTCTGATCGCATTATGGGAATTCAAATTCCATTCATTTTTAACCTGTGTAAGTTACAGTTTCAAGTACCTGAAACTGAACAATCCTTGGTTTAGCTATTAAGATTTTCGAAAGAGAAAATAGGATACCTGGTGATTGAAAGTTCATTGCGGAAGTTTCTTGTATTTTTATTGGCTTACAAACGTGTAAATGTATTAATATTAAGTGATTCAAGTTGAAACAGGAATACTAGTGGAAAGGGAGGGTTTAAAACATGTCTCTCCTTTCAACAATTGTCCAAGTCTTATACTAGTAGTTTTACCATGTTCACTTGTACTGGTCTTCGTTAAACTAAATTCAAGTACTGTGCTAAGGTATTACTTCTTTTTCTTAAGTTATCTTGGTTTTGCTCACTCATGGTGGATCAACAGTTAGGGGTTAGGGATGGTGAGGGTTATTAAGGAGGTCGAGGGCTTGATCCCAGGCCTTGAAGGAAATAATTGTCATCATAGTTTCTTCATTACTTTCTGCAGTTTCCACTGAAATACTGAAGTTTCTATTAGAACATGCATACTATGTAGATGTCTCTTTGACGGAAGGGTAGCCTTGTGGGATGAACGCTGCATGAAAATTGACTGAAGAAATTTATGATACTACTAACGCGAGACCGAGCCATTGCAGCTCACAAGCAGAAATAGTGCAAGAATACATTCTCTTGTACTACTATGAACCCATACAGTTCTGATCCTTGTTTCCGTGAAATGTGCTATTAACTTCATTAATTTGTGATCTGGTAGACATTAGTGAAGTTAAGCAGGGTTAGTGGAGCACTGCTAGCAAGACAAGTAAATTGGTACTCCTTAGAGCATCAATAGTAAGGATGATCCCAATTTCTAGATTCAGAATGTAGGAGCTCAATTTGTAGAATAGTAAGGTTCAATTGGAGTCCCATAATGGTCCCGTTCAAGAGCCTAAGAATCTCTATATTGAGAATGCCCTAGAGCATCCCTAGTAGATGGTGTTCAAAATTGCATCTTGAGACCCAAATTTTTTTTAAAAAAAAAAAAGGAAGGTAAATGTAGAATTTGTTGGGTTTGTATGAGAATAGTAGAAAATGATAAAGTGACATTTGGTCCCAAAGATTGTGTGGTAAAAAATTAATGTGGAAAAAAATAATCTAAAATCTAGAAATTGGGGCTTCAAATTGGGACTTATTATTCTACAAAATGGGCTCCAATGAATATAGAAATTCTCATGCCCAACTTATAGCTTGTGTGGGTGGATTGGACATAAAAATCTAGAAATTGAAACTTGAAATGTGTCTTACTATTCTACCAAATTAGCTCCAACATTCTAAATTTAGAATCTGGAAATTGGGATGGACCTTACTAATGATGCTCTAAGAATTTCTATATTGAGAATGTAGGAATTCATTTTGTAGAATAGTAAGGTTCAATCTGTAGTCTCAATTTCTATATTCTGGATTTTACATTATCTTTTCACCACATAAGTTTTTGACTTTTGCCATCAGAGGTCATTTTATGTTGCTGGATCATTTTCTAGTATTTTTATCTTGTCTTGTGAGATGAATGCTGCATGAAAATTAACTGAAGAAATTTATGATACTACTACAACAAGGCCGAGCCATCGCGGCTCACAAGCAGAAATAATGCAAGAATACATTCTCTAGTACTACTATGAAGTATAAACCCATACAGTTCTGATCCTTGTTTCCGAGATGAGTGCTATAACTTCATTAATTTGTGATCTATTAGTCACGTTAGTGAAGGTATGCAGGGTTCGCGGAGGACTGCTAGCAAATTAAGTAAATTGGTACTCTTAAGAGCAGCGAGGAGGCACGAGATTTGCTGAAAATAGTGTAGCTTTAATGATAGTCCTCAATGATAGTCCTCAATGAATAGTGAATTCTGGACACCAAGTTGTTACTTCATGAAATGTCATCTGGTAAACCTCAAAATTTCCGAAGCATGGAAAATGATAAGACAGTTGGATCCATTTAATAGAACAAAGATAATCTCTCCTTCAACATGACATTCTGGTGACGAAACTTCTTTTACATACAACTGTTGTGTTGTACACTGTTAATTTCCAAGGCGTAGACAAAGATCTTGATTCCCTTGAACAAAAAGGAGAAAAAAAGAACAAGAATAATCTCCTTCAACATGAAAATTGGTGACCAACTTATTTTACAAATGTTGTGTTGTACCATTGCCCCCAACCCAAGATAGACCTTAGTTATTCCTCAAGTCTCTTCTGCAACTCCTTGCTAGGCTTCGTGCAATTGCCTTGAGACCGCCATGAATCAGCACAGGCGTCAACTTGATTGGATAGATGATAGCTTTAGTAATTGCTCAGGTGCTCACTGTCCGGAAAAAGACGTACCATGCTTGACTTAGTAACCTGCGTTTCAACTTCTTTTCCTCTGAACTTTCTGATAGAATATACCCTAGCTTTTGAACTGAAGAGTAGGCAATTTCAGAATTCCAATCTAGATAAGTCAACCAACTGCCTAGAATAATGAAACCTAGACATATCCCTGCCAACTGATGAAGAAACATAGTGATTTCGAATGATTAAATTATTCCTGCCAATGAGAATTAGATAATTAGGAACTCGTGTGCTTGCAAACTATTTAGTAAATAATAATATATGAAACCTAGACTTACAAGCATCATCTGTAACAAACAAATAAACCGCAAAATGGCATACTTGACTTCAGTATATCATCATAAAAAAGAAGATAACAATGGTGATATAGGCTTAACAGAGATGCAAAGGTGTTGATAGGGAAAGACAGAGTAATTCAGATGAAAGATTTGAGATAAAAAAAAAACATAAACAACATTAATAGGTTCCAGTCTTAACAGATCTTGATACGTTTGACAAAATAAATTAAGCGTAGGCTAATGATGGACATTTGACAAAAGACTATAGGTGACAATAAAATGTGATCCACAGATTCCATTGTAGGCCTCTCATCCTCAAAGCTACCTTGGATAAGAATTTGGCACCAATATAGAGGGTCGAAGTCAGGTTGAAATATCGTCATAAAACTGTCAATTATTTTATGGGCTTTCTTATGATCCACAAATTAACCCCGTTCTAATAGGAGAAGGCTTAGAACAGATGACAGTTTCTGGATGCTTCTGAAATTAGCATGAAATACAAAAGTGCCATTTGCAAGGAAACACTAACACTCCAAATTATGGGTCGTGTCATGACAGAAACGTATCGGACACATAAAGGGCACTCCAAAATGCATTAACACACCAAAATAGGTGTCATGTCCTTTCGATGTCATGTCATCAGTCTCCTTGCAACACAGGTTGCTTCGCTTGGTGCTTCCATCCTCGAGGATGTGAGCACAGTTTGTCAAAACAAACTCTTCAGTGGTAAGGTTACCCACATATAACCCTCACTAGATCCAAGGTGAAGAAAACAAGGGTGTGGCGAGTAGGTTACGTGCCTCACCCAATAATTTCAAATTTGCAGAAGAAAACTAAGCCACTAAAGTTAGAAAGAATGTAATTGAAACTTTACAGCTCAAACTAATTTCATTTGTAGCTATCTTAAATATAAGAAAAAAAGTTCTAATTTGGACCGCAAGCGGCAAGAGGCATTTCCTAAATATATCTTCAATTATTTTTGGGTCCCACAATATTAGCCAATAAGAATTTTAAGGACCGATGATTTGTACTGAAATAACACAAGCAAGTCAATTCGAATATGCTTGCCAAAAAAGAAAAAAAAATCACTTGTGCATGATCACAATGAAGAACCTGAGGACAACAATTAGGGAACATCATTATAATACTGTAAAAGCAACAGATGACCTATCATTCAAGAAATGGTACAAAATCACTATGAAAACACTTGAGAGACTTGTCTTTAAAAAAAAAGGCTTGGGGAAGACACAATTGAGTGGAATCAGGAGTGTTCTACTTGAAGGAAATTCACTTCAAAATATGAAAATAGATGAGTGTATATAAATATGATCAAGCTCAAAGTAAAGATGACATTGCTATGTTTACTATTACGGCCGAGGAGCCACTTTTACCACACATGCATCATCCGATATTTAGATTAGTGATAACCAATCTCCTCCATAGTTAACCAATAGAAGAGAATGATCGTCACAAAATGTAGTCTATTGCTCTTTCAAAAGGACGAAAAACTTAAAAAAAGATAATTAGAAAATCACATGGACATGTTAGCCTCACAACCTATGCATGGACTAGTCTTCAAATCAAACCAAAAGTTGCATGATTCTTGCATCACAATTTAGTAATGATCGAAGGAAGTTGCAAAAGAAATTTTTTTTTATTGACTTGATGAGCGTTGAGCATTAAGTATTATCCAATTGGCATTTGATGACAAGCTATTATGTCTTGTAATATATACATATGTTTTCTATAATATTTGTTGCAAGTCTCTTGAGAGAACAATATAAAAATTATCTTCCTCTTGAAGGATTGCTCTTTTGTGTGTGCTAAAACCTTGCTGTAAAAGTGGATAAGAAGTTCGGCTTGTAACATCATCCCCACAATGTTTTGAAAATTTGTAAAGATTTCTTAATAATATGAAATTGGGTGATAAAGAGTATATATGCTTACATTGTCCAAGAAGGCGTATCTCTACATATCATTCATTAGTGAAGGCTACAGAGTGCAGACATGGTTCTACAAATATTTACATCATTGAAAGTTCCAAAAAAAACACAAATTGAAGAGGAATGGGATGTTGTTGAGTTGTGCAATCTCCGTTGAGGTTTTGATGACTCTACGACTACTAAAACTCCAATATCCAATCCATACATTTATCAAGATTAACTTTCTTTTCTAGTATATGCACGCACGTTGCACATATTTCATACTACTTGAGAAGAGTAAACAATAGTCCTTTAATCTTTTTACTACTTGAGAAGAGCAAACAAATCCCTTAATTTTTTATTACTTTGGAAGAACAAACAACAATCCCTTAAAAAAAAAAATTCTATACGTAATTACTTAACTATCCATGTTAATTTAATTAGTAAACACATGTAAGGCCATTTTTGTAACAAAAACTTCAACGGAGAAGCCTCAATAATAGTAGTATAGATGAACAATTCGAGATTAGAAACTTCAAAAATATCAAAAAGGATAACATGTTGGTAAAGTACAATTCCAACCATTGAAATCTTCAATATTGCTCAAATTTCTCAAATATTAGATTAGTATATTAGAGATAAGAGGACGATTCCAATTAATGATCAAGTGTAATTGATACACATTTGATGATAGTACACATGAGATGTTGGACTCATAGTAGCATAAAATACATTATAGTCAACAAAAGTCAAAGTAACTTGGACAAATTGGTCATAAATATGACAATCATCTTTCATCCATGGGCTTCTAAAACTTTTTCAATAATATAAAAATTCGTAAAAGCATCTAGTCACTCTATAGCCTTGTCCAACATATAGTATGTAGAGTTCCACTTTGTTAAACAATCTTAAGACATGTTTTGATGATATGATCTAACTTCAAGGTTTATAACAATATTTTAAATTATACTAAACCTAATTAATTTATATTAATACTTCAAAAATTGCCATAAATGAAATGAATTATTATTCTATACCAACATAAGGTCATATTCCCAATTAATATGGAGGTCATATACAAATCGTGTTTGTAATTGTATCCATATCCGTATTCGTGAAACATAAGTGGCTACTTATGTAGCTATTTGAAAAATATATGTATCATGCATCCGTATCGAGTCCTCATCCGTATTCGTCAAACATATATATATATATATATATATATATATATATATATATATGGAAAACTATACTTTTGGTCACTGAATGTTTACAAAACTTAAATTTTAGTCACTCAATGTATATATTTTTGGTCGTTGAGTGACTAAAACTTATGTTTTGCAAACATTCAGTGACAAAAAAGTATAGTTTTCATATATATATATATATATATATATATATATATATATATATATATAGAGAGAGAGAGAGAGAGAGATTATACCTTGATCAAGTATCTCTACCCAAGTTAGGTCTGAATACAACAATTTATATATTACTAGCCGGTCCAAAGACTCTAAACCTCGTGGATCTTGGGCATAGGTCGGTTATGAAACCATATGGACTAGACATGAGCGGGTAATATAATTGGGTCCAGCTTTTGAACCCAATCCTTGACCATTCAAGTCGGACTTGGGACAAGATCAGATAATTTTGGGTCCAAATAGCATGCCTATTTCTCTCCTTCCAAATTTGAAAGCCTCTATATTTAATCCACACAACAATGTTCTAAAAATCGCTAGACGGCCAGGGTGCGACGAAAGGATGCCTAGGTTTTTTTTTAATTTTGAAAATTGAAATATAAAATTTAAAACTTTAATGCTCTAAAATCCAAATCTTATCTTAAAACCCAAACAAATATCCACAATACAACTAAGAATTTTAAAAAAAAATTCGAAAAACGGGCTACCTGGGGACAATTTTCGCCTAGGCCAACCGTCTAGGAGGTTTTCGTTGCGGCATGTGGCTGCCTAGCACCTAGACGCCGCCTATGCCGATTTTTAGAATACTGGCACACAATCAATGTTTATTATAACATCACCAAATAGCGCCATCGTTTCGGTCTTCTTCTCCGGGTGATCTTGTGGGTAGCTTCATATTTTTACGTTTAAGGGGCCCTAGCTTCTACAAGAGTTAATTGATGATAAGCCACCATAAATTGGGTCGGAGTTTGTCAGCAATGGACGGTAGAGAACACGATGATTGATCTCTTTCTTTACTTTAGATGAGAGAGAGAGATTGAGGCAATAACACTAATACTGGAAGAATCTAGAGGTAAACGTGTGAGATAATTACGGAGGCAAGCACACTTTAGCCTACTGTAAAGTTTTCATAGCTCTCCAAATGAAGATGGGAAATGGCATTTGGGATGGTCTAACCTGCTTTCAGGGATAATTTTATATTCTAAAAAGATGTGAACCATGTGATTGCAATGCAAGTGTGATATGAAATTTGTAAAATCTCCATGCAAACTCCAATCATGAAAAGTCATAATTAAGCTTTTCCCAATCAAAATTGGATCAGCTATGTAAGCATGACTTGAGTCAAGAAATCTCCACAAAAGAGTTTGACCAAAATTTTGAAACTAAGTCATCTACCTAATGTAAATAAATGGTAACAGATTCCTAGAAAGGAATAAGCAAGATACGTATAAACCTCGAACCTCGAGGGCTTATAGGTGGTGGGAAAAAAGTTCTAATGAAGATCCAAGAAGACGAGGTTTCGTGTAAACATTGTCATCTCTTTGGCACTACAACTATTCTTGAATCCTCTCTTACGGACCTTATCAAGTCTTTAGATTATATGCCTAATCATGCAGGATACTTGGAATGTAATCATGTAAGTCAACCCAATTTTGTGTTGGCGAAAAAAATGCTGCCGAAATGACACCAAACCCACTTGAAGATAATGAATCACAACTCTACACGAGAACCAAGACAAATCAAAATACTGTACATTTGGTGACTTCGTCCCCTGGACAAATTCCAATTTATATATTTGTTGATACAAGATTGATTACAAAGATCAATTTGTTCTTTTGCCCTAAGAACAAATCCCCTACAAATCTCAAGCAGAAAAAAGAATATTACAACATAAAATCACTCACCAATCCCGTAACGATCTCCATGAACGAAGCAGACTACCCGTACATAACTTCTTCTCCAATTGTCTCGAAGAGCGAGCCTACGAGCAAAGTACGGACTTTCTCGTAGATTTATATAGATCGTCTCTCTGAATCTTCCTTGAGCACACCCTTTGACAATCCCCTTAGTCTCCTTTAAATAGGTTAACAAAACATAATTTAGGGTTATAAAATTTCTAAATTAGTACAACATCAATCCTGACCGTTCAGATATGCCACTCCTCATTTCCGTTATATGTGTACTTGTTCATGTATCCTGTATTTCGTGTTTTGGTATCATGTATCGATACGGTATCGTGCACGTGGTGCGAGTACCTGTATCCATTAGTGATTTCATATATCATGTTATTGGTTTTCCTATGATAGTTTCGAGAGTCGTGTCTGTAGTGTGATCGATAGGCATAACTGATTAACTGACTTATGCAATTGTATTTGGATTTCCAGTTTATAACAAGATAATTATGCATGAGACTACCCGAGACTCATAGAATACCCATTTGGCATTACCATAGACCCATACTAGATTCCGTGCATAGATCGAAGAACCATCGAATTGTCCAACATGAAAATTTATCTATCAGATCGGCTTACCGTCGGTATACCGTCGGGACACAGTATGTCTAGTCAACGGAGGTGACTAGGTCCCCCTCTTTACACATTGGTCATTTGTGTTTGTTTTCTAGGGTTGGGATTAGTCCTAGGGGCATGGCTTGATGAGTTGGCACTCATCCTATGGTTCCCCCCCCCCTCCTCTATTTAACCCTTTATTTTCTCCTTTTCCCTCCCTCTTCTTCATCTCTCTTCATTCTCTCTCTATTCTTGCTTTGGGTTGGATCTAGGAGCATAGATCTTAGAGATCTAAGGGTGCGATTTCTGAATCCCCTTAGTGGTGGAGTAGAAGGTACGCTTGGAAGCTTTACTAGACTAGTACATCTTACTAAAGTGAATAAAACCATGATTTCATTGTATTTTCATTTCCTATGTACAAGGTTGTGAAAAACGCTAGGCGCTAGGCGGACGGACAGTCGTCGCCTAGTGCCTAATCCGCCTAGACGGCCGCCTAGATCTAGGCGGTTCAAAAAAAAAAAAATCTAAAAAATACCTACTGAAAATTGTAGAAAAAGTCTATAAAACCCTAAAATATGTATAATCGAGCGTTAGGAGGAGTAGGCGGACGCCTAGGCAGACATCGGACTGGCACCAGGCACCTAGCGCCTAGACGACCGCCTTTTAGAACAGAGCCTATATATTTGTTGCTTAATTTTATCCAAAACATGTTTTCTTAAATTATTTTCATCATTTACTTATAGAATTGTATGGATTTTGGTTTATGATTTAGCCTAGATCTAGTTTTCTAGATCGTATCGTGTGATGTCGTAGTATAAACTAGGTAACAGTTGCGATACATGGATTTTTATTATCAAACCTAGTCATTTGTGATGCAGGAGACCAACCCCTAGCATTAGAACTTGTTAGATTTGGAATGGGTAAAATCGGGACATGGTTTCGTCCAACGTTGTGAAAAGCGCTAGGTGCTAGTCGGGCAAGCACCCGTCGTCTAACGTCTAGCCCGCCTAGGAGGCTACCTAGGCGGGCTGCCTAGATCCAGGCAGTTCTAAAATAAATAAATAAAATCTAAAAATTGCAAAAAAAAAGTCCATAAAATTCCAAAACAGGCATGGGCATCAGAGGGACTAGACGGGCGCCTAGGCAGACATCGGATGGACACTACGCGCCTAGGAGGCCGCCTAGACCGCCTTTTAGAACAATGGTTTCGTCCCTAAAAACCTAATCCCGAGTTATTTCTGCGCACAGATAGTGAAGGCGGCATACCGTTTGTATACCGATGCCGGTATATCGGTTCTATTGATTTTTGTGTGATTTTGTATGTTTTAAGATGTCTCAATAAAGTATTTTTTTGGATATACCGCTAAGTAGTGTGGTTTGTGGTTTCTCAAAATGAGGTTCTGACTTGATATTGTGATTCTGCGGCAGACCACCGGTGCACTGCCGGTATACCGGTCTCATACCCATGTTCTAGTTTGTCTTAGTTTTCGTGTACTGAATTGCGGTGCGAGTGTCTAGCTCTTCCTGTATATTGTCCTAGTGATTTCCTACTGTGTTCTAGTACTAGTACTTGTTGAGTGCTAGACTTGTATAAGTGATACCCACTATTATATCCTGAGGTTTAGGAGATTTATTGACTGTGATTATTGTTCGAGGAATTCTTGTGAACCTGTGGGTCTAGCATTGTTCATGTTGAGCGTTGTGTCTAGTGAACGTATTCCTGACTTGATATACATGTTTCATCGTAGGTGAAGGAATTGCGGTTAGACTAATTCGATTGATAGACCGACTTGACGGTTAAACTGATCGACTGATTGTCCCTGTACCCAACGACCACTTATATCTATGCAATGATTACCAGCTTACCCTTTGACGTACTGGCCATGTTATCGAACTGAGGTGCTCCTGTTTACTGATGCACTATGGTGCTATCCATATTTCCTATGCATTGGGGTGCGACATCGTGTTCATGTTATATCATAGTATATTATATTATTTCTTGCACGGGTACCCTTGTAGTTGGTCAGTGATTCTAGCATGGATTAGGAGTTGGATTTGTGTATTGTTTGTGCATATCTATGCTCCGGGTGAATCTATATTGGAACCAATGCGGATTCACATCCAGCGTACCCGTACTGGTGTACAACATCTAGAAAGGATGATCGTATGTCAATGACACGAAATTCCATATAACTGTAGTCTGTATAGTTAATTAGGTAATTTAAAACTTGTAGATTCATTAGGAGGGAACATGATTCCGACATCGTGTTGCTGGCCATCCATCGGATATTGTAATATCATCCATGCATCCTAGTGGAGTGCACTATCCGACAATATATTTAGTGTTACTGACCTGGTATCTACCCTATAGGAGTACTGGGACCGTTATTCCTTTACTGTTACTGACTATATATTACTGTTCGAGTGCAGATATGGATTCAAAAAAAAACCGGGCAGTGTACAGATTTCACATAAATACAACCAGGAACCGACCAGTTAGCTTTATATTTAATCATGCAGATAATGTTCCTACTTTTAAAACCTAGTAAAACCATACTCACTGCACCAATAATTCAGGCAAACTGAGAAACTGCAAAGTTATTCAAAGCACTCATTCCAAGTGATCACAAACAGAAACATCATAATTACATGGGGACACACGATCGGCTAGCAGGGTTGCAACATTGCACCTAGCTGCAATACTATAATGATGAATATATGAAGAAAAAGAAGGGAAGAGAATATTAATATCATTTAGAACAATCCTGAAGTACTATGAAGCACAAACAGGGATACAAAACAAAGATAAAAGATGAGAAGCATATGCAGGGAAGAGGCAACAGAAAAAAAAAACCTAGAGAATTTGCATACAACTTGGGTTGGTGTGCTTATAGTGTGTATATTTATGTGTATATTTTACTTATATATGTCGATTCTCATCTATCCCTCTGGTACTTACAATCTTGAGAATAAATAGGTATGAGTTGTAAAAGGAGAAAGGTTCTAATCATGAACGGACTACAAAAGGAATTCCTTTGTCCCAGATGTGTCCAGCTCATGTCTAATGTCATATACACTCTGTGGCACAGTTCTTTTGGAGCCCAAACATGACCTTACTGCTTGTACTACAATGCTGACATTAATTGTATGCTATGACCTCTAGCCAGTCAGTATGTCAATGCATCCATGTCAGATTCTCGATGGACATGGATACCACATGTCATGTAAATATTGTGTTATGTTGAGCAAGTATTGTGTGAGATGTGTTGGACAAATTGACCGGTGCCTCCTATATATCGAGTTTCTAGGAGAAACGCAATGAACTTATGAAGCAGATAATTTCTTGATCCTTTTCCATTTTAATGTCCAAATGGTGATGTAGATGAAAACTAAGCATGACTCATCCAACAAAGTTCACTAGACATTTCTCTAAGTCAACAATTTATTCCAGGGGATAATCTTAAATTTTAAAAATCTACTTTAATCCATTATGGAACTGAAAATACAAACCTATATCATCAACTCATTCTCTTTACGCCGAATGCGTACACACATGTCAAAGATTAAGTGCATAATAGGTTTATTGTTTAAGAAAACAATGCTAGATGTTCAAATATAAACAGGAACTGGGATCCAAATATAGTAAGGCTTGCAATTTGCAAGTGATCAAGAGTCGTAAAGGGGCTGTCTGATTAGATGCAGTTGGAGCTGCATTGCAGCTCCAATTGCAGCAAAAGTACCCCATTGTTTGATTGGCTGCAACGTAAAAAAACAGCTACAGACCTTGCACAGCAAAATGACCACACTACCAGCCTTATATCATTTTGCCTCTTTAGTTGGCCTTAAAAGACAACCTTCCCTTTCATAGTTGCTACACCATACCATCCACTCACTCACTCATAAATTAAGCTCAAGGAAAACACCTATTTAGGCTGGGTTTCGTACTGCTTATCTATGCTGCTTCTGATTATTTTATTGAAAAGCAATAGCAAAACCTGTTTGGTAGAACAGGCTTCTGCTTATTATCAACATAAGCTAGTCCATTTGGGGGGCTGCTTTTAATAGCAGGTGGAGCCTACATTCTAAGTTGTTTCTGCTTTTTGAAAAGCAGCAGCAATACCAAACCTAGCCTTAACCGCTTCAACTGCAGCTGCAGTGCAACGAAAGAATTTGGTGCAACAATAGTTGTACAGTTACATCGCAGCTGAATTTGCACTGCAGATCCAACTACATGCAACCAAACTACCCTAATAATAATTGAAGTTGATGTGGAGATGCAGTTATGTTAAAATGACAATGCAATACAAAGGACCAAAGGTAAGAGTTAACTCAATAACTGACAATCTATCTTTTTGCAGTAATTAGGTTGCGGAACCAAAAATAAACCATGGTGGTCCATAAAGTAGTGTTACTTTGACACTTGCCAGGTTTCGTGATTGGGTGTACAGAAGTGTCCGACGCAAACCTCCCAAGAAAATGATAATAAGAATTTGCTTGACGTAGCTAAAATTGTTTACATAATCTAGCTTACATCTTTCAGATTCAAGTGTCAACATTATAGAGGAGTTGAGGAATCACCATGATTTCAGGACTTGGAATTATTCATGGAGGGTTCTTGAAGTATTGCAACTTGTCCATGCGAGTATTGACATGTCAATAATACCAGAAACTGAAGTGGTCATGTAACACTGCACAAAAAAGAGGCATTATTAAACTATTAGCAAGCAAGCACTCAGGGAAAAGAAACTTAAACCACCATAATTACCAAAATCGAGTAAATTATAAATGAATCAAATCACTTGTCCTGCCCTATCCACCCTACGATGAGAAAACTAGATACAAAGAATGAAACTAGACAATTAAAATAAATAACAAGAAAGGATGAAAGGAAAAAAAAAATCATCAATATGATGTCCTAAGGACATCAATTGTCAATTATTCTTGAATGAATGACACGGGAAAGATAGTAAAAGTATACCTCAACAGTTCTCATTAAATCTTCACCAGCATTACTTTTTCATTATACTCCTAAGCCCTAATACGTGGTGCTATAGAAAGCTTTGACCAAAGAAGACATAAGAAAGAAAATATAAGACCAATCATCAGGCCATCAGCTTCAAAATCCATCTAAACCTAGCAGACAGGTCAGAAGGAACTGTTGAAATCTATCTTCAATCTTCTATTCCAACTATGATAGGGGGTGGTGCATTCTTAAAAAGTTCATAAATGATGCTTTTCTAGGAGGCATGAACGCTCCAAAAATGTGGGCCATGCTCGTGTCGGACGTGTATTGTACACAACATGGAAAGTCCAAAATACACCAAAATAGGTGCCGTGTCTGTGTCGCGGTGTCGTTGCAGTGTCATGTCTTATCGTATCCGTGTATGTACAATATAGATGCTTTAAAACAGATTCGGCAGTAATTGAGGTAAGAAGTGAGGAATCACCTACTGATTGCAAGAACAAATCAGTGGGTTCCTGTGTCACTTTCCGTTAGTTTAACATGTCTGAATGTGCATTCTATAGACATAATTATTCCTATTTATTCAAGCATTACATGGCTTTGTTCTTCATTTATAATACTATATGCCACCTAACCAATAGACTTTCGTTGTTTGTGGCAACCTCATAGTTCAGTCTCGCAACGGTATAATGAACATTCAATTTATTTTACTTGGGTAGAGATATCTAAGCATATATAAAAAGTCATATAACCCACGCAAGCACATAATATCACTCATTGATTATAAAATTAATAAAGTCCTACCAGTCTCTCTTCTTGCAGATTCATGACCTCCATCCTTGTTGGGTTCTATTGCACTCTTGAATTTCTAATACAAGATTAGAACCCCTCCCAACATTCTGCCACTATCCAATCAGAATAAAGAATTCTGCATCATAACAAAATTTTAATTGTGCTCAGCTAAACGGTAACCCCTTTCAGCAAACTTCGTCATGAGCCTTCCTGCATCATCTGCATGCCCCTCTAAGACAAGTCTATTGCTTACCTTTTGGCACAGTTTAACATCTGGAATCAAATTTCTCTGAAACATCCGGCATGCCACTTTATATGACTGCAGAGGAAGACCTTTCCCAAGATAACAATCCATCAATACCCGGCATGTATCAGAATCTAACTTCGAAGCTGTCCTCAGAACTTTCCCTAAAATTTTATAGGCCTCATCAAGTTTATCAAACCCACAAAGCTTCTCAATGACCTGATTATATGCAGTCCTAAACTCCTGTCTCGCTAGCATTTTCTCAAGCAACTTGAGTAACTCTTCCACTTTTCCTTTCTCGCAGTAACGATGAATAACTGTCCTATAAGTAACAGGTGTAGGATACAAGCCCCTTTGGAGCAGCTTTTGTACAAGTACTGTGGCCTCATCAAATCTGTCATTCCTTCCCAAAGCATCAACCACAACTGTATAAGTTACGACATCAGGATGTCTATTACTAAGATACATGTCATCAAGCAAAGATAAAGCAGATTCCAGATCACCCTGCTTACAGAACCCATGAATTATGGTAGTAAAATTGACCACATTAGTGGCACAACCTTTGCTCTGGCATTCCTCCATGAAATTCTTTGCCTCGCTTGCCTTACCTTCCCTACAAAGCCCATGAATTAGTAAATTAATCTCAACCGTGGTTGGAAAAAACCCATTCCTCATCATTTGCAAGACCAAACCACAGGCCTCAGCCAGCTTGCCCTCTCTCCTAAGGCCGTGAATGACAACACTGTACGTAATCCCGCTAGGAGTCCACCATTCCTCTTCGCTCTTGTTCAACAGCTCTCTTGCCTCCAATGAACTCCCAATCTTACACAACCCATTCAACAATGCGGTGTGTGTCACTGTATTTGGCTTGCAACCATTCTTATACATATGCTTCATCATCTTTCGGGCTTGATCTATCATACCCATCCTGCAGAACCCATTAACAACTGCACTATAAGTCACTACATCAGGAAGACAACCCTTATCAAACATTTCACTTACAATCTCCTTTGCCTTGTCCATTTTCCCGTTCCTGCAATAAGAATCCACAATTGCGCTGTAGCCGACCTTATCAATTCTAAACCCTCTCTCCTCCGCTTCTCTCAAGAACCCAAGAGCTTCATCTGCATGCCCATGCTTTGAGAGCACATGAATCACCATATTGTAGGCAACTTGGTCACGAAACAAGTTGGCATCTTTTTCCATTTTATCCAACACATCTCTAACCTCATCAACCCTCTTCTCTTTACACAAAAAACTAATCACCGTATAATAGCTAACCTTGTCTGGGCTGCAACCCTTAAACGGCATCTCCCGGATCATCTCTAGTGCCTCGTCAACCCGATAAACATCACATAATCCCTTAATCAAGCAATTAAAAGTAACAACATCTGGTTCGATCCCGACCCTCTCCATCCTATCCAAGAACGTCAGAGCCTTCCCCAATCGATTTGCCACCACAAGCACATGAATCGCGGTATTACAAACTGACACATCCGCCGAGCACCCATCCTTCTGCATCAAGCTCAGCACCCGCAGAGCGCTCCTCATCTTCCCGGCGCGACTGTAGGACAACATCAAGAACCCGAAATCTTTCCCCCTCCGACTAATCCTTCTCCGGACCATCAACCTGAAAATCCGCCTAGACGCCATGCAAAGCCTGGTCTTGCTGAGTATCTCGAGCATGGAATAGTACGCTTCCGGGGGATGTCGGTACCGCCACTGGCGGTCGCCCCAGTAGAAGAAACTCACGGCGACACGCTCGTCGGACTGGGCACGGAGCACAGCGGCCAGCTGCTGCGGGGAGAGGCTCCGCAGCAGGTGACGGAGCTCGGCCTCGAGCTTCGGGTTCCACTCGCGTTGGAGCCCGATCAGTCTACAGGTCTCCCTAACCATCGGGTGTCTAGATTCATCTCTCTCTTCAACCACCACCACCTCTTCTTCTTCTTCTCCATTGCTGCTGTTCTTATTGAATAAATCTTGGACCTCGAAGTCATCGTCATCGATGTCGGCTTCTTCGGAGTCGGAGTCCAGATCGATTTCTTCCTTGTCGAGATCAACTGATTCTCCAAAGTTTGGGATTCCGTATGCATCGCCATTGCCGGGAAGATTGCTGCTTTTGTCAGGGTGTATGCTTGGATTAGGGTTAGGGTTAGGGTTTGTGCTGAGTGGAGAAGAATGGGAGCAAGGGTTGGTGATGATGGGAGGGTTTGGACATTCGGAGGTGGTGGTGAATGGAAATTCGCGGAGTTGGATGAAAACCCTAGATTTGAAGCACTTTTCTAGGGTCTTCTGCATTCTGATTTGAATTCGGAAGGGGGAAATTGGATAGGAATGAAAACGAACAAAATGGAACTTTTAATTCAATAATAAAGAATTCTAATTCTACAACAATGTCATCAGAATTTTGGGAATGTAACAAACGTTGAATGGTAACTAAATCCTTGGACCGAAGTGGCGTTCAACCCGGTTGGATCCGGCTCATTTAAGTGTGCTGTGATTCTTACGTGACATTAGACATAAAATAATGTCTTTCTAGTAAGGCTATATTCACAAAAGATAATAAAGTAGAAAAATCTTCTTCAATACAAAAGTACTATGATACTTACTTTTTTTTTAACTTCCAAGACAAAGTATTGAGATGCTTAGGGTTCATTTGCATATGTTTTCTGTATTTTTTTTTCCTGAAAACAGTTTTCTGAAAATAAGTTATAAAGTTGTTTTTTAAGTATAGAGATTCTAAGTTTGCATTTGGTTACTTTCATCTGAAAAATAATTTTTTGAAACAAAAAATAAAAATTCTGTTTCATAAAATATTTTCTGAAAATATATTTTTTAACTGTGTCCAGTTGTTCGTGTCCAACAGTATCCTTCCCAAGCGTGTCCAACAAACGACCCATCATCGTCGCCAACTCCACCACCGTCTTCGAGCTCGAGGACCGCCTCAAATCCAGGCGGATATAGTCGGTGGTCGAAGTTGAAGTCTTTGACCCCTCCCACCGCCGGTCGTGGAGCTCTCAGCGGCGTCCATCGAGCCAGTCACTGTTTCAGAATAAGAGGAAAGCCTCTCTTCTCAGCGACAACGACGGTGTTGGCGTGGGAGAGTAGGAGGTTGGCCAAGACGAGAGGAAAGATTATGGTGTGGAGTGAATCTGTAAATCCCCTCATTTATTTTTATAGATAGACGGGTTTTGGGTTAGAAAATTTTGGTTTAGCATCAAGTATTTGAGGTTTAGAATTAAGGTTGCAGATGTCTGATTCTTTAATTAAACCTTTGGTGCACCTACCGTTGTTGCAATATTCGGAGCCCAACATTAGCCCATAATTTTTAACTTATTGTTGCATTTGAGACTTGACACGCCAACTTAGGCACTGGACTTTTCCGTCACTGAAAATCATAATCCCTTGTGCTCTAATTTAATTGCACAACTTCCCGTATCCGAAATCCAATATTTAATCCTGTGTCGCGCACCTGTGTCGTTGCCATCAATTTTGAGACACCAACTCAACCCGTTTAGCCGGACCAATTAAAGGGTCCAAGACTGACACCAAGCCTACACCCTTCATGACCTTTGTGTCACTCCAAATTGAGACCCCATGTGCCCCCATTAAATTTAAGAGCACATGATATTTTATTTTAATTAAATTGGGGATACCAACTTTGACTAATCCCATTTTAACTCCATTTTAATCCAAATACCCCATTAATTAAACCCATGCAAAACACACAACACCCCCTCACCCTACAAAATACCAAACACCAATTTTTCCACCAATTTTTTATTATTTCATGTGTCTGTGCAAATACCCAAATTTAAGGGACTTATTTGCAAAGGTTGCACTAGGTGTCATCACCTCATTCATTAGTTCAAACCAAATGAAGGAACCCCCCCTCAACCCTTGACCGGTCCAAACCTCATTCCCCTCTCCATGGTGTGAACACAATGCTCTCATGTTGAATCCTAGCCACTCATTCAAAATCAACTCCAATCCTCACCATACACTCCCCATCACCCTTCCCTATAAAATGTCTCCTCACACACACTTCCCCAAGCAGGCCCTAATCCCCAAAACCTAGGGAAACCCCCCACTTCCTCTCTCCTCCCTCATTCTCCATAACCGTAGGGTTTTTCTTCTTCCTTTCTTCTTCTTCTTCCTTTTTATTTTTCCCGACCGGCCGAGCTCCCAACTCCGGCGAGCCGACTGCACACTCGACCGCCTCGACCATTTTCGGCCCGATTCCGCTGCACTTGACTACCACGAACACCCTTCGCCACCGGCACCTCCCCTACACCGCCGCACCACCACCCTTAGCCACAGCACCCCCACACGACCGGTCACTCGCCCGACCTCAACCCCGGCGAGCTGCTGCACCCCACGAGCCCACTGCCTCCAGTCGCCACCCGCATCCACCATTGTCACCACCACCTCGCTCGACCAACCCCTCCTCCGGCCAACCTCCTCCCTCCGGCCACCCTTCTTTATCAGCATCTTCACCATCATCATCACCATCAACATCTTCACCATCATCATCACCATCAACACCCACACCACCTCAACCTCCCCCTCCGGCGAGACTCGCCACCCGCTGTCGACCACAGGGACCGGCCAGCACCACCACCACGCTGCCAGGGTGAGCTACTCCCTCTCTCTTTATATTTTGTGGTTGTATATTTTTTATTAGTTGGGTTAGCTTTAGGGTTGTGTTGAATAGGCATGTGGAACTTTAGGTTAAATACATGATATAATATGTATGAATTATTTTATTTAATAGACTAGGGTATTAATTTTTAAATTCTTCTTTTAGATATATGACACTTTGTCATGACTTTGATATTTTGAGCAATACACAACATTTTTCCTTCCAAAAAAATTATATTAATATTGATTGAGTCTAATATAGTTGGAACATGAATGTTGCATTTATTTGATCTCTCCCATGCTCCAAAAATATTGACGAACGTCTATAATTACGTTTATCGTAAAATTGCCTCATTTTTTTACTAGAACTTGACCCAAACCCAACTCAAACACATGTAGGCATATAGTGCACCCAAATATCCCCATGCATATATATTTAATTTATTTCTATTTATAGGAGATATATCTATAGAAAGTGGTATAGGTGGTATCCTAGTTGGCAAATAACTACCTAACCAATTCTCTAACCAACCCAACAACCAAACCTTATCCAATCACAACCATAACAACTAACCTCCCCTCTCATATTCGGCCAAGAGCAGCCCCCCTTGTGGTCGAACCCTATTAGCACTAGGAAACTCCCTCCTATGTTTAAATCTATTTAAAAAGCTCATATATATATCAACTTATACCAAACCCTAACCCTAAAACCTAATATAATTATTTCTCCCCCTCCTAGCGGCCAACAACCCTCTCTTCTCCCTTCTTCCAGCCGATCCTAGCGGCCCCTTTCCCTCCTTTCGCCCACCACAACTCTCCCATCAACTTCTACATCATAAAATGCTTTTTTTACCATCTCTCCATCCAAACACTATTAAACCTCCAAGAAGAATCCCATATTCCCCATAAATATATCAAGAATCCATTATCATCATCAAAAATCTATCAAGAAGGGAGTAGCAAGCTAAGCACAAGCAAGAAGGAGTGTTTCTTGGACAAGAAGAAGCACCATCATCCAATCCTCCAAAGTTATTGGTAAATCTTAAAACTTTCTTTCTCAAATCCCATAGCCTGATCATTTTAGGTTATGTAAAATTATTAATTTAGAACCCATATTTTGCTATCTTGTTCTCATATTAGAATATATGAATTTTTCACGATAGGTTGGTGATAATTCGCTTGTCGGTAGGACTAGTTTTGAGACTTTTAATGCGATTACTTGAGAGAATCATTATTAATTTTTAAAACAGAATTAATAGGTATTTATTTGCTGGAAATTAAGTATTTTAAAATTATTTTCTATTATTTTAATGTCAAATTTAAACCCTATAATTAAGGGCCACCAGTTAACCTAAAGTAGTCATAATCTTGAAATATGTTATTTTATCAAATATGAGAATTAATTGTTAAAATAAATATAAATTATATGTAAATAAAGATTATATGATTTATTATAATTTATGCTCATGTCATTTAATTGGGGACTTAAACTTAAATTTTGGAAGTCAAAAACCAAGAAACTAGGTTTCGATACCTTGTAAAAGTAAGCAAAGTTGTTAGAAATAATAACGGACTTGGTTATGCATGGCAACGAATAAATTATATAATTAAGTTATAATTACAAGAATTCGTGATTGGACCCTTAAGCATATTAATTGATTGATAGGTCAATTAAATCCCGAAGGAGTGGACGAACCACTGTCTGCAGAACTAGGCAAGTATACCTTGCCAAGATATTTACAGCTCTAAATTATTTATTTAATATTATTTATGTATTAGACATTATATTTTTGTGGCTTGGTTTATGTACTTGTTGATCCTAGGGTCGTCATACGATACTTTGTTTTCGAACAAGATTCGGATATTGACATCCCCTGTAGAGTTGAGTAATGTAGTCAGAGAGTCATAGTTACGAACCCATGATGGTGCAAACATTATTTGCACATCCACCCATAGGACACTGGACACGATATTCATGTGACAGAGTCTTTCTCGACTTGTTTGAGGTACTTGGACTCTGGATAGGACTACATAATGCATGATATAGGGATGATTATAGTGATATATAGTGACTAAGACTTGTGCTGATAGTTAGAGGTCATGAGCTTGCATGTCTTGATTGAGACATGATGTTACATTGGATGGGAAGAGTCTTCATCGTGCTCTAGGAATATTTTACTTATTACTCTTTATTGTGTATTAGGCTTTAGGTTCCCTCTGCGGAATCTAAGGTATTATATATATATATATATATATATATATATATATATATATATATATATATATATATATACAGCTTCCTTTTGGTTTTTCCACACGGAGCCTTGAGTGTACTATTAGATTACGGAAGTGTCCCTTGAGATCTTTCATGAGTACCAGCCCAGGGTACGATACCATACCCTCATTTGCATATCGTATAGTTGGTCGTAGTAGCTTTCCCCATTTTTATGACATTATATTGTTTACTTCTTGCTTGAGTGTTTATTATACCTTGCTATGTCCCCTGAGGACCTGGATATGGATTATGTCCCCAGGTATTGACGAGGAGGTTTACCCTGAGGTTTATGGTCAGGAGCTGATATCGGAACAGTACCAGCAGCCGATGATGAGGTGGTACCGGAGGACTTCTCTTTAGTTCTCAGATTCTCTTTATGTATGATGCCTTATGATTCTTAGTTATGGATTTGGATATTGTGACTATAGGACTGGTTTATTTGGATTTTCTCTCTCATTATTTTGTTACGGATTGTTCCCCGTAATATTTATTTATTATATTATGATAGACGGTTTCATTTATGGTATTGAAGGTTGAGACTGGTTTATCATCTTGCCTCTTGTTTATGGATTGGTGGATGAGATTAGATACATAGACTATGACATATATTATAGACCATTATAGTTGTATTACAGCTTATGTGCAGTCTAAAGGGTCCATTAAATTAGGTTTGTCCATTGGAGTTGTGCTGCTGGCCATTGCCACGAGGCTAGGCCCTTGGTATTTTGGGATTGGGGCGTGGCACCTATGCTTATCACACAAAATCTTCTTTTGTGGTCATATTATTGCATGCTTGTTCGCTAAGCATATATCTATTTTATGTTTCAGTTGTAGCTAGAACTTATTCATCTATAACTGTGTAATGATTAACATATAAGCCTGAAATATGATCACTTGAGCAGGAAGACTATGCTATCACACTGTGCTAAAGTAGTTATGTTCATCCCGATGTCTTGAAATGCTTCGTACGTTAACTTAGTTTTGAGACATCGTATGGCCACGGACAACTTATGCTCAAGTTTTAGCTCCTGGGAACGGTCGTCGGGGCACTAGGACCGATTCATCCTGGACGAAACAACAATATAGCTGTGCTAGCAGACTAACACGGGTGAGTCGGGTACTTGTGGCGGGGCTTGCTACCTGCGCTGTAAGGAGCACCGTCTACCCAGACTATAGTCCATGATGGCTTGTAATGATAGTAACCCCTATGTATATTTAATCTATGCAAGCTAACTATGTCTTCGTGGCAGGAAAGGTCATGGTAAGTTTTGTGCAGGTGATTCAGACAACGGCAGGTAAAAGTTACCGAACGGTGGCATATTTATTTCAGTTATTTCATATCTATTGTATGATGTAACTTGAACTAAGGCAAGACATAAAGACCACAATAATAATTTGTATGTTTTATATGATTACTGTGTCGATTTGGTGAGTTGGGTTAGCTCGACCTCACCGGTACTTTTTGAAGCAATGACCTTCATTGCAGCAGGTTCCCTGAACCAAGGCGATGCGACGAGGAACTGAAGCTGTCACCCAACCAGTCCACCAAACTTTGATGCGCTAATGTTCGTATTTTTGGAAAGATTGTACAAATATCCTGGAACTCATGAACACACTCTATGCAGCTCCAAGGCAAGGCGATAGCTTCGTCCGAAGGTCTATTATCTTTTAAGTTTTAGTATGTGATGTAATATATGGAACGACAATCTCATTTTACGTCCATCTTGTAAGCCCGTACAACGCCCATTTACTTTTTAGTAAGAGTTTATAACAAAGATGTACATTATCAATAAAGAGAACTTTTTTTCACTTTAATGTATATTCTTTTACTTGTGCACTCTGCTATTGTGTATATATATATATATATATATATATATATATATATATATATATATATATATATATATATATATATATAATTATGCTAGGTCTTGTGTCGGCGTGCCTTATGCTCGCACGACATCACGCCCAGGGGAACGATTAGCGATTCTGCAGAATCGGGGCATGACACAAACCACGTGACATACTTACCTTGTTTTAGAGAACGTGGCTTGCTTCGTGAACAAGTCATAGGCGTAGTGACCCATTCCCCCATTGCGAAGAGTGCAGCTAATAAATACTTTCGGTATCGTTCGATCGGGATAGATTGAATCAAGATCCTTTCTTCGTTATGGATTGGCTTCTTAGAAATAGATTCTCATATTTAGTGGACTGCACCCCAAGGATGAACTTAGCGGCAGAGTCAAGAGCGACCTCTTCGCTGCAAATTTTTTGCCTTTTTGTTGTCGCTTTATTACTTTCGAGTTGGTTTTCGAACTTGCATTTTCTTGAACGGTTTTGATAAATTTTATTATTTTCGTTCGTTGAACTTTGCTTTGTTTTGACTTTAGAGAAGAGAAGAATAGGTATTGATCATCTTCTCGTGGTAATGCAGGTGATCATGTAGGCATCGCGTGAGCCAAGTCTTGAAGAACTTCTTCTCCTCTCATCACCAACTTTTGAGTGGCTATACTTTCGATTAGTTGATCCTTCTTTCAAGTCTTCACACATAATAATCTTACTCTCTTAATTTTTTCCTGATCAACGATACTATAATAACTAAAATATATCAAGATAAAAATGGAATAGACTTGGATTATTTGATGCTTATTAACTAATTTATGAACGATTACAATGTTGCATGCTAGTTCGCTTAGAATGTGCTTTTATCATTTTTTAATTCTAGCTAGAAAATATTCTTTTGTTATTGTGCCATGTGTAGAATACTTTACTATGCGATCAACTAAACATGAAAGACTATACAATCAGATCATGCCATGTTACTTGTTTCATGCTTCATGTTGTCTTGAATTGCTTTATTTGATAATTTAGTTTTTAGACGTCGGTTGGTCACGAACAACTTGTGCACAAGGTTTCTGGTTCATGTGGATGGTCTTCGGGGCACTAGGACCGATCCGATCCAGACGGAACACATGATAGTCTTATGTTCGGGCGGGATGGCATGCACCACTCCATGTTCCTTGCGTTGTACACCATTTTTTCACTATTACTCGTCCACCATGGCATCGTGCCAATGACCCCTCCATATATATATATATATATATATATATATATATATATATATATATATATATATATATATATATATATATATATATTTAAGCTAACGATGTCTTCTTGGCAGGGAAGGACATTATAAGTCTTGAGCAGGTGGATACGTCGTCGGCAGTTAAAAGTCACCTCACGGTCACACGTTTACTTCATTCGTTTTATACCTATTATATGCTTGTAACTTGAATTAAGGAAAAATAGAAAGACTACATAATAACTTGCATGCTTTACATGAATAACGTGTCAATTTAGTATATTGGGTTAGCTCGCCCTCACCAGTGTATTTCGATGTACTCACCCTTGTTACAACAGGTTCTTCGTGCCAAGGCAATCTTGCAAGGAGCTAAGGCAACTTCCAAACTAGTCTATCAACCGGCACGCCCAATTTGTGCCCTTTTTGAACCGTGTTCAAGTTTTCGGAGCTCCTGTACATACCTTATGCAGCTCCGTGGCAAGATGAAAGTCTCGCCTGAAGGTCTTATCTTTTAAAGTTTTAGTAAAAAATGTAATTTATTAGACAAATATCTCATTTTGCATCCGCTTTTGTAAGATCACGAGGCAACCTTTTGTACATATTCAAGAGTTTGTAAATGATGTTCATTATCAATAAAGAAAACTTTTTTTCTTTTAATATTCTGTTCAATTATATGCGCACTCTGAAGGTGTACTCATTGTATCAATTACTATGGTCATGTTCTTGGCACAACTTAGGCACGCACGGCATCACGTCCAGGAGATGACTATCGATTCCACGAAATCACGGCATGATATATTGGTATCATAGCATAGCTTCAGTTCCTTTTGTTAAAAATGATTTTGTTTCCCCTATTCAAATTCTTTAACTCGTTCAGCCAAAATAAGATGTGTCCCATACAGTGAGCCCATAATACATTATAAGATAATGCTAGTTACTTTCTTTTAAGCAATGACTCAAGCACCGAGATCGACTCAAGCGCAAGGAGCAACACAAGTGCAAGGAGCGGTACAAGTGCATAAAAGTAGTTTCGGTACCTTGGAAAGTTCAAAAGCTAGCGAGTTGTGCCCCCTATCGATTCTATTGAGCGGATAATGCACATGTTAGAGGCGCAATAGCAAAAGGATGAGGCTCGTCATGAGCGAGCAGAGAAGTAGGTGGAAAAGTGTCATAGAAAATTCAAACGCAATCTTGAAGCCCGATGTGCGGTCCAGCAAAAGCAGATAGATACCCTACAGCAAATTGTTCAGACTTTAGCCTCCAACCAGTCTGCAATGACAGCGGCGTCGTTAGAGCCACTAACAACTGAAGTCGAGATACCTCTACCCGTAAAGGAGAAGGAATTGACTACCTTCGACTTTGCCAACTTTAAGAAGGTCTGCAACACATCCTTCCACGGGACCAAAGGTCCAGTCGTGGCTCTTGATTGGTTAAAAAAATTGGAGGATCACTTCAAACTCTTTGAAGTACCCAAAGACAAGCGAGTCCTGTGTGCCCAACTATAGCTCCATTTGAACGTGCACGACTGGTGGGACATGATCTCTCCCCACGATAGGTGAAGATGAGACGATTGTATAGTCTACCTTCTGTAGCATATTTGAAAAGGAGTTTATACCCCACCCATTCGTCATCCAAAGGAGAACGAGTTTGTATGCCTCCAGCAAAGAAGCATGACGGTAAAGCAATACGCGGCCGAGTTCAACCGACGTGCCAAGTTTGTAAGTTCATATATACCCGACGCAACGAGTCATGCCAGAAGATTTGAAGCGGCCTACGACCTGCAATTCATGCATACATAGTCTCTCCTCACTACCAGACGATGCGAGAAGTCCTCAACCACGCCCTTACCCTCAAACCATAATATCCTTTAGTTGCTGTCGGCACTGTGCATACTTCCAATCATAAGCGCCCTAGCAACGCGAAAGGACACAATGCTTCAAGGAGTACAAATAATGGTAGTCACCAAGGTCCCAACTTGAGAGGGAATACAGGACCATACTGTGATTTTTATAAGAAGCCAGGGCACATTATCAACAACTGTCACTTAAGGAATGGGTTATGCCTCATTTGTGGTAATCCAAACCATGCAGCTCGTGACTGTCAGTACCCCTCTAATCATCATCCTCAGCATCAGAATCCTACTCCAGTGCCTCAAGAAATTTAAGTCGTACCATAACAGGATCGTCGTCCTACTCATGGTCGGGTATATGCTATGGCTCGGAAAGAAGCCCTCGCTTCGGACACCGTCGTGTCAGGTATACTGCTTTTCAATTACATACCTGTTTGAGTACTATTTGATTCAGGTGCTACACATAGTTTTATATCCATGGATTTTACCATGGAACACAAGTTAGCGATGACACCATTATATCTAGACCTTAGCGTTAGTATCCCGTCGGGCACAAAACTGCCTGCTCGTTCAGTATGTCAAGGTGGTCATGTCTGTGTCGGAGGAAGAAAACTGACTCTCGATATGATAGTCCTAGATATCCGGGATTATGACATCACCTTGGGGATGGATTGGCTTGGCGCTTGCATGACTACTATTGAATGTGCATAGAAAAGGGCTGTGTTTCGTTTACCTGGAGAGGCCGAATTCTGCTACTCGAGTGGTCTAGCGTCAGAAGCATCAAAGGCCTGCATGGTGATTTCTGTGATATCAACTCGACGGATGTTACACTCTAACTGCGAAGGATATATAGCGTCTGTTCGAGACACCCAGAAGATTTGTGCAAATGTAGAGTCTACTTCCATTGTGGTAGAATTCTCCGATGTATTCCCGGACGAACTACTTGGCATGCCACCCGACCGAGAAATTGAGTTCACCATTGATACATTCCCAAACACCCGACTGATTTCCAAGGCTCTATACCGAATGTCCCCAGCAGAACTGAAGGAGCTTAAGAATCAACTACAGGAGCTTCTCGATCGTGGGTACATCCGTCCAAGTGTATCCCCCTTGGTGTGCGCTTGTGCTGTTTATGAAGAAAAAGATAGGATGATGCAGCTTTGCATAGACTACCGGGATCTTAACAAGGTCACCATCCGTAACAAGTAACCACTACCCAGGATCGACAACCTTTTTGACCAGCTGCAAGGGGCGTTGATGTTTTCAAAGATCGACCTTCGCTCTAGCTACCATCAACTAAAGATCAAGCCAGACGATATGCCGAAGTAAGCGTTCCGAACCCGTTACGGCCACCATGAGTTTTTAGTCATGTTATTTAGGCTGATGAACGCTATTGTCGCTTTTATGATCTAATAAATCGGGTGTTTCGACCATTCATCGACAAGTTTGTGGTGGTATTCATTGATGATATCTTGGTGTACTCAAAAAATAAAAAAAAATATGTCGAGCACCTGCGAATCGTGCTTCAAACCCTTTGAGATAATAAGTTGCACGCAAAGCTAAGCAAGTACGAATTTTGGTTGGATAGCATATCTTTTCTCGGGCACGTCGTTTCTGCAGAAGGTATCTCAGTCGATCCAAAGAAAGTCGAAGCCATTGTTGAGTGAAAGTAACCTGAGTCGGCCAGCGACGTTCGAAGCTTTCTTGGTCTAGCGGGCTACTACAGAAGATTTTTCCAATACTTTTCAAAGATCATCTCTCCTCTGCTCATCTCACTTGAAAGGGAGTAACATTCATGTGGTCAGACGACTGTGAAGCTTAATTCCAAGATTTAAAGCGATGCCTCGTCTCAGCACCGATTCTTACACTTCCAGACAGGCCAGATGATTTTTAGATTTTTAGCGATGCGTCTGGTAAGGGATTGGGATGTGTCCTTATGCAATGAGACAAGGTAATAGCCTACGCATCGAGATAGTTATAGCCTCACGAGAAGAACTATCCGATGCATGACCTAGAACTGGCAGCGATCGTATTTTTATTGAAGTTATGGCGGCATTATCTAACGGTGTACAAAGCTAGATCTCTACCGACCATAAAAGTCTCAAGTACCTATATACCCAAAAGGATCTAAATTTGTGGCAGGGCCGTTGGCTTGAACTCCTTAGCGACTTTGGCTTGTTAATCATATATACACCGAGAAAAGGTAATGTTGTAGCTGATGCACTGAGTCGAGTATTTACAGAAAGTCTAGCTATCAACAACAGGTTGCAAAAGGATTTGGAGAGTTTGGGTATTACCCTCCGTATTAGATAATATTGGACCATGATAGCAACTCAATAGGGGGTAAATAGAGTGTAGCGGATTAATCTACCCAATTATAAATTGATGCTAAGAAAAGGCAGCTACCAGCTAGCAAAAAAAAAAAAAAAAAAAAAATATATATATATATATATATATATATATATATATATATATATATATATATATATATATAAAGCAGTTGAGTTGAGAAGAGAGCAAATGCAAACACCAAAATTTTATCCTGGTTTTCCTCTGAGAGGACTAGTCCAGGCCCAAGAACTCTTGCTCGGAGTTGTATCCACTATAATCACCAATAGGAAATCATAAGCTTTGATCCGAAGGCTTTCAAACTTCTTACAACCATAAGCTTTGATCCGAAGGCTTGTTGACTCCCTCAAGCTTTGATACGAAGAGCTTTATGGCTTCACAACAGAAGAAGAGCTTGATGAACCAAGCTGTTACAACTCTGACAGACTTCTAACCAAGATCGCACTTGGCACTAAAAGGCTGAAGAGTTGATCTTGGAGATGAGAAGGTTAAGGCTTTGAAGGTTTGCTCACTTATATGATAAAAAGATTTAGAATAGATGAGTGAGTAAGAATGTGAAAATCTAAGTCTATTTATAGGGTATACTGGGACAGAGTTCAATCAGAATTTGGTATCCAAGTATTTAAAAATTTAAACGTTGGAACCACAAAATCAGGGATTTCACAACTAGTCATATTTCTGAATTTGGTAGCCCGAGTTCGGTCAGGAGACCGAGTTCAGTCCGAGTTCTGTTGGCCTATTTTCAGAATGGTCTAAGCTTTGGTTAGGCTAGTATTGGTCTGATTTTGGGTGGATAGATTTCAAGCTATTTGAGTGGACTGAGGTAGGCTATTGTGAGTGGACTGGGTACTTTTTAGTTTACAGTGCGACTCGACTCACATAAGTCCTAGACTCAATAAAATATAAAATTATAATGCTTGAAACAAGAAAATACTAGAAAACAGAGGATCCAGATTTCTGGTACAGATGCATATCTTTAGTAGCAATTTGGCCTGACTTCAGTAATGATTTGGCCTGACTTCAGTAATAATGTGGCCTGACTTTGGTAACTGTAACTACCACTTTTACGAAGAGGGGTATTTTTGATTTTTTTTTATTTTTTGTTATTATTGTGATAATGGTATCTCGAATTATTGTTGAGTAATAATTTTTATTTTTATAAAACTAGCTTTTATATTTTTGGATTATTTTATTCCAATAATTAGTATAGTTGTATATGTTATATTATTATAAATTGTTAGTGGTTAGCCATTAGTTAGATTAGTTGTTAGTGACCCTAGTGGAACTAACCAACTTTACTTGACTATCTAATTAAACCATTTGGTTAGACTCTAGTTAGACTCTAGTTAGACTAGTGTAATTAATTCGAAAAGTTAGGCTAAACACTTTTAGGAGGAGATGCTTCTTCTCTAATTTTGTCATGACTAACTAGAGGTATTTTAGACACTTTATATTAGCTTTAAATCCTAACCCTAATGACTAAATGGCAGCCCCCTCCCCTATAAAGTAATAACTTCATCTTCTTTCTTCCACCATTTCAAAGAAACCCCCTAAATTGGAAGCTTCCCTTCCAACATTCCTCCTACCACCAAATCTTTACCAAATTGACCCAAACCCCTCTCATTCTCTTCCCCAAGAAGACTAGAGTACATTAGAAGCAAGGGTTGGAGAAGAGGAGCACTTGGAGCTTGTGTTCTTGGAAGGTTTTGGGTGTTGGAGCCATAGTATTGGGAATCCATCTCCCAATAGGTAAATCTAGAATTTATCTCTTTAGAATGCATTATTAGAGTAAATATCTCATTTAGGGATCCCTTGCATTAGGGCTACCCGGGGTGAAGCTTTGGCTTCCCTTGTTCCATTTAGAGATTTTTCTTTTGTGTTTTGTGCCATTTTTGGGAAAAATCCGAGAATGGCATCAATAGTGCTTGTGAGTAGGTTAGTTAGGGCCTAATATCATTTAGAACACATGGTGTGCTTTGTATCGAGTTTGGATACATTTTGGGTGCGTACCATGGGCGTATCCCAACGTATCGTGATACGCACGCCAAGTGTTTGACAAAATGACCAAGTGGCCACTCATGGCTCAAAATTCAATTTTGGCATTTTATATTGGTTTTATATCTTTATAGACATATGTAGACATTATATATAAGAGTCTCGAGCGTCAGGTTTGTGCTTGATGTGCAATTGTGTATGGTTGATTGGAGCAGTGGTAGGAAGTAGAAGAGAGCATTGTAGGTACTGTCACTAGTGTGGTCCAGTTAGTAATGTTTTAGTTTCAGTCCAGATTGGACTTGCTGTGTACTAAAGCAGTGGCAATAGGATCAGTTTCAAACCAAAGCAGTGGGAGCACTGTGAACTGTGGAGCTGTGTTGTTTGATTGGTGTGTGTGAGGGGTGAGCCAGGCTGTGCTCAGGCTTGGGTGAGGCTTTGGGAGTATCGGGTTTGCAGTGGTTAAAGAATAGGTATACACAGGAATATGTGAGCTGTGTTGTGTTTATCCGTGTATATAGAGGTATGCAAGTGTGGTTAGGTGTGGTTGGGTTAGGAAGTGTCTGTGAGGAGTGTCAGTGAGTAAGATGAGCGTTATTATCGTAATGTATCTAGTGTGTGTCGTAAGTGTACATTAGAGGATGTCTAGGTTGCTGTCAAGTCTGCAAATTAAAGGCAGTATTTGCATTGTGAGGGTTTTAACTGCAAAATAGTTTGTGCAGTAACAGTGTCTTAGAGTAGCAAATCTGGAATAAAATTTATTGCCTTGACAATGCACAGGAGTGGAGTATTAGATCCAGTATGCTTGTAGTGTTGTGTTAGTGTTAGAGTTGGTGTTTAGTGTGTGTGTGTTGAGGTGTGCAAGAACTTGTGAGACATAGATCAATTTGTGTGTTAGGATTGTGGGGTGCAAAACTTAGAAATATAGATGGGTATCAGTATACAACCAAGGGTTTAGGTAGGGTATCATGTGTCACATAGGTATATTGAGTATCAGGATATGGGGGAGGGCTAAATTAGGGTATCACAATAACAGTTAGGTGAAGTATCAGCAACAATCAGTTGGTGAGTAGGCAATTCGGATGCAATGGTACAGGTGAGGGTTAGAGTGATGCATGGAGGGCTCGGGTATGTGCTCAGTTGCAGTATTAGGTGCATGCCATAGCGGATTAGCTCTTTAGTATGGTAGGCAGCAAGAGTGCAAAGCAACTATTAGTGTGGTGTTTGGGGCTTGCAATGCAGTGTGTACCTGGATGTTTAGATCAGTGCAAAGTGTTGGTCTGCAACTAGGTTACAGTACACTAGAGTACAGTAGTGCAACAAGCTTGCACAAAACAGATTTTAGGGTTTAAATGGGGTAGGTGTATTTAAGGGAAGAGTTTTAGGGAGTGTTGGTTTTATGTAGTGTAGGGGTATAAGTGATTCATGTGGTTAAGTGATTAGTGAGCTCCAGAATTTGTATAATAACATATAATATATGCCAGCGGGCATTCATATTACACTTGCTGGACTCACATCACACATGTTCTAGTTAGCTATCTTTTATTTACAGTCTTTATTGCCATGCTCTCTGAGCCACCATATTTGCCTTTAATTATACTTTAGTTAGCTGATATTCTATTTCTTTCTCTGATTTATTCTTTTCTTGCTCATCAAGTATTACTTACTATAACTGTTTTATAGTCTTTGTCAATTAACTGGAATTGCTAGCAGAGGTGTACTTTGCTCCAATCCTAATTGGATATATTTTTCAGATGACTGTTTAGAGGACTGGTGTCTCACGTACTATGGAGCAGAGGAGGGGATAGCAACCACGGGTCCTGACGCACATGAGTGATTACCGAGGAGACCTAGTTACTCTTTATGTTATTATTTTAGACTCATTACTAAACTTTTGGCTTGTACATACTATTGGAGATTTTTGAGACTTTGTTTGTATTGAGATTTGGATATTGTTGTAGTATTTGAGATTTAGATGATGTGTTAATATTTTAGACTTTTTAGTTTATTAGACTTCTTTGATATCATATCGTGCTTTAGATTATGATTTAGTATTTAGTATTATCATTATCATATTATTCCTTCTTTGGAGTTGAGATCCATGACAGGTGCATTATATCATTATGTGAGATGGATAGCTATAAATAGTTGACCTAGACAGCGTTCTACAGTCGATTATACGGTGTAGGATGGACGTTGTTCACTACTCGTACCCTTACACCGGGTGCGGGTCGTGACACATTTTTTTGGTGGCCCATGCAGGTCAGACTTGGCAATTAGTACGAAGTCATGGTGGTGCAACGACATAGTTGTACTTCTGCGGGCCTACAATAGAATATAGGATATAGGATATAGGCTGAGAGTACCTTCCAAATTCTTCGCTTTGCTATCATTATCTATCTGAATGCTTGCTTTACTTTGAATAATTATATCCTTCTTTGATGATATCGTATCTTGCTCAATATTGATTCCTTTCTTTTCGATCTATCTTCAGGATGTTGTTGAAGACGCGTTTCCAGCGCTCAGGCATAGTGTCAGCAAGGTCGGTCACTTCGTCGCCTTTGAGGGCAGTACCAGCAGACACTGTTCCAGCAGCTTCAGTTCAGAGGTCCGCTTTACCGATCTAGGTGGGTATTTTTGCAGCAGCTTTTGGGGGTGATCCACCTCCAATACAGAGGGCAGTGCCGACACTCTCAGAGGATCTTCCACCTCCACCACCTGCAGATGATCAGATGCAAATGTTTGTGTTATTTCAGCAGATGATGGAGGCATAGCAGCGCCAGTCAGAAGTTATGAGGCAGGGCATTGAGAATGCCCACTATCTTGTATTTGCCACGGTCGAGAGAGTTGCCTTGGTCCAGCCACAGACGGTACCACCTTAATTCACCCCATAGAAGCCGAGGCTGGGGACTATCCTAGACTTCAAGATGATGGGGCCGAAAGACTTCAATGGCACAAAAGGGATCTTATATGCCGATGATTAGATCGAGGATGTGGAGAGAAACTTGCGACTGGGCAAGATTTTGTAGAGTCTATGAGTTGAGGCAGCGGGTAGCCAGATGTTCGATATAGCCTTGACATGGTTCAGGACAGACCCGAGGATCACGGCGGCAGGATTGACTTGGGAGACTTTTAAAGAGCTTTTCAAGGAGAATTTTTTTTTCGGACATGGCTCTGAGTGCCTTAGAGAGCCAGTTCCTAGACCTCGGCCAAGGTAGTATGACAGTGGACGAGTACGCTATAGAGTTTTGTAGACTAGACAGGTTTGTGGAGGGGAATAATCCCCAAGGAAAGTATCACGCCCCAGTCCCAAAATAACGAGGGACTGGGCACGTGGCAATGGCCAGCAGCACGCACCGATGGACAACCCAATTGAATGGATCCATCGGGACATACTTAAGCTATATATAAGGTCTACAATAACAAGTCATAACTAATCTCATCCACACAAAAGATAATAAGATCAACAGCAATAAGGAAAGTAAATCAAACATCCAGTCTCAGCAAGTAATTCGGGGAACAACCCGATATTAAGTCTGTTTACAAAAGTTTATTTAAACAAAAAATTAAAGAGTTTATTGGCCAAATAAAACTGAGCATAGCAAAGCAGTTGTTCAGGAGAAGTCCTCAGCGATCACCTCGTCCTCAGGTACCGGTACTTTTCCTAGAAGTGCTCCTGTTCCATACACCTCAGGGTAGATCTCGTCTGCTAATCCTGGGGACATAATCCGGATCCAGGTCCTCAGGGGACATAGCAAGATACAAGAAATCTCAAGCCATAATAAATGCAGTGCATAAAGGAACAATAGGGTAAATAATTAAACCAGCTAAGTGATAATGCAAGTGAGAGTTTTAGTCATACTCAGGCTGAGACTACTACAGGATCAGTGTTGAAGAAACCATAGCAGTATTTTCTCGAAGGGCCAGTAATGTACCAAAGCTCTGAGTCAGAGTCTAAGGCATTTCAAGTAAAGTAGTATATATATATATAATCAGCCTTTTGTATGGTAAATCTCTCCCCACCCAATGTAATCACACGTCACAGGTTCACGATGTCTCATGTCCATGTCACGCAAGATCATATCTAATGCAACAAGTCATATATTAAGATCTAAGAAAATAATGTCCAAGTCATGAAATCTGTATCCTATACAGAATCACCTTGAATATTTCAGGAAGATTCTGTCTCATAATTCGTGTCAGGTGTCCTGGAGCTAATGTACTTGATATGGCAAGTACGAGAATATAAATGTCACGATATCCATCTCTAGTTGACTTTACACAACCCCGCGTACGGTGTTGGCACCCGACTATTAATCGAAAGCTAAGTAAGTCAAACGGCCCTAGGTTTAAGCATGTACAACAGTCACAGGAAAATAAATCAAGAGAACAAAATGAATCATTATACTGCAATTATGGCAAGGTACACTTGCCTGAGTTTCCGGCTCTAATTGTAACTCTGGCAGCAGCTAGATTTGCAGGAAGTACTCCGGTTGCTGAAATAAACATCACCATCAGATCCAAAAAATATTAATCAGCTAGAAATGCCTGTCATTGAGTCCAATTTGGACACAGGGGCAAAAATGATATTTCAGGGCAAAACGGGGTCCACATGTGGGCCGCTTTGCACCGAAAATGCGTCAGGGTCAAAGGTCTCCAAATCTGTCCAACTTAGTGTTAACAGGTCAGGAACGATGATACGAACCCAACAGAACTTCCAGAATTGGATTCCGATGAGCCGTTCTCAAAATCGCTCGTCAAGTGGAGCCTGTGGGGCCCACAATACGCGATTTTGTCAACGTTCTCAGAATTGAACCAAACTTGGCGCACAGGACCAAAGTATTGCTACGAGTCCGATAGCGCAAGTTTTGTCTCGATCCGACGTATGTACACTAAGTTACAACGAGATACAGAAAAGTCGGATACGGGACGTTGTCCGCGGATACGCATTGATTTCGGTGTGCACGCACATCCGAATCAGCTTCTGCGAAATCCCGCACGTCCGTATCAATGACGCGCACGTATCGGTAAAAACCGCACGTGACCAAGTCGTCCCGTTTGGCGGGGCGTACTCAGTTCCGGGGTAAAATATGGCATTGGTTTTCCTGTTTTTGGATCGCGGTTCGCGATCACCACAGGTCGCGATGCACCGAGTGGTTTACACGGGCACCGAGGGGGTCATACAGGCTACGCGATACAACTGACGGAATAGAAATCGGGGCAGCGAGGAGAAAGTTATGAGTACCTGAACATGGCTCAAAAAGTCCGATTCACGTGTCCGAGTCGAGTCTCTGTGTCCTGGACACTGTGTCCAAGCCGTGTCCTGGCTTGTACTCAAATTCTGGGTCGTGTCTGAGTTCGCCGGAGTCGGTCTGGGGTGCGGGTGGAGGCGGCGCCGGTACTGGAGTGGTCGGCGACGGGTCTGGGCGGCCGGATATGGCGCTGTGGGCGGCCGGATGTCGGCTGGTTCGTCGAAGCTCGACAGCAGCTGTGGAGCTGGGTTGGTGGCTGGGGATGGCCGGACTGGGAAGGGCGGAGGCGTCCACGGGTGCTGGCCTTGAGGCGTCAGGATTCTGGAGGTGCGGCGGAGGGGAGGTCCGGCGTCGGGCTGAGGAGAGGGGAAAATGGGTGGCCGGATCGGGCGCTGGAGTTTAAATAGGAGTTGAGGGGAGAGGTATGGCCGGAGGTTGGCCGGAAGTCGAAGGGGAAGCAGCGGCAGGTTGGGGAAGGCGAAGTAGGGGGGTCTGCCGGCTGCCACGACGGCGGAAACGGCTGTCAGCAGTGGAAACGGCGTCGATACAAATTAGGGGGTTAGGGATTCCACCGGGTCGGGTCGGGTACTGGCGGGTCGGGTCTGACCCGGATCCGACCCGTTAAGGGTTTGGGCCGGTTCGGGCAGACCGACCGGTCCGGTTTGGTTCTATTTTGGGTTTAGGAAAACCGGGTTTTTATTGGGTTTAAATAATTAATTTAAATAATTCAATAGTTTTTAAGGCTTTAAAAATCCATCCGGGGTCCAATAAATTCCCGAAAAATTATCCTATGTCTAGTTTTTCATTTTACACTATAAAATATTATTTTTATAATATTTTAATATTATTTATTATCATTTAAAAATTACTTAATAATTTAAACACCTGAATTTAATTACAAAAAATCCCAGAAAATTCCAGAAAATTGTGAAAAATCCAAATTTAAAAATTCTTGAAAATCAGGGGGTTTATAATCTACCCCCCTTAAGAGGATTGTGTCCTCGCAATCAAAGAATAACCGGTCAACAGAGATGACACGGTTGTAAAATTTATTCAAAACAGAAAATCAAGGTTGAGGGTTTAAACACATAGGGAAAATTATTTTCCTAAGCAATAGAAGTTATGCAATTTCCCAAATGTGAGAAATCTAGAAAATTACAGTTTTAGAAAACCAGATTATCTTTCAAAAATATATCAGGTTAACATTTATAAAACTTTCTAAATTATTTGCAAGTTCAAAATTACTAAGTGATAACTAGGTTATCTATTATTAACAAGTTAAATTATCAGGTTAAGTCTAGGGTCACGAACCAGCAGGCACGAACTACAGAAATGCTAGAAATGGAACTACAAAAACTTACGCGCATTAGCTACTCCATGGTTCTGCGCGTCTCCCACAGTCATTGCGAAAGCTTGTCCGCGTCCTTGAGGTGGTGCCCTCTGCTGTTGCTGGGCCTGCTGGAAGGGTGCTGCTTGAAGTGCCAAGGGTGGCCTTGGTTGATATCCTCCTGGTGCTGGAAGAGCTTGTTGGTTTGCCCTTGGTGCTTCTTCTCTACGCTCAGGGCATTCCCTCACTGCATGTTGTCTGGATCCGCAAGCTAAGCATAACCCAAGTTTACGTCTATACTCCTTCTCAACATGGCCTATCTTGCCGCAGTTATGACAAGTAGGAAGAGTTAGGGATTTGGATGCAGCTCCCTGTGGTGCTTGATGCAGATGAGGTTTCTTGGCAGCTTCTCCATTCGTTGCTCTGGCTGGTGCTGATGTGGAAGGCCTCTTTAGGTTAGATTCTCGTCTGATGACACGCTCCATACGTCGAGCTGCAGCAAGGACGTCCGTGTACGAAGTAGGTGCGACGGATCCGATCATTCTTTGTAGCTCGAATTTTAGTCCATCAAAGAACTTTTCAGCCTTTTCTTCTTCTGCTGGGATCAAGGTAGGGGCGAAGCGACTTAGACGAATGAACTCAGCGTTGTACTCTTCCACCGTCATAGCATCCCGAGTGAGGCGATTGAACTTGTCCCGCAGTTCTGATCGAGCGATAGCCGGAATATACATCTCTTGAAAGAGTCTGGAGAACTCTTCCCAAGTAACTCGGTCTGGTCTGAGTCGTCTCTCTTCAGATAGCCACCAGTGATGAGCATTGCCCGTCAATTGCATTCTGACGGCAGTCATCCAACGTTCCCTTGGTAGCTCAGCTGCTTCTAATTGATGTTGTATGTTGGTGAGCCACTCATGAACTTCTGTGGGCTCCTCCTTGCCTGAGAAGATACGGGGCTTTAGTTGGCAGAAATCAGTGATAGAGCCCGTCGGTTGCCGTCTAGCTGGTAGGTTGGCCTGTTCTAGTGCATTTACTAGACTGTTCCTCAAGTAATCAGCCTCGCGACGCTGAGCCTCGTGTTGGACTTGTTGCTGGGCTTACATCATTGCGTAGATCATTTAGAATATTTATTGCCCGTCAATAAGCTGTCCTTGAGGGAATACAGGCATCGGTGGAACGAACTACGAAGGCGGCGGAATGTTATCACGCCGAAATCTAGAAGCTTGCTGATCTGCTTGGCTACTTCGGTGAGTAGAGGGATCTCCACCCAATAGCGTCACTTCATCTTCTCTGTATGTGGCTTCAGCACCTATTGGTGTTCTTGCTGGAGTTCCGTCATTTACTTGTGAGTCCATTACTCTGCATCAAAATAAACTATAAGAGGCGTACAGGAATCAAGGCAAGATGCAAGTCAAAAATTAGTTCGAATACGATATAAATATCAAAAATGATTCAAGCAAGTGGATGAGATCCAAAAAACTTATCCTATTCTTATTGCAGGCATGTTCGGTCCCTAAGTTGAAATCGAACAATTTAGTCGTTGACCTGCATGGGCCACCACAAAAACCATGTCACGCCCCAGTCCCAAAATAACGAGGGACTGGACACGTGGCAATGGCCAGCAGCACGCACCGATGGACAACCCAATTGAATGGATCCATCGGGGCATACTTAAGCTGTATATAAGGTCTACAACAACAAGTCAGAGCTAATCTCATCCACATAAAAGATAATAAGATCAACAGCAATAAGAAAAGTAAATCAAACATCCAGTCTCAGCAAGTAATTCGGGGAACAACCCGATATTAAGTCTGTTTACAAAAGTTCATTTAAACAGGAAATTAAAGAATTTATTGGCCAAATAAAACTGAGCATGGCGAAGCAGTTGTTCAAGAGAAGTCCTCAGCGATCACCTCGTCCTCAGGTACTGGTACTGTTCCGAGAAGTGCTCCTGTTCCATACACCTCAGGGTAGATCTCGTCTGCTAATCCTGGGGACATAATCCGGATCCAGGTCCTCAGGGGACATAGCAAGGTACAAGAAAGCTCAAGCCATAATAAATGCAGTGCATAAAGGAACAATAAGGTAAATAATTAAACCAGCTAAGTGATAATGCAAGTAAGAGTTTTAGTCATACTCAGGCTGAGACTACTACATGATCAGTGTTGAAGAAACCATAGCAGTATTTTCTCGAAGGGCCAGTAATGTACCAAAGCTCTGAGTCAGAGTCTAAGGCATTTCAAGTAAAGTAGTATATATATATATAATCAGCCTTTTGTATGGTAAATCTCTCCCCACCCAATGTAATCACACGTCACAGGTTCACGATATCTCATGTCCATGTCACGCAAGATCATATCTAATGCAACAAGTCATATATTAAGATCTAAGAAAATAATGTCCAAGTCATGAAATCTGTATCCTATACAGAATCACCTTAAATATTTTAGGAAAATTCTGTCTCATGATTCGTGTCAGGTGTCCTGGGGCTAATGTACTTGATATGGCAAGTACGAGAATATAAATGTCACGATATCCATCTCTAGTTGACTTTACACAACCCCGCGTACGGTGTTGGCACCCGACTATTAATCGGAAGCTAAGTAAGTCAAACGGCCCTAGGTTTAAGCATGTACAACAGTCACAGGAAAATAAATCAAGAGAACAAAATGAATCATTATACTGCAATTATGGCAAGGTACACTTGCATGGGTTTCCGGCTCCAATTGTAACTCTGGCAGCAGCTGGATTTGCAGACAGTACTCCGGTTGCTAAAATAAACATCACCATCCGATCCAAAAAATATCAATCAGCTAGAAACGCCTGTCCTTGAGTCCAATTTGGACACAGGGACAAAAATAACATTTCAGGGCAAAACGGGGTCCACATGTGGGCCGCTTTGCACCGAAAAATGCGTCAGGGTCAAAGGTCTCCAAATCTGTCCAACTTAGTGTCAACAGGTTAGGAACGATGATACAAACTCAACAGAATTTCAGAATTAGATTTCGATGAGCCGTTCTCAAAATCGCTCGTCAAGTGGAGCCTGTGGGGCCCACGATATGCGATTTTGTCAACGTTCTCAGAATCGAACCAAACTTGGCACACAGGACCAACATATTGCTATGAGTCCGATGGCGCAAGTTTTGTCTCGATCCGACGTGTGTACACTAAGTTACAACAAGATACAGAAAAGTCGGATACGGGACGTTGTCCGCGGATACGTACTGATTCCGGTGTGCACGCACATCCGAATCAGCTTCTGCGAAATCCTGCACGTCCGTATCAATGACGCACACGTATCGGTGAAAACCACACGTGACCAAGTTGTCCCGTTTGGCGGGGCGTACTCAGTTCCGGGGTAAAACCGGGCGTTGGTTTTCCTGTTTTTGGATCACGGTTCGCGATCACCACAGGTCGCGATGCACCGAGTGGTTTGCACGGGCACCGAGGGGGTCATACAGGCTAACGATACAACTGACGGAATAGAAATTGGGGCAGCGAGGAGAAAGTTATGAGTACCTGAACATGGCTCAAAAAGTTTGATTCACGTGTCCGAGTCGAGTCTCTGTGTCCTGGACACTGTGTCCAAGCCGTGTCCTGGCTTGTACTCGAATTCTGGGTCGTGTCTGAGTTCGTTGGAGTCGGTCTGGGGTGCGGGTGGAGGCGGCGCCGGTACTGGAGTGGTCGGCGACGGGTCTGGGCGGCCAGATCTGGCGCTGTGGGCGGCCGGATGTCGGATGGGACGGAGGGAAGTGGGGCTCGGGTTCGTCGAAGCTCGACAACGACTGTGGAGCTGGGTTGGGGGCTGGGGATGGCCGGACTGGGAAGGGCGGAGGCATCCACGGGTGCTGGCATCGAGGCGTCGGGGTTCTGGAGGTGCGGCGGAGGGGAGGTCCGGCGTCGGGCTGAGGAGAGGGGAAAATGGGTGGCCGGATCGGGCGCTGGAGTTTAAATAGGGGTTGAGGGGAGAGGTATGGCCGGAGGTTGGCCAGAAGTCGAAGGGGAAGCGGCGGCAGATCGGGGAATGCGAAGTGGGGGGGTCTGCCGGCGGCCACGGCGGCGGAAACGGCCGCCGGCAGTGGAAACAACGTCGATACAAATTAGGGGGTTAGGGATTCCACCGGGTCGGGTCGGGTACTGGCGGGTCAGGTCTAACCCGGATCCGACCCGTTAAGGGTTTGGGCCGGTTCGGGCAGACCGGACGGTCCAGTTTGGTTCTATTTTGGGTTTAGGAAAACCGAGTTTTTATTGGGTTTAAATAATTAATTTAAATAATTCAATAGTTTTTAAGGCTTTAAAAATCCATCCGGGGTCCAATAAATTCCCAGAAAATTACCCTATGTCTAGTTTTTCATTTTACACCATAAAATATTATTTTCATAATATTTTAATATTATTTACTATGATTTTAAAATCACTTAATAATTAAAACACCTGAATTTAATTACGAAAAAAATCCCAAAAAATTCCAGAAAATTATGAAAAATCCAAATTTAAAAATTCTTGAAAATCAGGGGGTTTACAGAAAGGCCAAAAAATTTACGAAGAGTTTGATCAGGGAGATCAAATCCCTCACTAGGGGGTACCGCACAGCTACTTTTGAGGAGATCATGATGGATGCGCAGAGGGCGGAGGATGCCTTGGATCTCTAGTCCATGAGAGGTAGAGATATTTCGGGTGGTGGTGGTAGCGGTGCTGGACCAACTAAGCATCCCCATATCCAACAATAGCATGTTCAGGTGCCGGTTCGTGCTTTAGTTCAGCACCAGCCCTAGAGGCCAGTTCCCACTTATGCCTACTGCAAGAAGTCAAGACACACTTGGGATGTTTGTAGGAGGAGGCTGAAAGTGTGTCTGTTTTATGGATCCGCAACACACCAAATAAGGGATTTCCCTACAGTACCCCTATTTGGTGGAGCACGATGTCAGAGAGAGAAAGTTAGGCCACCTGTGGTACAGCATCATGTCCCACACCAGCAGAGAGAGATGCCCCTACATGACAGGACTTTTGTGTTGACGGTCGGGGAGGCCGATGCTACAGGTGATGGGTTAGCAGTTTTTGTTCTGTTCTATTTTGTTTCTTCTTTATGTCCTTTCCATCTCTTTTTGTGTATTTTATTAGTACCTCTTGGATTGTTTTGTATTATGGTAGATAATGTAGTGACCTCGATTGAGACTGTGATATCATGACCAATAGGACCATGATCATGTATGTTGTTAGATAGAACTTATTGACTGTGATTGCCGGGGGGTTGACCTAGAAGAAGTACGACCAACTTTAAATTTCGAGGACGAAATTTTTCAAGGGGGGTAGACTTATCACTACCACTTTCCCGATGAGGGGTATTTTTGACTTTTTCCTATTTCTTGTTATTATTGTGAATATTGGTATTTCAAATTATTGTTGAGTGATAATTTTTATTTTTACAAAACTAGAATTTATATTTTTGGATTATTTTATTCCAATAATTAGTATAGTTGTATATATTATATTATTATATATTGTTAGTGGTTAGCCATTAGTTAGATTAGTTGTTAGTGACCCTAGTGGACCTAACCAACTTGACTTGACTATCTAATTAAACCATTTGGTTAGACTCTAGTTAGACTCTAGTTAGATTAGTGTAATTAATTGGAAAAGTTAGGCTAAACACTTTTAGGCGGAGAAGCTTATTCTCTAATTTTGTCATGACTAACTAGAGGGTATTTTAGATACTTTACATTAGCTTTAAATTCTAAACCTAATGACTAAATGGCAGCCCCCTCTCCTATAAATAATAATTTCATCGTCTTTCTTCCACCATTTCAAAGCAAAACCCTAAATTGGAAGCTTCCCTTCCAACATTCCTTCTACCACCAAATCTTCACTAAATTGACCCCGACCCCTCTTATTCTCTTCCCTAAGAAGACTAGAAGACATTAGAAGCAAGAGTTGAAGAAGAGGAGCACTTGGAGCTTGTGTTCTTGGAAGTTTTTGGGTGTTGGAGCCATAGCATTGGGAATCCATCTCCCAATAGGTAAATCTGGAATTTATCTCTTCAGAATGCATTATTAGAGTAAATATCTTCTTTAGGGACCCCTTGCATTAGGGCTACCCATGGGGTGAAGCTTTGGCTTTCCTTATTCCATTTAAAGATTTTTCCTTTGTATTTTGTGTCATTTTTGGGAGAAATCCGAGAATGGCATCCATAGTGCTTGTGAGTAGGTTAGTCGGGGCCTAATGGTCATTTAGAACACGTGGGTGTGCTTTGGATCAAGTTTGGATACATTTGGGGTGTGTGCCATGGACGTATCCCAATGTATAGTGATACGCACGCCAAGTGTTTGACAAAATAACCAAGTAGCCACTCATGGCTTAAAATTCAGTTTTTGTATTTTATATTGGTTGTATATCCTTATAGACATATGTAGACATTATATATGAGAGTATCGAGTGTCGGGTCTGTGCTTGATGTGCAATTGTGTTTGGTTAATTGGAGTAGTGGTAGGAAGTAGAAGAGAGCATTGTAGGTACTGTGACTAGTGTGGTCCAGTTAGTAATGTTTTAGTTTCAGTCCAGATTGGACTTGCTGTGTACTAAAGCAGTGGCAATAGGTTCAGTTTCAAACCAAAGCAGTGGGAGCACTGTGAACTATGGAGGTGTGTTGTTTGATTGGTGTGTGTGAGGGGGGAGCCAGGCTGTGCTCAGGCTTGGGTAAGGCTTTGGGAGTATCGGGTTTGTAGTGGTTAAGGAATAGGTAGGTATACAAAGGGATATGTGAGCTGTATTATGTTTATCCGTGTGTGTAGAGGTATGCAAGTATGGTCAGGTGTGGTCGGATTAGGAAGTGTCTGTGAGGAGTATTAGTGAGTGAGTTGAGTGTTAGTATCATAATATATCTAGTGTGTCATGAGTGCACATTAGAGGATGTCTAGGTTGCTGTCAAGTCTGCAAATTAATGGCAATAGCAGCATTGTGAGGGTTTTAACAGCAAAAAGCTTGTGCAGTAACAGTGTCTTAGAGTAGCAAGTCTGAAATAAAATTCATAGCCTTGACAGTGCACAAGAGTGGAGTGTTAGATATAGTATGCATTTGGTGTTGTGTTAGTGTTAGAGTTGGTGTTTAGTGTTTAGTGTGTGCGTGTTGAGGTATGCAATAACTTGTGAGACATAGATCAGTTTGTATGTTTGGATTATGGTGTGCAGAACTTAGAAATATAGATGGGTATCGGTGTACAACCGAGGGTTTAGGTAGGGTATTATGTGTCACATAGGTATATTGAGTATCAGGATGTGGGGGAGGGCTGAAAACAGGGTGTCACAATATCAGTTGGGTGAAGTATCAACAACAATCAGTTGGTGAGTAGGCAATTAGGATGCAATGTTACAGGTGAGGGTTAGAGTGATGCATGGAGGGCTCAGGTATGTGTTTAGTTGCAATATTAGGTGCAGGCCATGGGGGGGGGGTAGCTCTTCGGTATGGTAGGCAGCAAGAGTGCAAAGCAACTATTAGTATGTTGTTTGGGGCTTGCAATGCAGTGTGTACCTGGATGTTCAGATAAGTGCAAAGTATTAGTCTACAACCAGGTTGTAGTACACTGGAGTACAGCAGTGCAACATGCTTGCACAGAACAGATTTTAGGGTTTAAGTGGGGTAGGTGTGTTTGAGGGAAGAGTTTTAGGGAGTGTTGGTTTTATGTAGTGTAGGGGTATAAGTGATTCATGTGGTTAAGTGATTAGTGAGCTCCAGAATTTGTATAGTAACATATAATATAAGCCAGTGTGAGGTGATATCAGATACTGTGTGTCAGTAGGTATGGTTATAGAAATGTATCATGATTCCATTGAAGGTTCAGTTAGTATATTAGTTAAGTATCACTCAGGTGAAGTCAGGTATCAGGTAGTCTAGTACCAATGAGGAAGGGTAGGATGCATGGTGTTAGAGTTGGTATCAAATAAGTGTGGTTAAGTATGATGTGTGGTTGAGTGTGAGTCTAGTGTGAAGGTATTCACTAAGTTTAAAAGAGGGCATGTTGGTGTCCTAGTGTAGGTTTTGGGTAATACCAAAGTATTGAGTTAGGATTATGCGTATAACTAGTAAGGGGCTTTATATTAAGATAATTATATGTATAGTTATATGTGAGTGTATATAGGGTATGCATGATACCTAGTATAATATATTAACTAGTATAATCTATATTAGCTAGTGTAACCTAGTTTAGCAAAGTATTAACTTAGTTTGACTTAGTCTGACCTAGTATGACCTAGAAACCATATTTTAATTTACTTAAGCATATTTATTACTCTAATACACCAAATGACATAAAATTTTATATCTAGGTCTGTGTGACACCAGTTTGGACTCTGAGATGCATTATTTGCTCAGGACCATAGACGAGTACATTCTCTGTTAGTTTTCGTTATTTGATAATTTTTATAATTCTGGTTTGTAGTAATATTTTACCTGATTCCTCGACACTTTGGATACATGGATTAGTGTTATCTGGATTCACTCTCTGTAACACGTATATTATACTTGTCTGTCCTTAACTCCTGGACTCACTACTGGCATCACTTATTTTATCTGGCTGGACTCATATTTGATTTGCGTGTCAGTATTTGGATTTATTTATACTAGTTGGGGGGGAATACTCGAGTAGACATGTAAACATTTTCAAAATCTGGAATTATCCCCTCTGGTCTAATCTGGAATGATAGCAGTCGCACACTAAGTGTGCGGTGAGCCGTACTTACCCCCTAGCTGTTTACATGTCGAAAGCGGTATTTTAAAATATACTAGTTTAGTGCTTTCTTGCTGGATTCACATTACACTTGCTGGACTCACATCACACATGTTCTAGTTAGCTATCTTTTATTTACAGTCTTTATTGCCATGCTCACTGAGCTACCATATTTGCCTTTCATTGGACTTTAGTTAGCTGATATTTTATTTCTTTCTCTGATTTATTCTTTTTCTGCTCATCAAGTTTTACTTACTATAACTGTTTTATCGTCTTTGTCAATTAACTGAAATTGCTAGCAGAGGTGTACTTCATTCCAATCCTGATTGGATATATTTTTCAGATGATTGTTTAGATGACTGGTTTCCCACGTACATTGGAGCAGATGAGGGGATAGCAACCACGGGTCCCGACACACAGGAGTGATTACCGAGGAGACCTAGTTACTCTTTATGTTATTGTTTTAGACTCATTACAAAACTTTTGGCTTGTAAAACCCCTAATTCAAAAATCGTATTAATTAATTTTTATTTATTATTTAATTAATTTATAGTAATTATTAGTTAATTAGGAGAAATAGAATTTATTGGATTTTATTTCTAGGTGATTGTGCATTTAGAGGTTTTATGGAGCAATTATAAATTTTTCTTAATTTATTTCGTGTAGGAGATCCTATGGACGGCTGATAGATTAATTGTACGCACTAATATAATTTCTAGAATTTCCTATATATATATATATATATATATATATATATATATATATATATATATATATATATATATATATATATATATATATAGTTTATTACAAAAGAAAATAGAAAAAGAATAAGGAAAATAGAAATAAAAGAATTAGAAAAGAAAAAGAAAGAGAAAGAGAAAGAAAGGAAAAGGAAAAAGAAAAAGGAAAAGGAAAAGGAAAAGGAAAAGGAAAAACCTAAATGGATCTAAACCTGACCCTAACTTATACCCCTACCCTAGCCCGTTGCTACCCGCACCCATTAAGAAAATAACTCAGCAGCAGCTACAACCTCATCACCCCCCCTCGCGCGTGAATTCCTCCCTTCCCCGCTATATATATATATACTATAGTTAATAAACCCTAACGCCTCTAAACCATCTCGACCTAGCACGACCTCCATCCCGTGCTGACCCACCACCGCCAGGAACTACTGCGCCGCCGCCGGAGATTGCACGACCGCCACCCCCGCGCCCCCGCGTGAGCACCGCGTACCCGCAACAACAACAATTGAACATCAACTTACCTGTGTTCACGCCCCGATTCCTGCGCCATCGCTCAACCAAACTTGACCCTGTCTTCGCTGGTATGTTCACGACCTATCCCCCTTCCATATCTGTGCAGTATTTTACCTCGAACAACGCGTAACCCTAGGCAAAAACAGCGACCAAGTTGGCAAAAAACGACAACTTTTGGATCACAGAAAACTGCGGTAACTACCCATGTTCACGGACTCGTATCTCCCACCACAGAGATTCGAATTTGGTTTTTATTTTTGGTATACGAAGACCATCAAACCTAATTTATTTTTTGTCAAATACAATAATTTATTAATTGCTGTGTGTAGAATTAAATTAGATAGAAAACTCCAAAAACTTGCTTTTTACAACTTTTAGAATTTGTGATACGGAGCGCGTCCCGCCAAACGGGACTGCCCCATCGTGTACCAAGTATACCAAAATATGCGCACGGTATACCCAGACATGTGGGCTTTCGCTGAAACTGATTCGGACGTGTGTGCGCGTCGAAATCAGCCCGTATCCGCAGAAAATTTTATGTATCACAACTTTTGCAAAATCCTGTACCATTTAGTGCACGCTCGTCAGAATACGACAAAACTTACACTATTGGACTCATGGTATCACGCTGTTCCTGTGATCCAATTTTTAGGTAATTCTGAGACAGTTGACTAAGTCGCCTTTTGGCAGGCCCCACGGTTGACTTTTTGGGCAAAATTGTGTTCGGCTCACCGAAATCCATATTTGGACATACCGTAGAGTTCGTACTGACATTTAGAGTTTGTTTGACCTATAATTTGTCCCATTTAGAGACCGTTACCCCTAGCACGCTTTTTGGTGCGAAGTGGCCCACTTGTGGAGCTCGCTTTGACCCAAAATTACCGTTTTGCCCATGTGTCCAAATTGGACGAAAGGGTAGTATTTTCTAGATATTTTGCTTATTCTGGGAACGTTGGTGATGTTTATTTCAGCATCCGGAGACGTTCATTCTGAGGCCATAGTTTCTGACTCTTGGTGTTTGATATCTAGACGTTACACTCTGCAGCTCTCTTGCCAGGCAAGTATACCTTGCCTTGTTGTACTGTTTAAATTCTGTATTATTAGTTGCATGTTTATATTATATAACTGTGCACGTCCAAGAGAGACTCGGGTGCAGTCAACGAAGGCGTTGTTGACGTTAGGACTTGTGTTTGACCTAGTGTCTAGTAGACCCACATAAAGTTGTGGAGTTATTGGTATGACTCCCCAGGCCTTGACACGTATCATTACATGTCACAGAGTGAGTTCATGTAGGGACGCGTGCCTCATACTCGACTGTCCATCGGTGTGAGCAACACGTGTAACGGTATTTAGCTTGGTTGTTTATTTCTATAGAGACTTGTATTATAGTACGAGATGTCCACGTCGTGTTCATGACTTGTATATCTATATTGGGCGGGGAGGACAACTTGTAGGCATATGGGACACCCACTTCCTTTACACTGCTGCCATACTCGACGGAGTGATATGGACGATATATATTATACTGCTGCCACGTTCTTCGGAGTGATATGGACGATATATACTACACTGCTGCCACGTTCTTCGAAGCGATATGGATAATATACTATACTGCTGTCATGCTCTTCGGAGATGGACGTTATTATACAGTGCCCTTGTATGGGGGCATATATGGCATATACTAGCCAGTCATGCCGATTGGTGAATTACGTTAACATATGTCCAGCCTACACTTTCCATACACTCAAAGTTGTCCTCAAATTTGCATTCACTTAGATGGTTAGCGCACCCCTTTTATTTATTCAGTATTTAATTTATGGCATGCTTCTATGTATCTTGTTATGTCCCTCTGAGGACCTGGTCCCTTCCAGGTATAGATGTTCATGAGTATTCGCAGGAGCGCAGATCCGGACTGGTTACTTATATTCCGAGCAGGTCTTCTTTTCGAGTCTCAGTGGTTGATATTTGTGGTACTTACATTATATTTGTCTTGTTTATTCTTTATTCTAGTTCGGTAGTGGATTTGTTTTCATCCGACTACCATCATTAGATACTTTATATGGAGATCTAGTTATAGATATTGGTTATTCATTATATCTGATTTTTCTGTGGATGAGATTAGATTATACACTGTGACTTGTGATAGATTTATACCACTTATGAATTATTGTTCATGATACAGCGTACGCAGGTGTTATGGTTTCCATATATTGGAGTTGCCATATATATGCGGCTGGCATGTTTACGTGTCCTAGTCCTTCGTATTTTTAGGACTGGGGCGTGACATGGCTTGTACATACTATTGGGGATTTCTGAGACTTTGTTTGTATTAAGATTTGGATATTGTTGTAGTATTTGAGATTTAGATGATGTGTTAATATTTTAGACTTTGTAGTTTATTATACTTCTTTGATATCATATCGTGCTTTAGATTGTGATTGAGTATTTAGTATTATCATTATCATATTGTTCCTCCTTTGGAGTTCAGATCCATGACAAGTGCATTATATCATTTGTGTGAGATGGATAGTTATATATAGTTGACCTAGACATCGTTCTACCACTGATTCTGTGGCGTAGGCTGGACGTTGTTCACTACTCGTACCTCACACTGGGTGCGAGTCATGACAGTAACCATCATTCACATCTAGTAATTGTACTTTATATTTAGAGTCGGTATTGTCGATTATCAGAATCAGGTTGACCGTGACCATTTTGTATCAACAAACTCTCCGTTATGATAATTGACATAGCATGACCATACAAATCAGATACTAGGTAGCCTTTGATCTTATACGGTAAGCGAGCTTTGACACGAGCTCTAACGTAAGTAAATATTCTTATTGAATTGTGCAAAAGCTAAGAAAGTTGATATTTTTGTAAACCTGTTCTATCTCATAATAAACAAATTATGAATATTGACTTTTAATATCAAATTATAAATATTGACATTTCTCATATGTGTGCCTCATATTTGTATTGACATTCCCCCTCCCCCCTTTGTCATTTAATCATAAGGAAAGAGAAAGCTCCCCCGAATACATTGGAAGAAAAGTGTGAATATAGTATATATGATAATGAGTATACTAAGCATAAGAATAAAAAAAAATTCCTTTATTTTATTGAGAATTTAATAGAACAATATGTCATATTTCTTTCATATAACAATAAGAAGATCTCAGATTATTGAATAGAATTGACATGTTTGCATGCATAGATTATAACACATATTTTGAACTAATACTATTAGTCAAAAAGATTGTAACTATATGAATCAGACTATTAGAAGGAGAATAAAACATCATAGATAATGCTTAAGAAGTTTCTAGTACAATTATTTGAAAATGAAAATACATAGAACTAAATCATGAATCCATACATGGTCCAAAACTAAAAACATAGATAATAAAATATCTCTAGAACTCAAGCTCAGAGTTTGATCCACTATAATCATCAATAGTGAATCACAAGCTTTGATCCGAAGGCTTGTCGACTTCTTTACACCACGGGATTTGATCCAAATTCTCGCAACTTTACACACTACGAGTTTGATCCGAAGGCTCGCAACTTCACACAGAATAGGGACTTGATGAACCAAGCTCTTTACAACTCGGTAGACTTCTAGACCGAGACTACCGAGACCGCACTTAGCACTTAGAAGGCTAGGGAGTTGATCTTGAAGATAAGAAAGTTTAGGCTGTGAAGGTTTACTCACTATAGGATTGAAATATTAAGAATGGTCGAGTGAGTAGGAATATAGAAATCCAATCCTATTTATAGTGTGTAGGCAAATAGAATTCGGCCAGAATTCGGATGGGGTTTAATTCAAATTTTCAACCGTTGGGCCAAAAAATTATGTGCTAATTGAACTGGTTGATTTCATACCAAAAGGGTAACCGAGTTCGGTCCGAGTTCGACATGAATTCGACCCAAGTTCATTTTCTACGTATGGTAGACTTTGTTAATGAATGTGGCCTAATTTGGTAGATAGGTTCTTTAGTTTATTTGAGTGGACTAAGTATCTGGGTATAGGTACTTGGATTTGCCAATGCGACTCAGCTTACATCAATCCTAGACTCAAATAAATAAAAGATTACATTTGAATAGACATAATACATACGACATGTAATAGCAGTGTTGAGGCTTCAGATCATGATATATTAATGCATGGTTTAGTTAACTATCAAAATCAAGTTAACGAAGACCGGATGGGCCAACAATCTCCCCCATTTTTGATAATTGACAAACTACGAATGATACTGCAAGTCTTTGATATGCAAGGCTCCCCCGTAACTGTGGAGCAGTTGATATGCTGAAGGCAACGTCTATCAAGTATCATCTTGTATGCTAGTATTATGTATGTCTGTCTCCCCCGTTGTCATTTGATCGAAATTGCATGCTCTCCTTAAATCGGTGAGATGACAAGAAAATAAGAGAGTTAAGTGTATATAGGATAACATATAATAATAAAAAATTGTTTTAAACTTTATTTATTTGAAAAGAGAGCATACAAAAGCAGATGTATAGTGGAAACGTCATAGTAGAGCATCTAAAAGTAAACTTTTGAAAATATTCAAATCCATTGAGTAACTAGTTGTCATTTTCTTCATCTTCATCATCAGGTTCAACTATTATATTTGGATCAAAGAAGGCATCAGCTGGATCCAAATATCACTGAACATAGGGGTGATCAATGCGAAATCCGTGTTGAGACTGGGTGCTTTGCTAGGGTGTACTGGATGTCTATCAAGTTATTGCCAAGGGCCTGAGTCTGAAGAGTTTGGCGATGATCAGTAGCACGATTGCGTATATCTTCTTTGTAAAAGCGATCTTGCAACAGATTAAAAATAGACTCTAACGTTTGTGGTTGTTCATCAACAGGAGGGACATAATCAACATGATGAGTGTTGGAGTTTGATGATGAGTTATAAGGTAGAAGCATAGTTGGCTCAATTCTTCGAACTCTATTGAGGTATAAAGGTTCCTCAAGACAGCTATCAACTCTATAGGGGGTGAATAGAGTATAGCGGAATAATCTACCCAATTAAAAATTAAGCAGAGTGAAGGCAACTATCAACTAACAGTGTATATGTAAGTCAGTAATGTAAAGCAGTAAGAGTAAGAGAGAGCAAACACAAATACCGCGATGTATACTGGTTTTCCTTTGAGAGGACTAGTCCAGTCCTGATAACTCAAGCTCGGAGTTTTATCCACTATAATCACCAATAATGAATCACAAGCTTTGATCCGAAGGCTTGTCGACTTTTTTATACCACGAGATTTGATCCAAAGTCTCACAATTTCACACACCACGAGTTTGATTCGAAGGCTCACAACTTCATACAGAACAGGGGCTTGATGAACCAAGCTCTTTATAATTCTGTAGACTTTTAGACCGAGGCGGCATTTAGCACTTAGAAGGCTTGGGAGTTGATCTTGGAGATAAGAAAGTTTAGGCTCTGAGGGTTTACTCACTATAGGATAGAAAGATTGAGAATGGTTGAGTAAGTAGGAATGTAAAAATCTAATCCTATTTATAGTGTGTAGGCAAACAAAATTCGACCAGAATTCAGATGGGGTTTAATTCAAATTTTCAACCGTTGGGCCAAGAAATCAGGAGCTAATTGAACTGGTTGATTTTATACCAGAAGGGTAATCGAGTTCGGTCCGAGTTCGGCATGAATTCGTCCCAAGTTCATTTTTTACGTATGGTAGACTTTGTTAATGAATGTGGCCTGATTTAGTGGATAGGTTCTTTGGTTTATTTGAGTGGACTAGGTATCTGGGTACAGGTACTTGGATTTGCTAGTGCGACTCAGCTTACATCAATCCTAGACTCAAATAAATAAAAGATTATATTTGAATAGACGCAATACAGACGACATATAATAACAGTGTTGAGGCTTCATATCGTGACATATCAATGCATGGTTTAGTTAACTATCAAAATCAAGTTGACTGAGATCGGATGGGCTAACAACTGGAACATCTTCTTATGGAATAAAAGTAAAGTTGGTGAGGTAAGTATCAGCGTTCTACTTCAATAGAGGGAAGCATCATCCCAATACACCTTTCAGGAATAATAAACAATGTATTCTCCTGAAAGTAAAATCTCGATCTACGATAATTTGTCCGTTTGGGTGGTTTGCCTACTATTGGTAATATGTCCACCTAGAGGTTGACATCTCGATGGAAATAAACCTTCCGCTGAAGGTAAATCTCTATATAGGGGTAATATTTATGCTAAAGTTGTGTTTCTACTAAGAAGCATCATAAAGGAATCTTTCCAAATCCTCTTCCAGCCAGGCTTCCAATATAAGATCGCTTAATCTTTAACCTAAGAGAATGCCACAACCAAAAGTGGAAAACTCTCTACAATTCAGAAACTACACTGGCTCCACCTTCAGACCATGGCTGAACATGCCATCACCAAATAACAATCCAGTACTGTTGTTATAAGTATCACGTGTCATCTACTAGACCTTTTATCTTCAGTACGTAGACTTCAAGTTGTTACACCGAAGAGACAAAAGCCTAAAGGTAGCAACAAAAATATAAGGATGAATTTTCATATGCCTCAGTCAACATGGAGTGGCATCAATCCAGTAAGAAGAAGTCAAAAAGATGGAAGGAACTAGTCAATAAGCGATGTTGATCTCTAATCCGTTATTTCGATAATAAACCAGAAATGGTTCCTCGGTACACTCTTGTTAGAGGTGTATACCAGGGTTGAAAAGTCGCTCATCACATTCTCACTATACTACTCTATCTGGGGATAGCCAAACCTTGGATTCAGTATCTAAAGTTGAAAGTTTTAATTTAGTTTATGCGTCCTCTGATACTATCTGTCTAAGGGAGGGTCGTACCAGCATATATGGCAACATAAAATGATAGAACGAATGAAGATATAAACCTTCGTATGCAAAACATGGAGAAAATATTTGAAGAGCTCTGAACACTTTTGATGACGGTGTTAACACAATAGGGTTCTGCTACTGTCGCTCCTTAACCTATTGTACTGCCAATTCCTAATAAAGGCAATGATACTGCTTCTGCTACATCCATTACTCCCAAACCTGATGTAGCCTAGGATAGAACTTCCCCTGAGGATGCGATCAAGAATTTAGAAGCTAAGTTCGAGTCCTTGATCAACAAAAACATCTATAAAAAGTGAGGGTAAGTTTACCATACCCACTTGAATGGGACAAAGTCATTAGCCTATAAATTACAAACCTCCTAAGTTTGTATCATATGGAGGGATATCATCTCTGTTTGTCATTTAAACAAAGCTTATAGCAACTTTTTCTTACAAACTTGATTATTCTTTTTACAAAATACAAAGAATCTTATACAAGAAATTCTAAGTACAAGCAATGAAACAAAATCTGGAAATTAGTAGCAATAGAGGTCCAATATGTACACGATCGATTTGTTCCTTAGACTACCCGAGACAAGAATTGGAAAACTTGCTAAGTATCGACCTCAATACAGGAGAGAAGAAATTAACAGCAAGGCGATTCTAGCATAAGACATGAAGCTTTCAATATCCTCAAACAACACAAATCCCAAGGTATTTATAGGCTTTTATACTGAAACAGCCAAACCTTGAAATTTTGTACAAAAAATAAGCAATATCCATTGTATTTTTTTTTTGCATAGAACTACCATTAATATACGTATTTTTTTGGATATGAACGCATGCACATAATATGGTCTATACAACACGTGACAATAGTTAACAGGAATATATTAGATTTCAATAATTAATAAAGCTGTAGTTTCAAAAAACGAACTGTATGATGAGATTTATGCATTAAATGTGTCATATCTCTCCTTGAAATTCAAAACTATAGCTGACAGATCTACATTTAATGAAGGAAGAGAAATCAGTATGGTCACGGACAAAATATTCTACTTTTGTGAAGAAACTGAGTTTTGTGCGTCGTATAACTGGGCACATGGCATTATTTCACAAGGCAGCACTAAAGCATTGTCTCCTTATTTTATGCAACTTTAAACATTTTGGGGCACGTAAAACGTCAAGAATGTCAAACTTTATGACAACTAATATTAATGATAACTGATATTTAACTATAGAATCTTGAACTAATCTTCTTCTCCTTTTTATACTGAAAGGAAGAAAATTAAAATGTGTGCTAGAGTCTAGCATTTCTTTTTGTGCGTATATTTTAGTTAGGGAGATTAACAAATCATTTTGTGAACAAAATTATAGTGTGCGCACATTTTCTTCTGCAAATGCTATTTTCTTATGAAGATGCTTTCTTCTAGACTATTTTGTGATTACTTTTCTGCAATTTTTTTATGTTTCTACAAGTCTCATTTTAAATTTTTTGAATTTTCACATGAATTTTAGAAATACTTTGAACCAAAAAACATGGAAAATCCAGCTATCTTATTTCTGCATTTTGAAATATCTTTATCATTAAATCTAGACATGTTTGAGCTGTCACGCATATGTTTGCACAATTGTTTCACCGCTAGTCTGTCAATTAATATTAAATATTTTGTCATAATCTTTGAGGCATCAACAGTGTGCTCGAGGCACCATTCAGTACTTGGATTTTGAGGCGATGTCAGCAGATTGAGAGTCAATTCTCTCCCTATAAATATGGTACAGATGAGAGAGAAAAACTTTTATAGTTTTTGAATTTTTCTTTCCCCAAAACTCTGTTCAAATACCTTCATCTTCAACCTCAAGCTTTTTATTCAATAATGGTGCTAAAGGGTTCTCAGTCGTCCAAGAAGACAGGCAAGGTGAAAGCACAACAAGAGTTACTTCCTGTTGCAGTTCGTCTACGAATTGCTGCTCGTGACAAGGCTCATCCAACAATAAAAAGTATGGTAAAAAGGCTCGACGTTCTCTTTACACATTTTTCTTTTGTTTTCCTTTTTGTATTTTATCCTTTTTATATCTTTTTGCTGTGTACATACTGTAACAATTGAAAGAAAAGAAAAGAAGCAAGAACACAGAGACACTTGTGCACGCGCACAAAATATATTTCTCTCTTTAAGAAAGAAAAATTCCATGTACGCTCATAATTTCAAGTTTTTTGACAAATTCAATTCTGCGCATACCTACTTTTTATTACATTTACAAACACAAGGGATGCTCTGTCCAATTGATCTGACTTTTTCTTGCAGAAAAAATACGAGACATTACCTTCAGAAAGGGCCAAAAAATGTTGGTCTCAATTTTCTTTTAACACCAAATCTCATGACCCCTCGCATAGACGTTACCTTCATAAATATGTGATCGCCTTCTATAAACTCGAGATATCGATGATGGGTGTCCGCCTAGCTTTTCTGTCGAATATGTGTAACTTTCAGTCTATCTCGAATCAAACGAATCTTCTGAATCATCTATTCCACCAATTTCAGGCCAAGAATCTATCGTTCCCAAACTTTATCCCAGCATATAGGTGACCTATATTTTTGCTCGTACACTGTTTCATATGGCACTATCTATATACAGGACTGATAACTATTGTTGTATATAAATTTTGATAAAGGTACGTGGATGTCCCATCTTGACTTCAAATTCACTGCACAAAGTCGTTTCATGTCTTTGAGAATCTTATTCACCCATTCTATCTGGCCATCGGTTTGAGGATAGTAGGCTAAACTGAACTTCAACTTATTCCCCATTGCCGATTAAAGACTACTCCAAAAACATGACAAAAATCATCCATCCAGATCTGAGATTATAGATATTGGCACTTTTTGTAAACGAACTATCTCATGAAGATACATTTGAGCCAGATGATAAATGCTCCAAGAAACTTTGATAGTAATAAAATAAGTTGACTTTGGTTAATCAATCAACAATGACCCAGATAGAATCATTCCCCCGTTGCATCTTCGGCAAGCCAACAACAAAGTCCATACTGATGTAGTCTTATTTCTATCATGGGATGGCGAGATTCTGTATCTCCCCGCCAGGCCTCTAATGCTCTACTTTTACACTTTGACAGGTCATACATTGTGAAACGAAGAGTGCTACATCTTTCTTCACATCGTGCCACCAAAAAATTGTGTGTAGATTCTTATACATCTTTGTGCTGCCTGGATGTAACACATATTTCGCATTATGAACCTTCTTAGGAATTTTTTTTGGAGTTCCTTATCCTTCGGGACACATAGCTTTTAGTCGTAATGCCCCATGTCTTTGAATTCTGAAAAGCTAGCTATCTTTTCCTATGACATTTGCTAACGGATTTTCTATAGGAAATTGTCTTCCCTCTGTGTTGTTTTGATTTTTCAAGTAGACCTAGTTCCAGTTGCAATTGAGCTAACCGCACCATCTGACTCTGAATCTGAAGCTCAATGCTCATATTCTCCAAGTCGTTCAGTAACTCCAGTGATATATATAGTGTGCCAACAAATCTGTGGCTCAATCCATCCACCATAATGTTCGCCTTGCCTGGTATGTATGCAATGGTTAAGTCATAATATTTAATAAGCTCAAGCCATCATATTTGCCTCAAGTTTAATTTTTTTTGGGTGAATATGTACTTAAGACTCTTTTGGTCCGTAAATATTTCACAGGACATGTCATAAAATATTTTTGCTATACCATTAGTGTAAGTACAATCACTGCTAGTTCTAAGTCATGAGTAGGATAATTCCACTTATATGGATTTAACTATCTCAAAGAGTTCGAGATCACCTTTATATTCTGCATCATCATACCTCCCAAACAATGTCCCGATGCATCATTGTAAACCTGGAATCCCTCAGTCCCATTTTGGAAGTGCAAGAATAAGGGTTTAACTAGCCACTTCTTTAACTCCTAAAAGCAAGCCTCGCAGTCGTCCGTCCATTCATATGACTCCTTTCTGGGAGAGGCGAGTCAGAGGCGATGCAATCTTCAAAAAATATTTTACAAATCTTTGATAATATTCCACCAAGCTAATAAAACTTCGAATATCAACAGCTGACGTATGTCGTTTCTAATCTACCACTACCCCAATCTTCTTTGGATCTACAATAATGCCTTATGCAGAAATAATATGTCAAGAAAATGATACAGAAATAACTTGTCAAGGAAATGATACACTGCTAACCTAAAATTCATATTTATTTAGCTTCGCGTACAACTGATTTTCTCATAAGGTCTGAAGCATGGTCCATAGATGCTCCTTGTGGTCCTCTTGTTCTTTAAGTAGAACAGGATATCATCACTGAATACTACCCCAAACTTGTCGATGAATGATCTAACATTTGATTCATCAAATCTATGAAGGCGGCTAGGGTGTTCGTCAAACCAAACGATATTACCAAGAACTCATAATGGCCATATCTAGTACAGAACACTAACTTTGACACATATTTTGACATGATTTTAATCTGGTGATAAGTGAAGCGAAGGTCTATCTTTGAAAACACTGACGCACCTTGCAACTGAACGAAGAGATCATCAATTCTCGATAATGGGTACTTATTTCTGACAGTGACTTTATTTAGTTCTCGATAGTCAATGCACAATCGAATCAAGCCGTACTTTTTTCTCATAAATATAGTTGGGGCTCCCCATATTGAGACGCTGGGACGGATATATATATGGTTGAGCAATTTTTGTAACTAAATATTGAACTCTTTTAATTCTGCAGGGGCCATTTTGTACAGAGCCTTGGATATTGGTCGGGTGTCTGGGAATGTATCGATCATGAATTCAATCTCTCGATCGGGAGCATGCCAAGTAGCTCATCTGAAAAATATTAGTCTGTATCGTGTTTGCACCATCCTTTCGAATGTCTCAAATAAAAGCCAAATATCCTTTACAGAAATAACTTACCATTCATAGAGTAGATATTGCAAAAATTGCCATACTTACTTTCGATGATTGACCACCTGAGTAAAAGAATTTGATTTCTCTGAGTAGACAAAATATGACTTTCTTCTTCGTGTAGTCAATTGAAGCGGAGCAAGCACCGAGCCAATCCATACCCAAAATGATATACTAACCCTTAATATCTAGAACTATCACATCCAAAGACAATTTTCTACCAAGGATACAAATATAGCTTTGCTTTCGACGCTTGACCAAATGAGTAAAAGAATTTGGTTTCTCTGGGTAGACGAAACACGACTTTCTTCTTCGCGTAGTCAATTGACACGGAGCAAGTACTAAGCCAATCCAAAAATGATATCATAATCCTTAATATCTAGGATTATCACATCCAGAGATAATTTTTTACTAACAACACAAATGTAGCTACACAAATGTAGCTATCTCTATAGATTTTATAAGTAGGCAAATCCACACTAGATAGGGTGCTAATACTAAGGTTAAGATTAACGATGACATATACTACTTATATTTCTCAAAAAATCTGCCGATATAAAACTATGAGTACTACCAGAATCAAATAACACACTTGCAGGGATATTATTGAATAACAGTATACCTGAAACCATGATATTCGAGTCGAATGCCTCCTCTTATGTCATAGCATAGACCCGACCTTGAGCATTGGATCGACGGTCATTTTGTGGCACAACTTGGTTGTCTTGGGATGCCTAACCATGATTCTACTGGTGTTAAGGGCATAGAGAAATTTGATTCGGTCTTCCATTTGGGCAGTCATGAGCAATATGGCCTATACGACCACACCTGAAGCATCATCCGTCCCGAGTTCGATACTTACTGGACTAATGCCTAGTATGATTGTACTTGGTATAATGGAGCCCCTGGTTCCTCCTAGGGTTGTGACTCTGATAACCATCATTGTTTGGACGCTTGTGCGTGTTATGACCTCTTATAGTACTAGGGCACTTATGGTTGGAATTTTGTTCAACACCAACAGTTGGAGAGTATTGCGGCTCTAGAGAAAGGGCATGGTTGAGTACCTCACTCATCGTCTATTACTGTGGAACAACAACATGTGCATGAATGGAAGGGAACATACCCCCTTCAAATCTTTGAGCATGACTAGCCGCATTTAAAGATAGGAGCTAACAAAGTTGGCAAGTCAGTTGAATTTTGTCGCGTACTGTCACACGATCATACTCCCCTGCCTGAGGTGCACGAACTCATTCTCTTTTAAAGGTAAATTATTAGGGGGTAGGTACTCATCTTTGAAATCCTTTCGGAATATAACCCACAAGATCTTCATATTTTTGTCGTCTTCACGGATGGAACTCATGTGCACATCCCACTAGTCGTATGTGTTCAACCAGAGTTGAAGTCGAGCGCATACGACTCTCTTCGCTTCAAGAGCGCCCAGTGGCTCGAAGTGGTCTTCCAATTAGATTAGTCAATCAAGAGCTACAGAAGGATCTTTGGTCTCCCTGAATAAAGTATTATAGAGCTTCTTGAATTCAGCTTCGACTTCTACCGACTCAGCTATGGCAGTCGTTGTCGCAGAGTGATTGAATGCTAATGTATGTATAATCTGCTACATGGTATCTATCTGTTTCTATTTGACCTGGAATTGGGCTTCGAATTATTTATCGACCTTGCTCTAGCTTTACTCTACCCATTCCTCGGCTTGGTGATGTTGAGCCTCATCCCTCTATTGTTGTGCCTCCATCAAGCACTTCATTCTCTCAATTGGATAAATAAGGGCTGCTGCCTTTAGAGCTACTAGCACTGCCGAAGTTCCTGAACTACTCCCCTCTTCCATTTCTATAAGAGAGAGAGAGAGAGAGAGAGAGAGTAACTCACATAAGTCTCAAAAAGTATTATGGGCTTACTGTATGGAATGTCTTAGTTTGACAACACGAATCAATGGTTTAAATTAAGAACGATAATGTCTCTTTAGAATACTTTTTCCAAAACAAGGGTCCAAGAAAGTGAAGGCGTGCTTTGATACCAAAATGTCACATCCCAATTTCGCAGAATTGATAAGTCTCCACCGAGCGTGATGGCATACAATCCTAAGTTGTACTTGTATAAGGCATAATCGTGTGAAATTTAAAGTATCGCAAATTTTGTAGAGCTATCAATAGAGTTACGTAGAGAAATTGAATAACATGGCACAGAAGGAAGATATTTCTTTCATTGATAATGTACATCAGGTACATATGTTCTGATACAACTAAAGGATTTTATGCTTGGCTTACAACTTGAATTACAAAATGAGATATACTCTTACATACATCATATCCCTTTACTAGTGTTACGACCCGCTCCTACTCATTGTGATACGAGTACGTGGCCAAGCCCAGTCTACTCCGCAGCATCGACAGTAGTATACTGTTTATGTTAACATTGTTCCACAACAAGTACATGATTCACATATCATCCACAAACTAAGTCATGACAAAAAAATTCAACTAATAGTCTTAATAAATTATTTAAAGAAATAATCTACTACAACTCAAGATAGTCTCGGGAACAAACCTGGTAGAATAAAGTAAAATACAATTAAAAACTAAAGTCCACTAAGCCTATTAGCTAAGAATAATACAAAAAAGCATAATGAAGGAAATATGCTACTCCGCATCTGTAGAAGCAACCGGCACGTTGGTAACGTCAGTGTCACCAAGGTACTCACTATAGACATCGGGACAAATCACGTCTTCTAAAGTTGAAAAATAGTTATCCAGTCAGGATTGGAGCAAGAACATTATAACACTACACTACACAGTATAATATACAAGCATAAGGAATAACAGTAAAGTAAAGATGAACTGTAACATGATACTATATGACAAGAAGAGTACTACTATGTCGCGGGAATAGTTTGAGAGTACAACTATGACATGGAACAGTTGAGGGTACAACTATGATACGAAAATAGTATGAGAGTACAACTAAGATAAGCAGACCACGGATAATATGGCAACATGAATCAAGTTTCGTGTACTGTGTGTTTTAGAATACAAGTTTAATGCATGTGGACGGTCATAGGTTTATACGTAAGTCATGGCGTGTGGTATACGATTGATATCCACAATACAATAAATTTTATAAATTGCACAATGCGTAGACCATATACTTACTCATTGTATTCCCCCGTCTGACTCACTCACAATAATGTTCTCAATAAAAGATAACAAGACGATAGACAGTAAACAAGATAGACAATAGGGAAAGTATGAACATGTACAAATACTCTAATGATTCTAACACTCGTGCACAATTACTGTCATAATGAATCAGGAATAAGGACAATATGTTATATGAAGAAGAAATGGTGACACAAGATATATGTAGCATAAAATAAGGTAATATAGGTCACAGTGATACTTTTCTGCTCCGGAAAAGGATGAAGTCACAACTCAAGACGACGCTAGATCTACCTTGTCACATAAATTAAAACAAGTTAGATCTACAAATATGGTTGAATCAGTTTTCCTATTTTAAACCATTATAATTCTGAATAAAATTATCTAAAATCTTTTTTAATCCTATTATATTCTAATTTTAAGGTTAACCCTAAAATTTGGACCACATAACATCAAGTTTACAAATTTAGGATCTGTGGCACGCAAATTGAGGCATTCCATTGACCAAAAAGTCAACCGACACAAAACCAAGATTTAAGTATGAAATCCTACATATTTTATCGCTACTAGAATGCTGGAATCAATGGTTTTATCGAATCTCTTATCAGTAAAAAGTAATGGGCAATATGGCTCACAGATGGTAATTTTGGTGGTTTACTAGTGAATTATATCTTCAACGAATTAAACAAAATAATAAATTACTCTAGTAAATTCTGGGGAAAATATATGTCATAGGTTAGCGTGTTAGCTTTTTAAACTTTAAACGGTTCGGGATCTCCCAAAATCTCGAAAACACCGAAACGTGTCAGATTTTGAACAACTGACACCCTAAGAATTTTACAGAATTCTAGGTTCAGAATTAATTAAAATAAATTACATATCTTGGAAGTTTACCTCGATACGGTTCCAACAAAAGAAACATGGACGCATTTAGAGTCCGGAGCTATCCACAATGGCTTCTTGAAGTAGAGAAACCCTAGAAATAATGCTCCTCAAAGCCCCCCCCCCCCCCCCCCTCTCCTCTTAATTACGGTTGATTAAAAAACCTAACTTTAATATATATATATATATATATATATATATATATATATATATATATATATATATATATATATATATATATATATATATATATATAGAGAGAGAGAGAGAGAGAGAGAGAGAGAGGGGGAGGGGGAGAGGGAAAGGTGGCAACCGTGGCTCGGGGGGGGGGGGGGACATGTGTCAGTCATCTAGCGACTTCCCTCTCGGATCGTGCGGTGCAGGCCTGACCCGACTCGGCTTTGGAGTCCCAAGCCGAGCCGAGCTCAGATGGACCCCCGACTGGAGACCCATGTGGGTCACTCACATCCGTCTGACCACTAGGGCCCGCTAGCTCATCATGGGCGGCTGACGCGTGAGCCCCAGGTGGGTGACTGTATATGTTTAGTTTTACTTTTTTTTCCCTCTTTTTCAGAACTAGTTTATTAATAGTTTTAGTTAAAAGTAAATCAAAATAAATATTGAATAATATCAGAAAATTCCTAAAAAATTCCAGAAAATATGAAATGGAATTACAATCCCCAAAAAATTACTTAGGGCCATATCTTGCTCATAGGTTTCCTACAATAATTTATAGAATCCCTAAAAATTAGGTTTTCCTATGTTTTTATTATCAACAATTTCCAGAAAATTCCCTAAAACTCTAAAATAGCTAAATTATGATTTAAAACTCAATTGTCATCCTCTACAAACCATACCTAGCCTAGTGTTACATTATTATCCTTATAAAACTATGCTTAATATTTCAAAACAAAAATTCTCACAAAATTTTACTAGTGTATTTTCTAATTATTTAATTATTATTCTAGAATAGAGTTTGGGTAGCGGATGCTACAACTAGAAATAAAAGATACAAACACATTTAGAAGGAGCATTCAAAATACAACTGGAGAGGCTTCAAAAGTATGCACAAGCTTTTGCTGCACGAGATGAGCCTTCATTGCTGATGTGCCTCCCCGAGTTCCAGCACCTAGGAAAACATGGGTCAGTACTTTTGAAATATGCTGGTGAACGACGAGTTAACCCAACTCACCAAATCAACACCGTATTTATGTAAAGAAAACAATATTATTAGGTAATCTTTCTATCTTGCCTTAGTTCAATTACAAATCATATGACAGAAAAAGTATCAACATAATGATATGCATCACCAAAACGGTGATTCTTATCTACAGTCAACTCATCTTTCTAGCACTAAACTTACCATGTTCTTCCCTGTGAACTAGACATTGTTAGTTCAACAATTTAAATATATGAGGGTCACTGACACTACAAGCCATCATGGACTACAGTTATTTATATGAAGCAAACAATATTATTAGGTGATCTTTCTATCTTTTCTTAGTTTAATTACAGATCATATGCCATAAAATATAATAATATGCATACCAAAAATGGTAATTCTTATCCACGGTCGACTTAACTTTCCTGCACCAAACTTACCATATTCTTCCTTGTGAACTAGACATTGTTAGCTCAGTAGTTTAAATATATGAGGGTCATTGGCAATATAAGTCCTGGACTATAGCCCGGTTAGGCGGCGATCCTTTTAGTACGGGTTATGAGCCCCACTGAAAGTTCCTAAATTACCCGTACTAGTTCGTCAGCACAGCTATCCTAGTTCTCCTAGGCCGAATATATTCAGTATCTTCGAAGACCGTTCGAGGAACAAAAATCTTGTGCACAAGTTGTCCATGACCATGCAATGTCTAAGAAATTAAGTTAATAAATATAGCATGCAAGACAACAAAAAGTGGATATAGCTATGTAGCACATTCTCATTGTATAGTCTACCTACCTGTAAACCCCCTCAAATATTTATTATTATTTTAGGTAGACTAGATAGGGTTGGAAAATTTTGGTTTAGCATCAGGGTGTTTGAGGTTTAGAAATTAGGCTACGTTGACTGGTTCTTTATTTAAACCCTAGGTGCACCCTACCGTTGCTGAAATATTTGGAGCCCAACAATAACCCTTAATTTCCAACAAGTTATTGCACTCTTGACCTGATAAGCCAACCTAGGCGATGGACTTTTTCATCACTCACAAACACACTCCCTTGTGCTCTGATTTAATTGCACAACTTTCTAGTCCCGAAATTAATTCTTTAATCCTATGTCGCGCACCTATGTCGTTGTCATCAATTTGGGGACACAAACTCAACCCGTTTCACCGAACCAATTAAAGGGACCAAGACTGACACCAAGCCTACACCATTCATAACCTTTGTGTCACTCATAATTGAGACCCCATGTGCCCCCATTTAATTTAAGAGCACATAAAACTTTATTTAATTAAATTGGGGATACCAACTTTGACTAATCCCAACTTAACCCCAATTTAACCCAATACCCCTTTCATGAAGCCCATGCAAAACACACAACACCCCCTCACCTTACATAACACCAAACACCACTTCCCACACCAAATCTTTATCACTTTTCTTTCATGTGCAAATACCCAAAAGTTAAGGGGCTTATTTGCAAATAGGTTGCTAGGTGTCACCACCCTATTGGTCAAGGCCAATGAAGAACCACCCTCCCTTGTCATGCCCCGATCTCCCTCAGGCAAATCGGCAGTTCCCGCTAGGCGGGAATCACCCTCGCCAGCGCTCCCGCGGAACGATCGCTTTGACCCATCTGGGCGTGATGCCGCACGAGCGTGATCCACCCCCGTGCAAGGCCGTGGTTCATTGGCTGGCAGCAATAGTTCTAAGCCACAGAGTCGCACAGATTGTCCGAGTGCAGCGGAGTCATGAACGCATAGGCGATCAGTAACAAGTTCACTGAGTCGACAATAGAGCGGAAGCATTGAAACACAAGTTGAAGTAAAGCAAGCTCTTTTATTGATATAAACAAGTGTTACAGGCGGCGTATAGCCGGGATTACAAGTCGCTCAAGCATCTCTCTCTAAAACAGTAAAAGCGTGCCAAATGGCTATAATTGTGGAATGATTGTACAGGCGATGATCCGGCGATGTTCAGGCGATGCTCCAACATTATGTCTTGTATATGTGCTTCAGTCCCGGATGCACCGTTGCTTCAGAGTGATCTCCACACCTTAGCACGCACGTAGGAGGCATCCGCACCGAACGAGGTTCTCCCGCACTCTGCATACAAACTGGTGGATTATCAGTACATTGAATGCACTGGTGGGAAAGCTACTCGCCCGCTCGACAAATCTAAACACGTAATACAGGTTCTGTGAACAACTATTAAGTTATCTTTCTAGTTGCCTTAGGATCAGTTTTATGCAATAGTTGAATAGCCTAACGTGTCGGGCAGTGCGCCATGCAACATGAGAGGAAACACGGCGAGACTTACCATCTTACCAACTCTTCTTCCCTGTCCAAGGCAAACATTAACATTTAAGCACGGGCAAGTATAACCATTCAAGAGGCATATCATATACAAACACGAAGGTCATTTTAACATGATCGTTCAGGTGTTCAGTTGTTTCTTGATGCGATGCAATGACTCGCACGCGGATAGCCGCTAAGCGAGGATGACTTATCTATATGAACGTTAGTCGCTGGCATAGCCATAAAGGACCATAGTCATTGGCGGGTAGAGAATGCAATGAAAGCACGTGAGGCGCTGTAAACCATCCCGTCAATCACGTGAGACTATTACGTTATGTTCCATCCGGATCGGGTCGGTCCCAGTGCCCCGACGATCGCCCGTGGAACGGTGCCTCATTTCCGAGTTGTCCACGATATGCAGGTCAGGGTCAGTTTCAAATCCATAACTTGAATGATAATCCATGATTCGTGATCTGAACGAGCATTTGCTCCAAGAGCTGATATTCGTTCGTTATATGACATAATTCTCGTTCAGATATAAACTTGATATGATTATTATTCAGTTGTCACGTTATAGGATTCACGTTCAGTATTCATTACCCTGATGCGTGCCCCTGGTTCGGGGATTGTCTTGGAGACCCTACGGTCCCGGATACTTGCAGGTTCATTCAGGCACGGAACGACTACGTAGTAGTCTCCCGGGATTTGGATAAAAACATGGCAACATACTAGCAGACAAGCATGCGTTTCGAAGGAACATAAGTAAACACTTTTGCTCGGACCCGAAGGTAAGCCGAGAGATGAAGCCGTTAGGGACTTAGCATGCGAGGGTCTGAATATAAGCAGTATTTTAATTTCCATGTTCTAGCATAAACAATACAAGTTGGGATTATTCCCTTAGCTAGGTACGTTGGATTCATTAGCATGCAGGGGATGATTCACCTAGCGACTAGCATGAATATTTCAGATTTTATGTGTGCTGGCTAAGCAAAGACAAGTTCACCATAGCCACCCACCTTAGCGATGATTCGCCTCGGTAGAGCGATACGTGTAATCCCCCTGATTTTCATAAATTTTTAATTTGGATTTTCTGGAATTTTCTGGATTTTTCTTGGATTTTTCTGTAATTAAATACCATTGTTTTAATTATTAAAGGATTTTTAATTGATAATAAATGGTATTAAAATATTATGAAAATAATATTTTATGGTGTAAAATGAAAAACTTGACATAGGATATTTTTTCCGGGAATTTATTGGACCCCGGATGAATTTTTAAAGCCTTAGATACTAAATAAATATTAAACCAATCCAAAACCCAAATAAACCGGGTTTTATTTAATAAACCGAACCAAATTAAACTGAACCGGACCGGGTTTATTTTTAAACCCAATTCCTTATCGGGTCAGATCCGGGTCAAACCCAGACCCGAACCCGATAGCCCGAACCCGACCCGCATTTTTATTTTGGATCGGGTCGGATCCGTAGACCCGACCCGACCCGCCATCAAACCCGACCCGAACTCCTCTCCTTCCCCAACCGCTGCCCGACTCTGCCGCTTCCGCTCCGCCGCGGCCGTTACGCCGGCGACCGCCTCACCTCCCTCTTCCCTCTCTGTAACCGCCGCCGCCGCCTCCTTCTCTTCCCCTTCCCCGTTCAACCGCCGGCTCCTCCTCTCCCTCCTCCCCTTTAAAAACCCTAGCCGGCCGTCCCCATTTTTCCCCTCCGCCTCCAGTCCCCTCGCCGACGCTGCCTCCCTCCGCCCTCGGCTCGCCCGCACCTCCCTTACTCCGCCTCCCTCCGAGCAGCCGGACCCCTAGCCTCGCTGCACCGCGCCACCCGCTGCCTTTTCCCCGCTGCCGCCTCACTCCAGTAGCTCCGGCCGCCCGCGTGAACTCCGACCGCCTCGACTCACTGCCAGCCGCACTCCTCAGCCCTCGGCCTCCTCCGGTCGGCCTCCCCCGTCACAGCGCCGCCAAGACTCGGACACAGCGAGGACACGGACACAGGGTTCTCAAGACACAGAAACCCTAACAGTACTCGGACACAGTGAATCTCGTGTCGGACACAACTCAGGACACGGAGGATTCGGTTTTCTGGGACCTACTTCAGGTATTCATAACTTTTGACTCGTAGCTCGGAATTCGATTCCGTAAATTGTATCGCGTAGCCTGTATGACCCTCTCGGTGCCCGGACAAACCGTTCGGGGCATCGCGTCCTGTGGTGATCGCACACTGCGATCCAAAAACAGGAAAAACTTAGCCCTATTTCACCCCGGAACTGGGTACGCCCCGTCAAACGGGACGACTTGGTCACGTACGGTCTTCACCGATACGTCAGCGTCGTTGATACGGACGTGCGGGCTTTCGCAGAAGCTGATTCGGATGTGCGTGCACACCGGAATCAGTGCGTATCCGCGGACATCGCCCCGTATCCGTACTTTCTGTTTCTCGCTGTAACTTAGTGTACACAAGTCGGATCGAGACGAAACTTGTGCCACTGGACTCGTAGCATTATGCTGGTCCTGTGAGTCAAGTTTGGTTCGATTCTGAGAACGTTGACAAAATCGTGTGTCGTGGGCCCCACAGGCTCCAACCGACGGGCGATTTTGAGAACGGCTCATCGGAATCCAATTCTGAAAGTTTCGTTGGGTTCGTATCATCGTTCCTGACCTGTTGACACTAAGTTGGACTGATTTGGAGACCTTTGACCCTGACGCGTTTTTCGGTGCAAAGCGGCCCACATTTGGACCCCGCCTTGACCCGAAAATGACGTTTTTGCCCTTGTCTCCAAATTGGACTCAAGGACAGGCGTTTCTAGCTGATTGACATTTTCTGAATCTGATGGTGATATTTGTTTCAGCAGCCGGAGTACTGCCTACAAATCCAGCTATTGCCAGAGCGACAATTGAAACAGGAAATCCAGGCAAGTGTACCTTGCCATAAAATGCAGTTAATAATTCAGTTTAATTCTCTTGCTTTAATTTCTGTGACTATTGTACTTGCCCTATCAAGTAATTTATACCCAGGACACCTGACACAAATCATGAATAGAATCTTCCTGAAATATTCAAGATGTTTCTGTATAGGATACAGGTTTATGACATTTTACATGCTTAGATTTTATCTTGACTTGTTGCATTAGTTTTGATCCTGCGTGTCATGGATATGAGACGTGTGATTACATTGGGTGGGGAGAGTTTTTACTATATCAAAGGCTGATATATATATATTGATAAACTGGAGGTGCTTTGGCACATATACTGGAATCGAATCTGCTTTGGTTATACTGGAATCGTAATACTAACACTGCTATGGTTTCTTGTTACTGATCCTGTAGTAGTCTCAGCCTGAAATATATGATTAATAACTCTCACTTGCATGAACACTTAGCTGGTTAGTTACTTACCCTGTTATTTCTTTATTTCTGCACTGCATTATATTTTGGCTTGTTTTTATCTGTACCTTGCTATGTCCCTGAGGACCTGGAATGGATTATGTCCCCAGATTTAGCAGAAGAGATCTACTCAGAGGTGTACGGAACAGGGGCACTACTCGGAGCAGTACTTGAACCTGAAGACGAGGTGATCGATGAGGACTTCTCCTGAACAAATGCTTCACCCTGCTCAGTCTTATGGCAAATAAACTTTATTTCTTGTTTAATTGAACTCTTTATTTTCTGTCTTTGAGAACTTGTGTAAACAGACTTAATATCGGATTGTTCTCCGATTATATTTACTTTGACTGTTGTTGTTTAATATTCTTTTGCTGATGTTGCTATCTTATATCTGTGGATGAGATTAGTAAACCCTGACTGATGTTATACAGCTTAAGTATGTCCGATGGATCCATTAACTTGGATTTGTCCATCGGTACATGCTGTTGGCCATTGCCACGTGTCCAGTCCCTCAGTATTTTGGGACTGGGGCGTGACATGGTTTTTGTGGTGGCCCATACAGGTCAACGACTAAATTGTTCGGTTTCAACTTAGGGACCGAACAGGCCTGCAATAAAGAATAGGATAAGTTTTAGGATCTCATCCACTTGCTTGAAAACGTTCTTGATATCCGTGTCGGATTTGAATAAAATTCTTGCATCCTGCTTTGATTCTTGTGTGCTTCTTATAGTTTATTTTGGTTGCAGAATTATGGATCCACAATCAAGCAACGAGACTCCTGCAGAAACACCACAAGGTGCTGTGGTCACCCAGGAAGATGACGTTCCACCAACGATGCAGTTTGCTCCACCGACGCCTACTGTCCCACAAGGGCAAGCTATGGACGTGCAACAGCTGTTTCAAATATACTACCCGATGATACAAGCTTATCAGAAGGCTCAGCAAGGCCAAACGGAGGAGTTCGTTTGCAGACTTAGCTCAGAGTTACGGAAGTTAATCAGCTCCATTGCAACGGACGTTGTTACTGCAGCACGGACCATGGAGAGCATCACCAGGATAGAGTCTAGCCAGAAGCGGCCTCATGCACCAGACCAAGGACAACAGGAAAGAGTTGCAAAGCGACCACAGCTGAATCCACCACTTGCACTAGTCCTTCCTACTTGTCACTACTGTGGCAAGGTAGGCCATATGGCTAAAGAATGCCGACTTAGAAAGGGACGATGTTTATCTTGCGGATCCAAAAAGCATTGGGTAAGGGATTGTCCTGAACGCCGAGAGAAAGCCGTGATGATTCAACAACCAGCCACCTCAGCACCAGCCAAAGCACCACAAGAAGAAGCTGCAAAGAGGCCTCACATACACCAGCTACCCAGAGCCTCTTCGCAGACAGTACCTACATGTCAATACTGTGCCAAGATAGGCCATATTGAGAAGGACTGCAGACGCAAGTTGGGATTATGCTTGATTTGTGGAACCAATCAACACTTGGCCAAGGATTGTCCTTATCATAGAGGAGGAGCACCAAGAACAAATCAACAAGCTCTACCAACACCAGGAGGGTATCAACCAAGGCCACCCTTGGCACCACAGGCAGCACTCTTTCAACAAGTCCAGCAGCAACAGAGGAAGCCACCAGGACGCGGACAAGCCTTCGCGATGACTTTGGAAGACGCACAGGACCATGGCGTAGCTAATGCGAGTAAGTCTTTAATAGTTGTTCCGTTTCTAGCATTTCTGTAGTTCGTGCCTGCTGGTTCGTGACCCCAGACTTAACCTGATAACTTTAACCTGTTAATAATTGATAAACTAGTGTTAACTTAGAAATTTTGAACTTGATAATAACCTAGACTGTTTTATAAAGGTTAACCTGATAAGTTTTGAAAAAAGATAACCTGGTTTATAAGAACATTATTTTCTAGATTTCCCACATTTGGGAAATTGCATAATTTCTACTTAGGAAAATGATTTTTCCTATGTGTTCAAGCCCTGAACCGTGATTTTCTTTATTGTGATTCAAATAAAATTTTGAAACCGTGTCATCTCTGTTGACCGGTTATTCTTTGATTGCGAGGACGCAATCCTCTTAAGGGGGGTATATTGTAATCCTCCTGATTTTCATAAATTTTTAATTTGGATTTTCTGGAATTTTCTGGATTTTTCTTGGATTTTTCTGTAATTAAATACCATTGTTTTAATTATTAAAGGATTTTTAATTGATAATAAATGGTATTAAAATATTATGAAAATAATATTTTATGGTGTAAAATGAAAAACTTGACATAGGGTATTTTTTCCGGGAATTTATTGGACCCCGGATGAATTTTTAAAGCCTTAGATACTAAATAAATATTAAACCAATCCAAAACCCAAATAAACCGGGTTTTATTTAATAAACCGAACCAAATTAAACTGAACCGGACCGGGTTTATTTTTAAACCCAATTCCTTATCGGGTCAGATCCGGGTCAAACCCAGACCCGAACCCGATAGCCCGAACCCGACCCGCATTTTTATTTTGGATCGGGTCGGATCCGTAGACCCGACCCGACCCGCCATCAAACCCGACCCGAACTCCTCTCCTTCCCCAACCGCTGCCCGACTCTGCCGCTTCCGCTCCGCCGCGGCCGTTACGCCGGCGACCGCCTCACCTCCCTCTTCCCTCTCTGTAACCGCCGCCGCCGCCTCCTTCTCTTCCCCTTCCCCGTTCAACCGCCGGCTCCTCCTCTCCCTCCTCCCCTTTAAAAACCCTAGCCGGCCGTCCCCATTTTTCCCCTCCGCCTCCAGTCCCCTCGCCGACGCTGCCTCCCTCCGCCCTCGGCTCACCCGCACCTCCCTTACTCCGCCTCCCTCCGAGCAGCCGGACCCCTAGCCTCGCTGCACCGCGCCACCCGCTGCCTTTTCCCCGCTGCCGCCTCACTCCAGTAGCTCCGGCCGCCCGCGTGAACTCCGACCGCCTCGACTCACTGCCAGCCGCACTCCTCAGCCCTCGGCCTCCTCCGGTCGGCCTCCCCCGTCACAGCGCCGCCAAGACTCGGACACAGCGAGGACACGGACACAGGCTTCTCAAGACACAGAAACCCTAACAGTACTCGGACACAGTGAATCTCGTGTCGGACACAACTCAGGACACGGAGGATTCGGTTTTCTGGGACCTACTTCAGGTATTCATAACTTTTGACTCGTAGCTCGGAATTCGATTCCGTAAATTGTATCGCGTAGCCTGTATGACCCTCTCGGTGCCCGGACAAACCGTTCGGGGCATCGCGTCCTGTGGTGATCGCACACCGCGATCCAAAAACAGGAAAAACTTAGCCCTATTTCACCCCGGAACTGGGTACGCCCCGTCAAACGGGACGACTTGGTCACGTACGGTCTTCACCGATACGTCAGCGTCGTTGATACGGACGTGCGGGCTTTCGCAGAAGCTGATTCGGATGTGCGTGCACACCGGAATCAGTGCGTATCCGCGGACATCGCCCCGTATCCGTACTTTCTGTTTCTCGCTGTAACTTAGTGTACACAAGTCGGATCGAGACGAAACTTGCGCCACTGGACTCGTAGCATTATGCTGGTCCTGTGAGTCAAGTTTGGTTCGATTCTGAGAACGTTGACAAAATCGTGTGTCGTGGGCCCCACAGGCTCCAACCGACGGGCGATTTTGAGAACGGCTCATCGGAATCCAATTCTGAAAGTTTCGTTGGGTTCGTATCATCGTTCCTGACCTGTTGACACTAAGTTGGACTGATTTGGAGACCTTTGACCCTGACACATTTTTCGGTGCAAAGCGGCCCACATTTGGACCCCGCCTTGACCCGAAAATGACGTTTTTGCCCTTGTCTCCAAATTGGACTCAAGGACAGGCGTTTCTAGCTGATTGACATTTTCTGAATCTGATGGTGATGTTTGTTTCAGCAGCCGGAGTACTGCCTACAAATCCAGCTATTGCCAGAGCGACAATTGAAACAGGAAATCCAGGCAAGTGTACCTTGCCATAAAATGCAGTTAATAATTCAGTTTAATTCTCTTGCTTTAATTTCTGTGACTGTTGTACTTGTCCTATCAAGTAATTTATACCCAGGACACCTGACACAAATCATGAATAGAATCTTCCTGAAATATTCAAGATGTTTCTGTATAGGATACAGGTTTATGACATTTTACATGCTTAGATTTTATCTTGACTTGTTGCATTAGTTTTGATCCTGCGTGTCATGGATATGAGACGTGTGATTACATTGGGTGGGGAGAGTTTTTACCATATCAAAGGCTGATATATATATATTGATAAACTGGAGGTGCTTTGGCACATATACTGGAATCGAATCTGCTTTGGTTATACTGGAATCGTAATACTAACACTGCTATGGTTTCTTGTCACTGATCCTGTAGTAGTCTCAGCCTGAAATATATGATTAATAACTCTCACTTGCATGAACACTTAGCTGGTTAGTTACTTACCCTGTTATTTCTTTATTTCTGCACTGCATTATATTTTGGCTTGTTTTTATCTGTACCTTGCTATGTCCCTGAGGACCTGGAATGGATTATGTCCCCAGATTTAGCAGAAGAGATCTACTCAGAGGTGTACGGAACAGGGGCACTACTCGAAGCAGTACTTGAACCTGAAGACGAGGTGATCGATGAGGACTTCTCCTGAACAAATGCTTCACCCTGCTCAGTCTTATGGCAAATAAACTTTATTTCTTGTTTAATTGAACTCTTTATTTTCTGTCTTTGAGAACTTGTGTAAACAGACTTAATATCGGATTGTTCTCCGATTATATTTACTTTGACTGTTGTTGTTTAATATTCTTTTGCTGATGTTGCTATCTTATATCTGTGGATGAGATTAGTAAACCCTGACTGATGTTATACAGCTTAAGTATGTCCGATGGATCCATTAACTTGGATTTGTCCATCGGTACATGCTGCTGGCCATTGCCACGTGTCCAGTCCCTCAGTATTTTGGGACTGGGGCGTGACAATACGTCAAGCGAGCCTCTGAAAGCCCAAGCCGGATTCCTGTAGGGACAAGTCTGGATATCCTTTGCTTCTTGTTTGAGGCAAAGCGGGTCGGGACAGTTGCACTTTTGCCGTTTGAGTCGGCAATCCGCTAGAACGGAATGGGGTGTTACATCCCTCTCATGGACCGGTCAAATCACTCTCTCTCTCTCTCTCTCCCTATTTATTTTGGACACTTGCTTCATGATGAATCAAGGCCCTTGATTCAAAATGCAACATCATCCCCACCACACAATCTCCTATAAAATCATTCCTCCTCACACCTTTCCCAATGAGCCGGCCCTAATCCCTAGAAGCCTAGGAAAACCCACCCCTCTCTCTCCTCCCTCTTTCTTCAGCCGACTTCTTCTTCTCACATTCACTTCTTCTTCTTCTTCACTACTCCTTCTCCTTCACTTCTTCTTCTCCTTCATATTTTTTTCTTCTTCAACTACACAACTGGCCATCACCCGCCTTCTTCGGCCAAGTGTCCATAGCAACCGGCCTCCTCCAGCAGCGCCACCACCTCTACTGCATTATCTCTATCGTACGGCCACCTCACTGCTACTCCACCCGCTTCTACTCCGGCCTTCTCCAGCAGCCTTCACCCGCAGCAGTCACCCGCTCCACCCTCTTTCCTTCCTCCATGAACCACCACGACCACCACTTTCACTCGCCACCTCCACTACTGCCTCCAGTCACCCGCTCCACTCTATTTCCTTCCTCCACAAACCACCATGACCACCACCTTCACTCGCTACCTCCGCCACTGCCTCCAGTCACCTGTTGCCTCCTTCAGTCACCCGCACCACCCTCTTTCCTTCCTCTAGTGCCACCACGACTACCACCTACGCCATCATCACCTCCAGTAGCTGTTGCAGCCACCTCGACCTTCACCCGCCATCACCAGTATCACCCTCAACCACCACCTCTACGGCCAACACCACCACGACGACCACCTCCAGCACCACCACCTCCACGACCAGCTTTACCCCCACGACCACCACCTCGAGCAACGCCTCCTTCACATAGTCGGGCACCCCCGCCACCTCGGTCAACACACGCGCCACCCCTGCGGTCAACGCCATCCCTGACCGAAGCCGCAGTATCACCGCTGCCACCACCTGCAGCCACTGGGGTAACTCCTCACCCCTCTTTTTGTTTTAGTGTAGTTATATTGTTTGCAAAAGAGAACATAGTTAGGGTTAGGGTTCATGAATACTACATGTGAGTTTTAGGGGTCATGAATACTTCATGCATTTTTATGATGGATATTGAGGAGTAGGTATATAAATATGAAATGGTGTTGTAATAATATAAAGACGGTTATTTATTGAGGGCTTGATAATTAATAACGAATTTATTGAGGAGTAGCTATATATATGTGAAATAGTGTTAGAATAATAAAATAATAGTTATTTAATTGAGAGCTTGATAATTAATAATTAATTTATTTGAGAATGAATAAATGGAATATACATAATAACGTATGTGAATACAAGGACGGTATGGTTGAGGATGAGCATAGCTTGAACGACTAAAATTCGTGATAAATATTAGGAGATTTGGATTTGGTTTGATGATGTTATACTGATGATTGGTCGTATATGATGCAATGTTCCTTTAGTCAACTTGGGTCAACCCTCTAGTTTAGTGTCATTGTGAGCTATATGTAACTAAGACTGAAGCCTCTACTAGACTTGTGTCACCACTTATTCTAAAATAGCGTCGTGATAGTTTATTAATTAATCTTATATCTCGTCTCTAGGTACTTCGGGATTCGCGGACTTGGACGTTGTACCGGAGCCCCACCTTCAACATCCGGATCCAGACAAGTGTACCTTGCCATCCTGTATCTTAGTTTCCAGATTTCTATTTATTTATTCTATGCATTGTGTGCGCTTTAGATCAGAACCGTTACTTAGCGTCCGGGTCATAACTGGGTGCAGACGTTCGTTGGTAACGTCTAGTAACGATTGATATATGTTCGCGATACCTTGATGTACCTACATGGTTACATTAGAACCCTAAGATACCTACAGACACCGTCATCGTGCCAGATTTCCTGTATCCTGATACTGTCAGCATGACCGAAATCTGGGATGACTTTAGGGTCGTGATTGTTGATAGTTACTTCAGTATGAAAAGACTGTGAAATAGAGGTTTAGGTTCAACGAACACTCGTTGACCGCTTTAGGAGGGGAAGACAATTACTAGACGTTTGGGTTCCTCTGCACGCGCTATATATATGTATATGTCCTATTTATGTAGTGTTCCTGTATCCAGAGTCGTAGTATCACCCGTGTGACTCTGTGCTTGGAGCTACGGTATGCCCCGTGTGTCTCTGTGTTCGGAGCTACGGTTTTATATTTGGACAGCCCACGCGTCGAACATTGTCTTTAAAGTTGTGTCTCACTTAGGTGGTTATGCTAGATTACACCGGCATTGCACTTGTTTCTTTTTGTTATACTATGGCATACTGTTTTTTTTACCTTGTTACGTCCCTCTGAGGACCTGGTTCTCTTTCAGGCTTAGGTGAGGAGAACTACCCGGAGGAGTACAAACCGGGTGTATATCCAGGAGCAGGACCTGTTGTAGAGGACGAGATCCTTCCCGAGGACTTCGTATGATCTCTGGTAGTGACTTCACCCTGGGACGGTATTACTATCTAGCATTCAGATACCGTTCCTAGTTATCTTACTGCTTCCCTTCATTTTAGTATTGTATTAGCGGATTTGTTCTCGTGGGACTCTACTCGTATTTGTATTATGATACTTTTCCTGTCTTATTTTTCTTCTGCATATTAGTAGTTATGATTTTCTCTATGTGCTCTATATTTCAGTTGTCTGTGGATGAGATTTAGTTTTACTGTTTATGTGTTATATGTTGGATTTTATCATTGTACTTTACAGCTTAGGTATACTCTATTGGGTCCATTAGATTAGGATGCCCGTCGAAGTGTACCCGCTGGTCATTTCTACGTGGCACAGTTCCTTATATTTGGAACTGGGCATGACATAGTTTTTGTGGTGGCTCATGTAGGTCTGATTTAAATCGTCTTGGTTACCTGACTGTGCCAAGCGAGTCTGCAAATTAGGAATAGATATTAGGAATCTCATCTACATGCTTGAGTCCTTCATATGACACCTCTATTTCGATTTTTTTTTGCCAATTTGCATCTTGTTTAATTCCTCAACGCTGATCCTAAATATGACTTCTTTTCAGAGTTATGAATCTCCATAACGGACGTGTCGCGCAGCCGGGCGATGTCCCCCGTGACGCAGGGTCATCCGGGGAACCGGGAGAGGGACATGTTCTTCTGTTGACCCCAGCTCCCTAGGGACAGTCATCTAGACAGCTAGAGGTGCCTTCGGACGGGCACCAGACTCCGCATCAGGCAGGTCATGAGGACCAGTGGACTGCAAGACAGGAGGAGCAACAGTTGCCCCCACCACCTCCATTTCCTGCACAGATGCCATACATGCCTTTTCCAGCAGGGCAACCCATGGACGGGCCGCAGATGTTTCAGATGGTCTACGTTATGATGCAGGACCAGCAGCAGGTCCAACAGCAAGCTCAGCAGCAGGCCCAATAGCGCTAGGCTCAGACCTTGAGGGAGAGTATTGTGATGGCGACAGGCGTTACCACTAGCTCGCCAGTCGATGATGGGGTTTGTCATAGACTTTCGTCGTATGATACCCCTTCCCTTCTCTGGCACCCCTTTCCTTCTCTGGCATGGAAGAGCCGACGGAGGTTCATGCATGGCTCACCAGTATTCAGCACCAGCTGAAGGCCACCGATCTCTCCAGGCATAGATGGATAACCGCTGTCAGGATGCAGCTTACCGGCAACACTCATCACTGGTTGCTCTCAGAGGAGGATCGTTTAGGGCCCAATCGGGTCACATGAGAGGAGTTCTCTAGGCTCTTCCAGGATATGTATATACCTTCCACTGCCAGAGCAGAACTTCAGGATAGGTTCAATGAAGGCCTGAGTTCTAGAACCTCAGGCATGAAAGTTTGACCATAGAGGAATACAATGCTGAGTTCCTCCGTTTGAGCCGATTTGCACCGTACTTGATCCTGACCGAGGAGAAGAAGGCCGAGAAGTTCTATGAAGGCCTGAGTTTCGAGACGCAGAGATTTATTGGATCTATAGCCCCTACCTCCTACTCCAAGGTTTTATTAGCAGCTCGATGCCAGGACCGCATCAACAAGATGGAGGCCAGTCTGAAGCACTCTTGTGTATCGTCATCATCCATTCGAGCTCCACAGGGAGGACCTACAAAACGTCCACTGGTACCACAGCAGCAGAGAGCAGCACCCCTACAGGGACCAGTGATTCCCATATGCCATTACTACGGCAAGAGGGGACATTTATTGAGGGACTGTCGATGGAGGCTGGGAGTATGTCTGAGATGTGGGTCGGATCAGCATATAGTCCGAAATTGCCTAGACCAGAGGGCTCCAGTATAGATAGTTCATCGACCAGCCTTGCCAGCACCGAGGCCTTATCAGCAGCCTCCCGGACCGAGGCCGCCCTACGCAGGAGCTGGAGCACTGCGACCACCAGCACCAGGAGGAAATCAGAGGAGGCCACCCTTGGCCACACAGGCAGTTCGATTCCAGCAGGCTCGACAGCAGCCGAGGGCACTAGCACCAGGATATGGCCAGGCCTATGCGATGACCATTGAGGAGGCAGAGACAGCCGGAGAAGTGATTGCAGGTACTATCTTAGTAGCTTCATTACCAGCAGTAGTATTATTTGATTCTGGTGCCACACACTCTTTCATAGCTGCTAGTTTCGTGGCCACCCATATAATAGCAACTGCACCCCTTCCGAAGATCAAGAGGATTCTTACGGGAGGTGGAATAGTACCAGTTAGCGACACTTATAGATCTTATTCCATGTTGTTTTTGGGCGAAAGATACGTGCCCAATTTCTGGTCTTCTCTATGTCGGACTATGACATTGTCCTAGGCATGGATTGGTTGAGCCAATACCACACAATGCTAGATTGTTGATGTGGTTGCCTTATATTTAGACCACTAGATCGTCCTGAGTTTGAGTTTCTTTGGAGAGCCCGAGAGCATGGTGTCCAACCTACCTTAGCGACACACATTACAGAAGGTGAACCGGTGTACCCTTATTTTATATCAGAGTTTGAGGATGTATTCCAGAGGATCTTCCAGGCCTACCACCTGACAGAGAGATGGAGTTTACTATAGAGTTGACTACTGGAGACGAGCTAGTTACTTCCCCTATCTACAGACTAGCACCGAAGGAGTTGGTTGAGTTGAAGGTCCAAGTAGATGATCTCTTAGACAAGAGTTTTATTCGGGCTAGTATTTCTCTATGGGGAGCACCCATCTTATTTGTGCCGAAGAAAGATGGGACGGTATGTTTGTGTATCGATTATAGGATGTTAAATGCTGTAACGATAAAGAACAAGTACCCTTTGTCGCGCATCGATGATTTATTTGACCAGCTAAGTGGCGCATGTGTATTCTTGAAGATCGATCTCAGATCCGGCTATCATCAGATCAAGGTACGAAGGGAGGACATTTCGAAGATAGTTTTTCGGATGAAGTACAGGCACTATGAGTTTTTAGTCATGCCGTTTGGTTTAACCAACGTGCCAACAGTATTTATGAGCCTGATGAACAAGGTTTTCTACCAGTACTTGAACAAGTTCATGGTTGTTTTTATCGATGACATCTTGGTATATTCCAAGAGCCAGGAGGAGCACGAGGGGTATCTCAGGATCGTGTTGGAGACGCTGAGACAAGAGAGGCTGTATGCCAAGCTCAACAAATATGAGTTATGCTTGGATAAAGTACCATTCTTGGGACGCATAATCACTGGAGATGGACTATCAGTTGACCTGGAGAAGATCGCTGCAGTGGAGACGTGGCCTACCCCTACATCAGTTACGGAGATTAGGAGTTTTCTCGGACTTGTCGGATATTATCGGAGGTTCGTTGAAAACTTCTCGAGGATTGCTGCACCTATGACGTGGCTGACGCATAAAGGCGAAGAGTTTATCTGGACTGAGGAGTGTCAGACGACTTTCGATGAGCTAAAGAAGTGTCTGACGTCAGCACGAATTTTGATACTTCCTTCGGGATCGGAAGGATTTATGGTGTATAGCGATGCATCTAAGAGCGGATTAGGATGTGTGCTGATGCAGCATAGCAAGGTGATAGCCTACGCATCGAGACATGTGAGAGTTCATGAGAAAAACTATCCAACGCACGATCTAGAGCTAGATGCAGTAATTTTTGCACTAAAACTATGGCGGCACTACTTTTATGGAGAGCGGGTTGAGATTTACACAGATCACAAAAGTCTGAAGTATGTCTACACATAGAAGGAGATCAACATGAGACAGAGGCTATGGCTAGAGTTGATGACAGACTATGATATAGAGTTGCAGTACCACCCTGGCAAAGCAAATATAGTAGCAGATGCCTTAAGCAGGAAGCTCATGGCATACTTTTTGATGACTCAGCGATATTTGTTAGAGGATCTTCATGAGCTCGGAATAGAGATTGTATTGCCAGGCATGGATGGACAGATGGTCAGTCTAGAGGTTCAGTCTATATTGGTTGAGAGGATCAAGACATCCCTGCCTACAGATGCAAGATTCCGACGACTGCGAGAAAGGACAGAGGTCGGCATGCAGACGGGACTCCAGATTCATGAATACAGAACATTGAGGTGTGGAGATCACCTATACGTTCCGGGTGGCGAGCTACGCCAAGAGTTGATGACCGAGGCTCATAGCTCGATTTATTTTATTCATCCCGGGGGTACAAAGATGTACCAAGATTTGAGACAACACTACTGGTGACATAGGATGAAGAAGGAGATTGCGAGATTCGTGGCAAGATATTTGGTTTGTCAGCAAGTCAAGGCCAAACATCAGAGGACTGCAGGACTATTACAGCCGCTTCCCATTCCCGAGTGGAAGTGGGAGCACATTACCATGGACTTCGTCACGGGATTCTCGAGGAGCCCTAACGGGAAGGATGCAGTCTGGGTTATCATGGACCGACTCACCAAGTCTGCACATTTCTTGCCCTTCAGAGTTGGGCAGTCCACGGAGATATTAGCTGACATGTATATGAGAAAGATAGTACGACTACATGGAGTGCCTGTCAGCATTGTATCGGATCGTGATTCCATATTCATGTCATATTTTTGACGGAGTATGCAGGAGAGTCTAGGAACTCGCCTCAAGTTCAGCACTGCATATTATCCACAGACTGATGGTCAGTCAGAGTGCACGATTCAGATACTAAAGGATATGTTGAGAGCGTGTATGATCGACTTTGGAGGATCTTGGGAGGACCATCTACACTTGATAGAATTCTCCTACAACAACAGCTACCAAGCCAGCATACAGATGGCACCTTATGAGGTACTGTACGGCAGGAAGTGTAGGTCACTAGCATATTGGACTGACATGGGAGAGCGTCAGATACTTGGTCCAAAGTTGGTGACACAAACAGTGGAGAAAGTAAAGCAGATTCAGGGCCACCTGCGCAGCACAGGACAAACAGAAGCATTGGACAGATGTGCACCGCAGACCTTTGGAGTTCAAGGAAGGTGATAATGTATTTTTGAAGATATCGCCCACTCGTGGTACCCTCAGATTCGGGGGCAGAGGTAAGCTGAGTTCGAGGTACATCAGACCTTTTGACATCTTGGAGCGAGTCAGTGAAGTGGCTTATCGTCTTGCATTACCTCCATCATTAGAAGGAGTACACGAGGTATTTCACGTATCACAGTTGAGGAGATACGTGGCAGACCCTAGCCATGTGCTTGATCATTCAAAGATTATAGTCAGGCCCAGTTTATCATATGCGGAGCAGCCAGTAGGGATACTCGATCGCAGTGAGAAGATTTTGAGTGGACAGACTATTCGACTGGTCAGGGTTGCATGGAAGCATCATTCGCCAGGCGAGTCTACCTGGGAGCGCGAGGATTCCATTCGACAGCACTTCCTACATTTATTTGAGGACTGAGGTACAAATTTACGTACTGCATTCGATTACCTGTTCACTTTTTAAATTCTCGTAACTCTCATTCGTGCTTTACTTTTAATTTCGGGGACGAAATTCTTCTAAGTTGGAAAGGATGTAAACCCCCTCAAATATTTATTATTATTTTAGGTAGACTAGATAGGGTTAGAAAACTTTGGTTTACTATCAGGGTGTTTGAGGTTTAGAAATTAGGATACGTTGACTGGTTCTTTATTTAAACCCTAGGTGCACCCTACCGTTGCCAAAATATTTGGAGCCCAACAATAATCCTTAATTCCTAACAAGTTGTTGCACTCTTGACCTGACAAGCCAACCTAGGCGCTGGACTTTTCCGTCACTCACAAACACACTCCCTTGTGCTCTAATTTAATTGCACAACTTTCCAGTCCTGAAATCAATTCTTTAATCCTATGTCGCGTACCTATGTCATTGTCATCAATTTGGGGATACAAACTCAACCCGTTTTATCGAACCAATTAAAGGGGCCAAGACTGACACCAAGTCTACACTGTTCATGACCTTTGTGTCACTCCTAATTGAGACCCCATGTGCCCCCATTTAATTTAAGAGCACATGATACTTTATTTAATTAAATTGGGGATACCAACTTTGACTAATCCCAACTTAGCCCAATACCCCTTTCATGAAGCCCATGCAAAACACACAATGCCCTCTCACCCTACATAACACCAAACACCACTTTCCATACCAAATTCCCACCACTTTTCCTTCATGTGCAAATATCCAAAAGTTAAGGGACTTATTTGCAAATAGGGTGCTAGGTGTCACCACCCAATTGGTCAATGCCAATAAATAACCCCCCTCCCTCTCATAGACCTGTCAAATCACTCTCTCTCTCTTCCCATTTGTTTTGAACATTTCTTCTAATGAATCAAGGCCCTTAATTCAAAATGCAACATCATTCCCACCACACAATCTCTTATAAAATCACTCCTCCTCACACATTTTCCAATGAGCTGGCCCTAATCCCTAGAAGCCTAGGAAAACCCACCCTTCTCTCTCTCCTCCCTCTTTCTTCAGCCGAGTTCTGATCCTCACCTTCACTTCTTCTTCTTCTTCTTCTTCTTCTTCACTACTCCTTCTCATTCACTTCTTCTTCTCTTTTATGTTTTCTTCTTCTTGAACTACACAATCGGCCATCACCCGCCTTCTCCGGCCAAGCATCCACAGCAACTGACCTCCTCTAACAGCGCCACCACCTCCGCTGCATTATCTCCACCGCACGGCCACCTCACTGCTACTCCACCCGCTTCTACTCCGGCCTCCTCCAGCAGCCTTCACCCACAGCAGTCACCCGCTCCACCCTCTTTCCTTCCTCCACGAACCACCACGACCACCACCTTCACTCGCCACCTCCGCCACTACCTCCAGTCACCCGCTCCACCCTCTTTCCTTCCTCCACGAACTACCATGACCACCACCTCCGCCATTGCCTCCAGTCATCCGCTGCCACCTCCAGTCACCCGCACCACCCTTTTTCCTTACTCCAGCGCCACCACGACCACCACCTCCGCCATCATCACCTCCAGCAGCTGATGCTGCCACCTCGACCTCCACCCGCCATCACCAGCACCACCCTCGACCACCACCTCCACGTCCAGCACCATCACGACGACCACCTCCAACACCACCACCTCCATGTCTAGCTTCACCCCCACGACCACCACCTCGAGCAACACCTCCTTCATATAGTCAAGCACCCCCGTCACCTCGGTCGACATGCACCCCTGCGATCGATGCCATCCCTGACCAAAGCTGCAGCATCGTCGCTGCCACCACCTGCAGCCACCGGGGTAACTCCTCACCCTTCTCTTTGTTTTAGTGTAGTTTTGTTGTTTGCTAAAGAGAACCTAGTTAGGGTTCATGAATACTACATGTAAGTTTTAGGGTTCATGAATACTTCATGCATTTTTATGATGGATATTGAGGAGTAGGTATATAAATGTGAAATAGTGTTGTAATAATATAAAGACGATTATTTATTGAGGGCTTGATAATTAATAACAAATTTATTGAGCTATATATATGTGAAATGGTGTTAGAATAATAAAATGACGGTTATTTAATTGAGAACTTGATAATTAATAATTAATTTATTTGAGGATGAATAAATGGAATGTACATAATAACATTTGTGAATACAAGGACGGTATGGTTGAGGATGAGCATAGCTTGAACGACTGAAATCCTTGATAAATATTAGGAGATTTGGATTTGGTTTGATGTTGTTATACTGATGATTGATAATATTTGATGCAACGTTCCTTTAGTCAACTTGGGTCAACCCTCTAGTTTAGGGTCATTGTGAGCTATATGTAACTAAGACTGAAGCCTCTGCTAGACGTGTATCACCTCTTATTTTAGAATAGTGTTGTGATAGTTTATTGATTAATCTTATATCTCGTCTCTAGGTACTTCGGGATCCGCGGACTTGGACATTGTACTGGAGTCCCACCTTCAGCATCTGGATCCAGGCAAGTGTACCTTGCCATCCTGTATCTCAGTTTCCAAATTTTTATTTATTTATTCTATACATTTTGTACGCTTTAGATCAGAATAATTACTTAGCGTCCGGGTTATAACCGGGTGCAGACGTTCATTGGTAACGTCTGGTAACGGTTGATGGATGTTTGCGATACCTTGATGTACCTACTTGGTTACATCAGAATCCTAAGACACCTACAGACATCGTCATCATGCCAGATTTCCTGTATCCTGATACTGTCAACATAACCGAAATCTGGGATGACTTTAGGGTCGTGATTGTTGATAGTTACTTCAGTATGACGAGACTGTTAAATAGAGGTTCAGGTTCAACGAACACTCGTTGACCGCTTTGGGAGGGAAAGACAGTTACAAGATGTTTGGGCTACTCTGCACGCGCTATATATATGTATATGTCCTATTTATGTAGTGTTCCTATATCCGGAGTCGTAGTATCACCCGTGTGACTCTGTGCTCGGAGCTATGGTACGCTCCGTGTGTCTCTGTGTTCGGAGCTACGGTTTTATATTTGCACATCCCACGCGTCGAACATTATCTTCAAAGTTGTGTCTCACTTAGGTGGTTATGCTAGATTACACAGCGTTGCACTTGTTTTTTTCTATTATACTATGGCATACTGTTTTTGTACCTTGTTATGTCCCTCTGAGGACCTGGTTCCCTTCCAGGCTTAGGTGAGGAGGCCTACCCGGAGGAGTACGGACCTGGTGTATATCCAGGAGCAGGACCTGTTGTAGAGGACGGGATCTTTCCCGAGGACTTCGTATGATCTCTGGTAGTGACTTCACCCTGGGACGGTATTACTATCTAGCATTCAGATACCGTTTCTAGTTATCTTACTGCTTTCCTTCATTTCAGTATTGTATTAGCGGGTTTGTTCCCGTGGGACTCTACTTGTATTTGTATTATGATACTTTTCCTGTCTTATTTCCCTTCTGCAATTAGTAGTTATAATTTTCTCTATGTGCTCTATATTTCAGTTGTCTGGGGATGAGATTTAGTTTCACTGTCTATGTGTTATATGTTGGATTTATCATTGTACTATATAGCTTAGGTGTACTCCGTCTGGTCCATTAGATTGGGATGTCCGTCGAAGTGTACCTGCTGGCCATTGCCACATGGCTCAGTTTCTTATATTTGGAACTGGGGCGTGACACTACCTCGAGCCATAGCTCGTAATCCATACCACTAGTTACAATAATTATAAGTGAATCTATTCTATCTACAACAACAATATGATATACATTTATATATGACAAGCAAGCAGTATTACCATCTTTCCATGTTTCTATGTGATAAGCAACAAATATTCAAGATTAATGATTCATTTTTACCTAAATTCTTAAGGTATCGTTGATTGAAGAACGCAACAAGAGAGTCATTTTGTTAAGGTATGAAATAAAGAAAGAAGGATCAAAGCCACTCACTACGGAAGAATTGTCAAGAGAAAGAGATCTCCAACTATTCGATCAAGCTTCACCTACGTGATGACCTGTATTTGCACCAACAGAGGATCAATACATTCCCTTCTCTTTCTTCTAGAATTCGATATGAATGCGTAAATCGTTGATGACAAACAATGAAATTCATCGAAACACATTCACGAAAATATATCCATAAAACCAACAACAAAAACGAAAACAAAAACGAACAGTAAAAAGATACGATAGGGTGAGTCTTATATAGATCTCTTCTTCAAGACACAATCCACTGTATATGGAATTTGATTCCAAAGAGCTGATCGATCCAAATAGAAGAAGGGTCTTAATTTAATCTGTCGCGATCGACCGATACTGATAGGATATTTGATACAGTGACCGCGAATGGGGTGTAGGGAATTACACCCTGCCCCCTCGATCCTGTTTCGAGATATCGTAGGGGTCAATGTTGCCAACGCTCCCAAGTTGCTGGCTAAATGGATCACTGATTAGGGACATACAAATAGGTTAGGATTTAAGACATGTCTCAACATCATCACTAAAAAAATTAACTTTTTTATATAAAACATAAAAATACAAAAATAAATAAGAAGGAAATAAAAATGGATAGAGGAGTGGTAGATTTTACTATAAAAATTAATATGTTATAATTTTTTTTGCAAAAATTGCGCTATGAAAATGCCATACCGTCTGGATTTTTATTGGTATAAAAAATTAATGGAAATAATTGACAGTCAGTTGAAGTTTTCTAAATAATTTTCACAAACTTGAAATCCTTCACATAATTTCTGAGAATTTTCTTTCTATCTTCATGAAAATTACTGAATAAACAATGTTAGCAACATTTACTTAAAAAACATTTTAAAATAAATTTCTAGATAGTAAAATTCCCTTTTTTTGAATTTTTTTTAAAGGCACTACAAAACTTATTAGGGCTGCCTAAATTTGTTGCTTTTATTTATAAGTTTGTCCACTCAGAAAAATTTTTTTAGGGGTTGTCCACTACACAATATAAAAACCAACATTTTTATTTTTATTTTTATTTTTATTTTTATGTTCTTTCCTCTTCCAAATTTCAAATATTGTTCACAATCCATTTTCATGCCTAGATTTCATCTTTTAGACCCTAAAATTTGGTTTATGATTCAATTTGGGCAAATTTTTGAAGTTTCGAACATATTTTAGGGTTTTGATAATTTTGTCTATAGTCAGGACTGTCCAGATTTTTAACAGTCCTGTCAACTGGTAGGACTGTAAATTCTTTTACAGTCCTAAAAAAATATGTTGTTCAATAGATAACATATTTTATGTAGGACTGTCAATTTTTTTTGACAATCTTACCATATCAAAATGTTTGACAGTCCTAAATTTTTTTGATAATCTTACCATATGATGTTCATTGAACAACATGTTATCTTTAGGACTATCAAAATTTTTGGCAGCCCTTGCTATAGTTAGGACTGTCAAATATTTTGACAGTCATAATGAAATATAACTGGATTTTAGGACTATAAATTTTTTTGATAGTCCTTGCTATAGTTAGGACTGGTCAACTTTTTTGACAATCATAAAGTACAGGAAAAAGTGGTGACTACTGGGATTAAAAATATTAAATTTTATAGGGCTGTCAAAATTTTTGACAGTCCTAATGAAATGTTACTAGATTTTAGGACTGCCAAAATTTTTGACAGTCTTTGTTATAGTTAGGACTGTCATTTTTTTTGACAGTCATAAAATGTAGTAACTTTTCTTTAGGACTATCAAATTTGTCCAAATTATTTGCAAGTCGTAGTATACTCAAGTTATAGCAATCTCACATTAGATTGAACACCAATCTCACAACCAACATCATGTTGATCCGAATGAATCAGTCTATCCACAGAGGTAAATCTTTGCCTGCCAGGCAAGAGGATAACAAGTTACAAATTCTGTCTCGGTAGGACATGTATTTCTATTACTATTAAATTCATAAATGAAAATAAAGTAGTTAATGGTGGGGTTACCATTATCCTTTTTCTTGTATGTGTTCCTAAGAAAAGAAATTTGTCCATTTCATTTTTTGAGGTATCAACGAAATAGTTTCACAAAATATAGATCAAAGTTTCCACTACAAAAAAAAGTTTCAAAAAATATAGCATCACAGTTTCTACCAAAAATAAAGTTTCACAAATAACATCAAAATATCAAAAACCAAAGGTTTAATTACAATAATCACTAGTGTTGTCAATGTTCTCTAACTACTCATTGTTTTCACATAGTTCTTGCCCTTGCAGTTAACGAGACTTTTTTTCCAACTTCTTAGCTTTCTTTGCCTGTATGAGAAACACATAAATTTTTTTAGTAACAATAATAAACAAATCAAAATCTTAAAATTCAACAATTTATTTCTCACCATCTTCAGCAATGCAGCATAAAAGACTGATTTGGCGGGAAGAGGGGATGCTACAAGCACATTACCATCTCTTCGATTATCATGGTTCAACAACATAGGATATCCGGCCTCCGTATAGTATGCAATGTAGTCATCGCTACAATACGACTTGTCAACCCCCGATTGTCGTTCCGATTATTTGATAGCATGACATTGTCATTCAGTGAAGAATTCAGAGACCCAGTTATATTCCACCAGGACATAGTTTAAGGGTTTTGCCCCTCTCGGAGCAGTCACCAATTTCAATGTGCGCTTCGGAACCTTGGATTCTGCAATATTGATTGGTTTCTGAATAACTCGCTCAACATGGCGTGCCTTGCGCCAGAGTGGTGCTTTTTCTTTTGGTACCTGCATCATCAAAATCCTTCTTGGGTCACAGCTATAACGTAAAGAAATATTTCAAATAAAAAAAGAACATGCAGGACTGTAGAAATTTTTTTACAGTCCTTAAAGTATTCAAGACTGTAGTTTCTACAGTCCTATATGTTGTCAGGACTGTAGAAAATATAAAATTTTTCTACAGTCTTGATAATATACAGGACTTTAGAAAGTTTCTACAATCTTGAATAATTATAACCCACGATTGTGGCAAAAATTAAATCTAAAATTGTTAGAAACATCAAAAATTCGACCATTGTTCATTCTAAACCTACATTATATTACTACACTATGATATTTGATTTTAACAAGGATTGAGAAGAATATTTTTTAAAATGAAATAAAAAATACAAACATAATTTAGAGATTGAGAAGATGGAGGATGAAGATTGGTACAATGATTGTGAAGAAGCTTTGGGTTCCATCTCAGAAATTGATTGTTGCTTAGGATTGGATGTGGTGGAGATGGAATAAGTTTATGATTTTTGAAGTGAAAGAAGGAGAAAAATAATTTTGAAGAGAGAGAGAGAGAGAGAGAGAGAGAATATTTGTGTTTGGGTAGGGGTAGGGAGGATATTTCGTGGCGTGGGGGGGGGGGGGGTGGGGCATCCCCTATTAAATTTTTTGCTGAGTAGAAGTTCCTCTAAACTGAACTAGTCCTGGTATTTGGCTAGCCTAAGTTTTGTGGATTTTTTTAGGGGCACTATACTTCTTACTCGGGGCTGCCAAATTTTTTTTGACAGGACTGACAAAATTTTGACAATACTTTCTTTTGGAAGGACTGTTAAACTTTTTGATAGTCGTAAATAGATATACTGTCAAAATTTTTGACAGTACTACATATTGGAAGGACTGACAAAATTAGGACTGTCAAAATCTTTGACAGTATGTCTATTTAACATTATTTGGACTGTCAAACATTTTGACAATACTATCTATTGGAAGGACTGTCAAAATTTTTGTCACTTCTAAAAAAAACTTGGACAGCCTTGAATAACTTTTGTAGTGCACATGAAAAAAAAAATCCAAGTTTTGTAGTCCATCCCCCCTCCCCCCCCCCCCCCCCCCCACCCCCACCTCCAAATTTATTTAGGCTAAATTGCAACTTGATACCCTCAAAATTTTGAGTTTTTCAACTTGATACCCTTAACTTTGATAGGTGCTAACTTAATACCCTGAAAAAAGGGACCAAATTGCCCCCTCTCCACTCTCTCTCTCTCTCTCTCTCTCTCTCTCTCTCTCTCTCCCGCCAACCCCCCTCCTTCCTCTCCGGCGCCGGCGACCAGAGGAGGGGGGCACAACAGTATGCAGCGGCAGCAATAACAAGAGGCAGCCGCTGGAGGCCGTGCAGGGCGGGCATCCAGAGGTCGTGCGGGGGGAGGGGGGGTGTTGGCCGGCGCGGAGGCGGGGGGTCGCGGGCAAGGGCACAGGCACTGGGCGGCGCGACGAGGAGCGGCGGGAGGGGGCCGGGGAGAGTGGACGCGTGTGGGGCGGCAAAACGAGGTGCATGAGGGGGGCGGGGCCGTGTGTGTGTGTGTGGGTGTGGGGTGGGGGTACCGGAGAGGGAGGTGGGTGTTGCCGGAGAAGGAGGGTGGGGGGTTGCTGCCGGAGAATGAGGGTGGGTGGAGGAGTAGTTTTATCTTTTATAAATTTTTGGGTATCAACATGAAAATTATTTTATAGTTGAGAGTATTAAGTTAGCACATATTAAGAATATCAAGTTGAACATTTTAAATAGAATTTAGCTTTCTAGTACCGACCAAAAGAAAGAAAGAATTAGATGAGCAGTTTTCTCAGATCGCATCCTAATTATTCCCGCTCCACCAACTCATCCTCCGGTCCTTCCAACTCCACCGACACGAATGGAATCAGGAAACCTCTGCGAGAATGGAAACTATGGCGGATCTCCTCCTCCTCCTCCTTCTTCTCTGATCTTCCTCGGGACCGGCTGCTCAAGCGCCGTCCCGAACGCTCGGTGCCTGATCCAGCCCTCCGATCCTCCATGCGAGGTCTGCTCCCAGTCCCTCTCCGTCCCTCCCGAGCAAAACCCTAACTACAGGTACTCTCTTTCCTTCCCGATCTCTGTCTCTATAGATCTATCGATTTATGTTTCTTTGAATTTATCTGTGTCGTGTTGGATTCGTCAATGCTGCTTGGATTTGATCCAGTGAGTGGAGGGGAGGTGGTGTCGTGCCAGACACTGTAAGGAAACTTCAAGATGCACTAGGGTATGACAAAAGTATTTGCTGCATCCATGTCATATACGTGTCCGTGTAACGTAGCAGTAATGCATGGGACTGTAGGTTGGTTAATGGGCCAGTCAGAGGCACTAAAAAAGTTGGTGCCTTGTCGTACTGTGTTGTGTTGGACACATATCGGACAAGACACATACACGTTACAGACACACCAAACATTAGGACATGCCCAAATCGGGGCCGAGTTTGTATCATGTCTCATATTCGTGTATAGTGCAGCATAAATGATGATTCTTTAGTGCAGCATAAATGATGATTCTTTTTGTTGAGTCAATTGACTATTGATATCGGCATTATGTTTGTGCCCTGTGCCGCCGTATTAGTGTCCGTGTGACGTTAGGTATTAAAATAATATAAATGTATAACCCTAAACTCTCACTACAATATCAGTCTTGATGGTCTTTAAAATATGGTATCAGAGCAACTCATGTTCAAATCTCATTTGACACACATTCTAAGCAAACTTTAAAATATTACACCATTGCATAAATCCGGCTCTTACCCCACAAAATGGGTAACAACTTGCATATGCATATTAAAATGATATTTACAAGAGAGGCAGTAGGGAAGCAATTTTCTTTTTGGTGTGGGTGGTTTTTTTTTTTTTTTTTTTTTTTTTTTTTTTTTTTTTTTTTTGTGTGTGGGGGGGGGCTGTTGTTGTTGTTGTTGTTACGGATGGGTTTGGGAGGGGGTGTAAGCAGGACGGGTGGTGGTGGTAGAGGGGGGACGTGGTAAATTTTCCTTTCTAGACAATAAAGGAGACATGTTTGATACCATGTATAAAGAAAGAGATTGAGAAGAACAATGGGCTGCTTTACTGAGTGACTATGGACCCCTATTGAAAATTTGAAATGATAAGGATTGAAGTCCCCATATTACTATAACCAATGTAGGACTAGAAGAGACTACCTAATAAATACCTTAAATGGATATACATAATACTCTCTTAGAAATATACATATATCCCTCAACCATCACTATAACTTTTAGAATTTTGATGCAGTGACATCGTCTTTAACTTGATATCGGGGTTTGGTGCACATTTTGAGTTTCAACAAATCTTTGGACGAATCCAGCTCATAACCCGTAAAATATATAACCCAAAACCCAACTACAACTAGATTTTCCGTTCACTGACATGGTGTTTAACATAGATCATAGATGACGGTTCTTCTAATTGGCTAAGGATATTATACATTGCATTTGTCCATTGTCTTACTGGGAATGTGGTTTCAAGTGATTGTTTGGCTAATTCTTTCACAATTCGAATGCAATTCCGGGGAACTAGTCTTATAAACCTACTTCTTTATCTAGGCTTCACTTACAACCAATTGTTATGCAGGTTATTGCGACAAGGCTGTTGCTCATGACCGCCTTTGCTAAGAATTTGGCGTCAAGATGTTAGGTTAATAGCCAGTTATGAAAATTTGATCAAAGGGTATCATACATAGCATACTTTCCTTGAGAAAATAATCTCATTTAATTTATTATCATGTAACCTCTTCATGTAGACTTTGATGGGTTGACCAAGTTTACAGGGAATTTGAAGTTTCCGGTTGCATGAGATGGAACAACATGATTTAGGATGTAGGAATAGTTATGTGCAAAGTAGCCTTTGAGGGCATGGTGTTGGTCTTGGAAGTTTAACCCTAGTTTCTTTGATTTTCCTGTCGATCTTTTGGCGATCAAATATAATTCCAGCCATGATACTCTTCCTACGGCTTGGTCCTAGTTTGATATCATCATTTTCCCACTCAAGTTAATTCATTCTAAGCCTAATAAAAGGTTAGCAATAATCTGCACTGCAAGAAGGAAGATGCCATCTTCAATTAAGGCAATCACAATTGAGCCTTAATAAATCCCAAAGCTAAACCTTGGCCTGGATGTCATTTGTCTCCCTTAGTGTTGAAGAAAACTTGTGAAGAACGTCAAACACCTAGTTGGACCTCATATAGGTATCTTATTTCTTTGAGACACAAGTTAGACTGAAGATTGTTATGGTGCACGGATACTCCTCTTGTGGACCTTTTTTGTGTCTGTATCTGACATGCCACATCTTCAGCACTCATATCGGATATAGCCCGCGTATGTCTAGCTCCAAAGAGACCCAAAATATGTTAGAAAGTGATTTTGTAGGGTTGCCATCGTGCTAAACATACTTGAGTTACAATCTAATACTGTCAATTAACCTATCCTTATTTGTTCAACCTGTACACCTGCCTTCTAGATTTGCACAAACATGAATATAGCAAGAAATGATATGGGATACGGTGATACAAACACGATAATGATCTTAACATGTCCTAAGTTATTTGGTGCGTCCTTGACATATCTGATACGTGTCGGACATTGACACTGCAATGTCTCTGCAACCTGGACTTGCTTTGTTATCTACATTTCTTAGTTTGTCTACCTGCTACGACGACCTTATCAGTGCAACTTGTACATATGCTCTATGCTCTGACATTGTAACCAAGTTTTTGCAAACATTAATCTTAGCATGCTCTTTATCCATCCAGCCGAATACTACTAGACAAGTCAATATCCATCCGCAATCTCCCTTTTGATAAATGATCCAAGAGTAACAATTACTATTAACGTCGAGGATTTCTTGTCTATTAGGCTATTGGCTTCATCGGCCTATTAGATAATAAGAAAAATCATTCATCAGATCCCTGAAAAATTTAGCTATTTTAGCACTTAAAACGTATTCTTGTCATCAAGGAGTTATCATGGTCACGGGTATATTAGATGAGTGCCCTCTTGTATCATTGGATTATTGTATTTGGAACTTCAGCATAGTCTAATGTTGTTCTGAAAAGCTATTTGGTACCAGTCAGATGAATGCAAGAGTTTCGTAAGATACCGGAATTATATATCATTCGTTTCTCTGTTTTTACTCTAAAATTGTTGACTGATATAATTCACCCCAAGCTGCGAAACAATTTTTTTCCTTTTGTTATGTATTTGGAAGTGGGCGAGCTTTAGATGGTTCATGAAAAGGTTGGTTTTCCAAATCTTCCTATTTCCAGAACATCTGAGAGCATTTGAAATTAGATTCCATGCACTATATTTAGCTTTTTATATGTAGTTGTTTGGGGACGGCAGAAAATGAGGGAAAGCAAGGAGAGTTGGCCTATCTAGGAAGAATTGATGCTTGGAACTTTTTCGTGTCCGTCTTATGTTGATCCTCTATAACCTTCTCTTGATTCTTACAGGGGCAACACTTCTCTTTTAATTGACTATTCTCAAGGGGATGGCCTACACAACTATATATTGATTGACGTTGGAAAAACTTTCAGAGAACAAGTCTTACGATGGTTTACTCTTCACAAGATCCCTCGTGTTGATTCCGTAAGTATAGTATCCACGGATTGTTTTGTGCTTTATATACTCTTTTGTCATATAGTTCACTTAACATGACTCTATTTGGTCATTTTTTCATACTTTAATATAGGCAATTTATCCTGCTACTCCTGACTTTGATAATCAACTCTGACTGAGTTATATAGCAGGTTATGTTTGAATAGGATAGCTGACATAGCCAGTGGAAAGAATTTCGAGGTTTGCTGTATGAATCAACTTACCATTGCAGGCTAGTCCTAGTAGATTGCACTTAGATGGCAATGAAATGAATTGCTTGTGAACTTGGGAAATTGTTTGTAGATGATACCGAGCTGATATGCATTACACTGATCATAGATGTAACAGCAATAACTTCTGTTCTCTGACTGCAGATCATATTGACCCATGAACATGCCGATGCAATTCTTGGTTTGGATGATATACGGGTAGTTCAACCATTTAGTCCTACAAATGATATTGATCCCACACCTATCTATGTTTCTCAGCATTCAATGGACAGGTACCTGCCATCTTGTTTATTCATGTCGGTTTTTTGGTCCTTTCATTTCTCGCGAGGAGAGAGAAGTTTGGGATAACCTGATGTTATGATGAATAAGTTTGTAAAATTTCCCTAATCCACTGTTGCTAATCTTTCTTAGACTTAATATTTGCCTGCTTTCAGTCTCTGTCTTTAGCTAATTGGTAAAAGGTTTGACTTTAGAGCAAGGTTCGCGGTATCGGAATCTGTATCTGACCATTCCTATGAGTATTGGGATCGGCAATATCGACGGTTTCGGATCGGAGTATCAGATTTTTTGGTATCGGGAAGCAAATAATTATTAAGATTTTAGAAAGTATATTTTATACATTTATGCAGAATTTTAAGTATTTTCAATGTTATTTCTTAGCAGTTTTGAAATTGAATGAAATAATAGTCACCCTTGCCGATTGGTTTACATGCGATAGATAAGTTTTCTTCTTTTACAAGCTTTTACACCATTGTTGATTGGTTTTTTCGTTCAATTTTCTTTGCCGAATTGATCGGAAAAGAGACCCTCAATGTCTATATCTCGTGTATCGGTCGGTATTGGGTCAGGACATGCCAAACCGTATCGGTATCGGCCGATACTGCAAACTATGCTTTAGAGATTCCCCTTCTAATAGAGAAGGCTGGGTTTATACAATGAGTTTGTACTTTGTAGGCCAATTGTGTACATATTATAAATAGGAAAATGAAAATTCACATGAAAAATTATCAATATAGGAAAAACTGAGAAATATGGTGGGATTATACAGATAAGTTGCTATAGAAAGCAAATCTAACTTGTAGAAAATATGTTTTCAAGGCCCAATAAAGCCACTATTGATGAGATGGTCAGGAGATTTAATAGTTCCCTGAGAACTGCATTTGTGTCTCTGACATGACACTTCCTTCGGTTGACACTCATGTTGGACATGGTCCACTCATGTCTAGGTTTCATAGGGAATACATAGCTAATTTGACAAAGTCTCGCACTCATGTGAAAGATAATTGAGATATCAAAAAAACAACATTTTTTTGTTTGTGGGTTCTTCCTAATTTTTTTTTTTTGTAACCCAGTTACTACCCAACATATGCATAACAATAGATGAAATAAGATTTAACCAGTGTTGTCATGGCACATGGCGCATGTTGAGGTGCGAGATACCCTTAACGCCTAAGGCGCATGGCGGGGCACACGTCTCGTTCAAGCGAGGCATACATTTTATGTTTTTTATAATATTCTAGAAAATACAATAACATCATAACAACTATCTAAAGAACAATCTAACTCCACTTCTTAACAATACATTACAATCTATCATAATTCGGTCAATTTAATATATAAAACAGTACAACCTTGCAAAACAAAGTTAAAAAAACCCTGAAAATTATACAAGAATACATCTGCTCTAATATATAGCTCAAATTCCTCACAACTGATTGCATATGTGTCAAAGAAACTATTACTTTTTAGTTAGTTGAATACATTAACTATTAAAAACAAACATGTTACCTTAAATATCAAGGAAGAAAGTAGACCATACTTTTTTTAGTAATTGTAATAACTCAAATAAGATTCTGCAAGAATTCAAAAGATATCTGCAAGCATTGTAACACCATCCTAACACGAGGGAGAAGAAAAAGTAATGGAAAGCAAATTGTTGAAAACATCGGCATCCAAATTCACACTCTCTTGCAGGTGCATTGTTGGACTAGTGATGTGTTATAAAATGTTCATTTTCCTCAAAGAACTTGCAAGTGTGGGGGTCATACCGATCTTGCAATATGAAGTTACTGAGATAATGAGAAGAGAAGTAACAAAGAACTTGCAAGTTGAAATTAATTAACAAGACAATAAAGAATATTATCATGGCCGTGTTTACTTATGGGCATTGATGGTCATGTGCTATTGTAAGTAGGAGAAAAAAAACACAAAGCGTGCCATTTCTGACGGCATGCGCCCTGCGCCATGGCATGCTATAGCGCACTAGGGCGTGCGCCTATACTCAGTCGAGCTCCACGATTGGTCGTGTCATGCCCCGATCTCCCGCAGACTAATCGGCCGTCAACGCTAGGCGAGAATCACCGCGCCATCGCTCCCGCGGGACGATCGCTTGACCCTTCTGAGCGTGATGTCGCACGAGCGTAAGCCGCGTCCATGCAAAGCCGTGGTCCATGCTGGCGGTAAGAGGTCTAAGCCACAGAGTCGCACAGATTGTCCGAGTGCAACGGAATAATAACGCATAGGCGATTGGTAACAAGTTCACAGAGTCGTCAATAGCGGAAGCATTGAATAACACAAGTATAAAAGTAAAGCAAACTCTTTATTGGTATTGAACAAGTGTTACAGGCGGTGCTAGGCCGAGATAACAAGTTGCTCAAGCCTCTCTCTGAAATAGTAAAAACGTGCCAAGTGGCTACATTTGTGGAATGATGTATAGGCAATATTCCAACATTGTCTTGTATATGTGCTTCAGTTCCGGACGCAATGCTCCAAGGCTTCAGAGTGAACTCCATGCCTTAGCATGCACGAAGGAGGCATCCGCACCGAACGAGGTTCTCACGCACCCTGCAAGCAATCTGTTGGGTTATCAGTACATGAATGTACTGGTGGGGAGGCTACTCGTCCGCTCGACAAATCCAAACACGTAATATAGGTTCTGTGCACCATCTATTTAGTTATCTTTCTATTCTTGCCTTAGGATCAGTTTCATGGCATTTATGAAAAGCCTAACTCGTGTGGCAGTGCGCCGTGCGATATAAGAGGAAACACGACGAGACTTACCAACTTATCATTTGTCCTTCCCTGTCCAAGGCAAACCAAGTTAATTCAAGCACGAGCATATATATATATATATATATATATATATATATATATATATATATATATATATTGAAATCTAGGGCAATTTGCATATGCAAACACAAGTGTTGTGAACGAGATTAAGTTTCGGGTGCACGAATATACAAGTTATCCAGAAGTGTTGTAGAGGATGTTCTAGTGTTCCACATGTACAAGTGTGTTATACCTATGATCGTTCGGATGTTTCAGTTATTCTCGATGCGATGCAATGACTCGCACGCGGATAGCCGCTAAGCGAGGATAACTTATCTATATGAACAATTGTCGCTGGCATAGCCATAAAGGACGATTTATAGTCTCGGAGCGCAGATGGCGCGAGGTACATGTGTCGCTACACGCCACCCCGCTCAGTCAGAGACTATTCCATAGTTCCATCCGGATCGGATCGGCCCCGGTGCCCCGGAGACCGCCCGTGGAACGAGATCCGAAGATCCCCCTTGATTCCAAGTTGTCCGTGACATGCAGTCTTGGGTCTTCCAATTTCACACAACTTGACATGATAATCCATGATTCTTGTTCTGAACGAGATTTGCTCCACGAGCTGTGATTATTGATTTGCTTGACATGATTCTCTTCAGATGTAATTGACATGATTATCATTCAGATGTAAACATTACATGATTATCGTTCAGTGTTCAACTTGTCTTGATGCATTCCTCTGGCGCGGGGACTGTTTTGGCGACCTAACGGTCCCGAATACTTGCAGGTTCATTTTTGCACAGAAGAGCTATTTGATAGTCTTCTGGTTAACTCGAATGCATACACGATACGGATAGCGTTTACTTGATTGTGGCACGATTTCGTGTGGCAAATATTGAAACGAGGCAACATTACAAGTTAACATATAAGCAGGCAATCATGCATTTTATAGAAACATAAGCATTTATGTTGGCTAGGGCCTAAGGGTAAGCCGATGAGTGAAATCGTAAAGGGACATACCAAGCGACATATCTATGGGCGTGCAGTGTAAACAAGTTAAACAGTGCACTACGAGAGTATAATGTTCTACTCGAGGCATAGCGGGGTCTAGTTGTACAAGGCAAAGGTAGCATGCAAGGGTCCACATATATAAGCAAAGTTTCATTTCCATGTTCTAACACAAGCAATACAAGTTGGGATTATTCCCTTAGCTAGGTGCGTTGTATTCTTATTAGCATGCAAGAGGTGATTTACCTAGCGACTAGTATGAAACGTTCATATTTTAAGTGTGCTGGCTAAGCAAAGACAAGTTCATCGTAGCCACCCACCTTAGCGATGATTCGTCTCGGTCGAGCGATACTCCGAGCGAGCCTCTGAAAGCCTAAGCCGGAACTCCTGAAGGGCCAAGTTGGAAAATCCTTTTGCCTCAACGAGTATTCTCGCTGAGCAAAGCGGGCCGAGACGTTGTACTTTTGCCGTTTGAATCGGCAGTCCGCTTGAGCGGAATTGGTCGTTACATTATACACCACTCAGAAAAAGTCTCGTCCTCGAGACTTCCTGAGCGCAGGCCGTTCTATCGCACTATCGAATCTATCCCAAGCGTATCAATCGGTACCACTAAATCTAATTTGTTCGAACCGATCTCCTACACGTTCCTTACGCCATGTTGCGTGTATGCTGGGTTGGTCTCATTTGCGCCTTAGCGCGGAACATATTGCTTAACGCGGGGTACGTTATAATCCATCGTGAATAATGATCTAAGGCTGAGGCAAACTTATACAAGTCGTTATACTTGTTCATGTGGATATTCATTTGCACTAGCATTCGAGATCAACATATCGCGAGTCTGGATCGTGCACATGTTCAAAGCGTCCTTTAAACATATGCGTGTCAACCAATTTAGCGATAGCGAACTCTTAGCACTCGAGTTTCACATATCATTGAGTCTTGGATCGTGCACACGTTCGAGGCGTCCCTCAAACATATGCATTCAACCAAACTTAGAGAGTGAAATCGGACAAGCTACTTTGCGAAAATCTCAAGGGTTCTCGTTTATCAATCGCAAGGATACTTCCAATAGGGTCAATCAAATCCAAGTCATTTTCATTCCTACCAAACCATGTATTTGCACTACCGTTTAGATCTATCCGATACCGACTAGCGTCCATTCGTTTGGGTCAAATATAGCACACGTTTACCGTTCCAAGTCTAACACTAAGTCTTGCTGCCCCAGTTATATAGCTTGTTCAAGCAATATGATAAAAGTCGGTCACACTGGTTTCTTCACTCGGTACAGGGTCGTCTGCCTAATTGCTAGGTCAACTCACAAGGTCATAGGTACAAGTTCAAGCACACGATTCATCGTGCAAATTCGTCACACGATGCTCGCCCCAATTTTCCAGGATCAAACCATTGTTCATTTGCACGGGGTATTCTACCCAAGCTCGTTTTACTCAGATTTCTAAACATCGAGCACAAATCATCCTACTCTCTTAACACGTTCGTTTGTACAGGGGTCGTGTCCGTTCAGTAAAATCCAAGATATATCCAAGTTGCAGGACAAGCCTAGTGATTTGCATAGTCTAATCTCTCCAAACATGTTTTGATAGAATCCCTATCCATTCCAAGTCTAGACCACCAAGCCAAGATTTAATTCTAAACCTTTTGTTTATAACTCCAAGTCGTCCAACATGATTCATGTATCCGTTCACGAAACCATCAAGCGTGATTTGTTCCAGGTTCTAGGCTAACTTATCCATGAAATATTTTCGATTCACTTGCATTTCCAAATTCGTCTTATCGTGTCGAACCAAAAGTCAAGATAATCCATTAGTCGTCACGTTCCGCTCTCTCGCAAGTTCGATCACCCTCGTTGGACGTGATATCACCACGCCAACGCTCCAGCTGAATAATCGTCCTAATCACGGAGTGACGCATGTACGAGCATAGCGTTACGTTCGCACAAGACAAGAACGTCAAGCGTTATGGTTTTCTTCGGCACGATCGAAACACCTTATCATTCCTCTTTGCTCCATCCAATTTATATATAAAATCTATCAAGTCGAGTCCATTCATGCAGTGATTATAATTCGTCTAGTAAGATCATCCAACTTTAATGTTACCGTTCGATAAATCCGTAGTCATTCATGCAGTGATTATAATTCGTCTAGTAAGATCATCCAACTTTAATGTTACCGTTCGGTAAATCCATAGTCTACTTCTAGCATTCTTCAAATAACCAAGTTCAAATATTCAAGCCCAAGTTCTATTCCATCTTTTTGATACGTTCTATTCATCGAGTTCGTTTGAAATGATCACCGAACATGTTCTCGTGAGTTCGATCATCCCCGCCGTACGTGAAATTATCACGCCGGCACTCCCGCGGGATAATCGTTCTCCCTAGGACTGATTTCGAAGGTTATCGTTTCGAACTTGATTTCAAGATCGTTCTTCCAAACTCCAAGTCAAATCCATTATTGCTTACACTTCTATTCGAGTGATATTGTATTCAAGTTCAATTTGTTTGTTTCAAATCCGAAATCGCTCGCATGATACTCCAAGTTTCCAACAAGTTTCCTAACCGAGATATCGATTTCCATTTCCATTTCCATGAATCCCTATTCGATATAAGCCTTAGCATTTATTCAAGATATTTCTCCAATCGTTTAATCCGACTTTCGCACGAGACCTATGAATACGTTTGAATATTTCTAAATGATCCATACACCACTCGGAATCGAGTCATCCAATCAAATCCTCAATCGTGTTCGCATCAATCGCTAGCGTATTCGTCGAGTTTTCCTTAAAATTTCCTGCACGATACTTAGGTATCGTCCGATAAATCTTTAGTCTCGTATAAATCCTGTTGATAGTCGTCCAAGTAAACCATATTCGATTTGTATCTTCCGACACGAAATACCGTTTGAACTATTTTCCAAAATCTAAGCACGATTCTCTATATTCGCCTAAGCGATAATCTGAAAATGTTTCTATCGGTTGCCATTCTAAGTCTGACTTATCTTATTCCTGAACGATATCCAAATCTCGTTGCAACTTAGCTTGCACCAAAGGGTCTTGGTGCGCGATACTTAGCCAAAAGGCTGTGTGCATAGCAAACCGTTCGGGCAATATTCGATTACGTATACTAACCAATTGGGTAATCATATATAGGCATTCGGGTTTGCACATATCTTGCAAAATTTAGCACGAGTCTAATCCCAACCAAGTCTAGCACAGGTCGGCACAAAGGCCTTCGCATCACAATTTCATACAAGCAATCATATCATTCACATGCAACTTTTTGAAAGCAATTAGACTTATTGTTTGGAACATCCCGATGGGATATTGAGAGAGAGCGTATGCACATAACCCACGAACGAGCTTTCAAAACTGAGAAAATCGAAACAAGATCCAAAGGCGTAAAGCCATGCTCTGATACCAATCTGTCATACCCCGATCTTCCGCAGGCTAATCGGCCGTCCCCGCTAGGCGAGAATCACCTCGCCAGCGCTCCCGCGGGACGATCGCTTGACCCATCTGGACGTGATACCGCATGAGCGTAAGCCGCGCCCTTGCAAGGCCGTGGTCCATGCTGGCGATAAGAGGTCTAAGCCACAGAGTCGCACAGATTGTCCGAGTGCAGCGGAATAATAACGTATAGGCGATTGGTAACAAGTTCACAGAGTCGTCAATAGCGGAAACATTGAATAACACAAGTATAGAAGTAAAGCAAACTCTTTATTGATATTGAACAAGTGTTACAGGCGACGCTAGGTCGAGATTACAAGTCGCTCACGCCTCTCTCTTTGAAATAGTAAAAGCGTGCCAAGTTGCTACATTTGTGGAATGATAGGCAATGTTCCAACATTATGTCTTGTATATGTGCTTCAGTTCTGGATGCAAAACTCCAAGGCTTCAGAGTGAACTCCACGCCTTCGCACGCACGAAGGAGGCATCCGCACCGAACGAGGTTTTCCCGCACCCTGCAAGCAATCTGGTGGGTTATCAGTACATGGATGCACTGGTGGGGAGGCTACTCGCCCCTCCACAAATTCAAACATGTAATATAGGTTCCGTGCACCATCTATTTAGTTATCTTTCTATTCTTACCTTAGGATCAGTTTCATGGCATTTATGAAAAGCCTAATTCGTGTGGCAGTGCGTCGTGCGATATAAGAGGAAACACAGCGAGACTTACCAACTTACCATTTGTCCTTCCCTGTCCAAGGCAAACCAAGTTAATTCAAGCACGAGCATATATATATATTGAAATACAGGACAATTTGCATATGCAAACACAAGTGTTGTAAACGAGATTAAGTTTCGGGTGCACGAGTATACAAGTTATCCAGAAGTGTTGCATGGGATGTTAGTGTTCCACATGTACAAGTGTTATACCTATGATCGTTAGGGTGTTTCAGTTGTTCTCGATGCAATGCAATGACTCGCACGCGGATAGCCGCTAAGCGAGGATGATTTATCTATATGAACAATTGTCGCTGGCATAGCCATAAAGGACGATTTATAGTCTCGCAGCGTAGATGGCGTGAGTTACATGTGTCGCTACACGCCACCCCGCTCAGTCAGAGACTATTTCATAGTTCCATCCGGATCGGATCGGCACCGGTGCCCCGGAGACCGTCCGTGAAACGAGATCCGAAGATCCCCCTTGATTCCAAGTTGTCCGCGACACGCAGTCTTGGGTCTTCCAATTTCACACAACTTGACATGATAATCCATGATTCTTGTTCTGAACGAGATTTGCTCCACGAGCTGTGATTCTTGATTTGCTTGACATGATTCTCTTCAAATGTAATTGACATGATTATCATTCAGATGTAAACATTACATGATTCTCGTTCAGTGTTCAACTTGCCTTGATGCATTCCCTTGTTGCGGGGACTGCCTTGGCGACCTAACGGTCCCGGATACTTACATGTTCATTTTTGCACAGAAGAGCTATTTGTTAGTCTTCTGGTTAACTCGAATGCATGCACGATACAGATAGCGTTTACTTGATTGTAGCATGATTTCGTATGGCAAACATTGAAACGAGGTAACATTACAAGTTAACATATAAGCAGGCAAGCATGCATTTTATGGAAACATAAGTATTTACGTTGGCTCGGGCCTAAGGGTAAGTCGATGAGTGAAACCGTAAAGGGACATACCGAGCGACATCTATGGGCGTGCAGTGTAAACAAGTTAAACAGTGAACTACGAGAGTATAATGTTCTACTCGAGGCATAGCGGGGTCTAGTTGCACAAGGCAAAGGTAGCATGCAAGGGTCCACATATATAAGCAAAGTTTCATTTCCATGTTCTAACACAAGCAATACAAGTTAGGATTATTCCCTTAGCTAGGTGCGTTGTATTCTTATTAGCATGCAAGGGGTGATTCGCCTAGCGACTAGCATGAAACGTCCATATTTTAAGTGTGCTGGCTAAGCAAAGACAAGTTCATCGTAGCCACCCACCTTAGCGATGATTCGCCTCGGTCGAGCGATACTCCGAGCGAGCCTCTGAAAGACAACAAGCTATGTGACATATGAGACCTTGTTGCTTATGTTCTATTTCCTCTTCTATTTAGGAAGCCCTTCAATATTTTGGTTAGCATCCTACGATGGAAGAGAAACTAAAATTTCTTTGGTCCAATGACATATGAGACCTTGTTGCTTTACCTTGGTGATACACATATATTGGGTTGTATTTACCGTTAAACACAATACAAATAGCACCATTGAAGGCTTGAAAGCTCGTGTTGTTGCTAGGGATTTTACCAAACACTATGGGATTAACTATGAAGAAACATTTTCCCTATTTACAACCTTAACACCATTGTGGTAATTCTTTACTTGGCATCCATTGCAGGTGGCCCTTACATCAATTTGATATCAAAAATGCATTTCTCAACAAGGATCTTTCTAAGACGGTGTATATGCAACACCCCATGGTTCTAAGTGTGTGAGATAACATGGTTTGTCATCACCACAAGTCCATATATGGCCTCAAATAGTCTCCTCTTACTTGGTTCAACAAGTTTAATAGTGCTAATCAACATTTGGTTTATGTTGGTATATTAGAATATTCTTGGTATATTTGTTGGGATATTAGAATATTCTACATGGGGTTTTAATGGGGTATTAATGTAAGATGAAGGGTTGTAAGGTTATAAATAGACAAGAGATTATCAATAAAAAAATATAACAATTACTCCAAAATATTCTACATGGTATCAGAGCCCAAACCCTAGCCACCACCTCCCAAACCCTAGCCGCCATCACCGCCACCGCTGCCACACCATCCGCCACCGCCGCTGCCGCACCACCACCATCTGTGCCACGTCGTCCGCCACCACTGCTGCTGCACCGCTCGTCCACCACCGTCGCCGCTCGCCCGCCACCACCACCGCGAAGCCGCGACTCTCGCGGAGCCTTCTGTCGCGGTTCCTGGCGTCTTCTGCGGGTTGTTCCAGACGTTGACATCGAAGACCTAGATCTGATGGGGGAGACATGATCGGGTTTAGAAGAGAACGAAGAGGACGAACGTGAATCATGAGACGGGTATGATGTGATCGGAGAAGAGGAGGATCGATGGAGGAGATCATCAAGAAGTTGGACTCTGCGGAGGTCGCAACGTTGATGAAGCTGATGAAACTGTAGACTGGTGAGAGCGCGACACGAACATTGGCGAAGTTGGAGCTTCCATCCATCGATCTGAAGCTTGATGGACCGGCCACCTACCTGAATTGGTCATGACGGGTGAGGAGAACCCTCGTAGGGAAGAACCTGGAGGGTTTCTTGTCAGGAGAGAAGATAGAGCCGGATGAGGGCTCGACAGGACGCGACGAGTGGAAGTCCACTCATATGGTGGTATACATTTGGCTCATCAATTCTTTAGTCCAGTCGATCGCCTTGAGATGGTGAAAGACGTGTGGGAGAAGTTGAGGAGAACCTACGATGGTGTGGGCAATAACTTGAGGGTTTTCCAGATCAAGGGGGAGATCGACGACACCGTATAGGGAGAGAAGACGGCACAGAAGTATGCCATTGAGTTAGAGCGTCTGTGGTTGGATTATGATCATTTCTCAGATCAGACGAGCTTCGAGGACCCGAAGTGTAAGGAGAGACATGTATGTCTGCAGGAGAGGACGATGAAGTTTCTTAAGGGGTGGCCGCAGTGTTTGCTCAGAGGACAGCACTACTTCTAACCCAACCGAAGATTCCTATACTTAAGGAGGCTATCTCGGCCATGATCCAGGAGGAAACTCGTATCAAGCTATAGGCAGGGACATGTGGTCCTCCTGAAGTGAAGACAACACTGACGGTTGCCAATTCAGGCGGCACAAGACCTAAGGGAGACCCCCGACAGTGTTACAACTGCGGGAAGGTGGGCCATCTGAGGTATGCTTGTACCAAATCACCCAAGGAGGGAGATTTCAGGTGGCAGACGTGGACAATTTGGAGGACGTGGCCGTGGTCGTGGGGGTCGACAGGGTGGTCGAGGAGATTATCGGGCGAACCTGCTAGTAGCAGAAGGCGAGGAGGGAGTTAACGGTGCCTATACTGAGGAGGATCAGGCACCACTGGGCATGCTGGAAGTACTCAGGAGAAAGCAGAAAGCGTCAAGCGATGGAGACAGGAGGAGTGGAACTGAGGAGGCCTCCACCTCAGTCTTCGCCAGAGGCAACGCTGTCATGTATGCCCATCTATCGGAAGGTACTGATGACTCACTCGCCCTTGCATCTATGTCTTCCCTTAGATCGTCGGACTAGATTGTCGATTCGGGTGCGTCTCGACACGTGACAAGGAAATGCTAGTGAGTTCTCTTCCTACACTCACATAGCATCTGCAGACAGCATTCAAACAACCGATGATACTTTTCAGCCAGTGGTCGGTAAGGATACTGTCGATTGTACATGTTCAGTAAGATTATCCAATGTTTTACATGCTTCTTCTTTTCCAGTCAGTCTTTTGTCCATTAGTTCTATAATCCTCCAACTAAAATGCATTGTCTCTTTTGATATTCCTAATGTGATCTTCCAGGAGAAGGAGACGAGACGAAGACTTTGGACTGGCACTTGGCATGATGGATTGTGGTACCTGGATCGGGAAGGACTGGATTCGACATTGGTGTTTGTGGCAGAAAGGACATAAATGGGAGGACCAAAGATGAGTGCCGAGGATACACTGATACTCCATAACAGGCGGTTGGGGCATGCCTCTTTTGGTATTTTGAGTAGGTTGTATCCATCTATTTATGAGAAGACAAATAAGGAGAAACTAGTATGTGATGCATGTGATTTAGGCAAACTTATTAGGAGCTCATATGTTGGTGCGGACCATAAGAGCTCTTCTATTTTTGATATTATACATTCTGATGTCTAGAGGCCGTGCGCTACAACTACTATGAATGGTTACAAGTATTTCTTCTCTTTTATTGATTGTTTCTCTCGTGTCACCTGGCTATATTTGATGAAGAATAAGAGTGAGGCCTTTGCCTGTTTCCGGGACTTTCATAAATATGTCCAGACTCAGTACAGAGCAGTGGTGAAGGTACTAAGGTCTGACAGTAGAACAGAGTATACCAACAAAGCACTTGAGAAATACCTGTCAGCCCAAGGGATACATCATCAGGCCACCTGTGCATACACACCAGCACAGAATGGAGTGACATAAAGGAAGAACAGACACCTTATGGAGGTGGCAAGGAGCACGATGATCGCCATGAATGTCCCACAGAGTCTGTGGGGGGCATGCAGTAGTGACAGCAGCTCGATTGATCAACTGGATGTCCTCGAAGGTACTGGGATGGAAGTCTCCATGTGAGATATTGCGTATGTTTTGTGAAGGACAACAGATCGTCTGTTGGGAAACTTGACCCTAGAGCAGTCAAGTGTGTATTCGTGGGCTATTCGGCGACTCAGAAGGGGTACGTGTGCTGGAGCCTAGTAGAGAAGAAGAAGTTTGTGAGCATGGATGTTCACTTCAGGAAGTTTGAGCCATACTACCGTCAGGAGGGAACCTCATCCATGAGCAACTCATCTGATACTGAGAGTATGAGGCGAGAGAGGGATATTGGTGAGAGTGTGGTGACCGATTTAGGAGTATGGCATAGAGGAACGTTTGGGGAGAAGCAGGAGAGTGAAGAGGAACAGGGGGAGGCGATGAGAGGTGTTAGGCCTACGGTTCAGGGGGGGTTACTTACCTATAGCAGGAAAGGAAAACAAACTGCAGGACCAGTACCTATAGTGCTAGTGCCAAGTCCCTTGCCCGCGTCCGTCTCAACTCCTGAGACACCTACACCACCACCACCAGATTCCCCTTCAGGTGATATCATTCTTTCTACTCCTTCCACACCATTATTAGTATGGAGGACCACTCGCAGTAATGCATGAAATCCTCCTGATAGATATGGTTGGGACCTTGTTCAATTTGTTTCATATAATAACATCTCTTCTTCTCATGGAGCATTCATTGCATCTTTGGATAGTATTACTGTACCTAACAATTGGCAGGTTGCCAAGAACGATCCAAAGTGGAAAGCGGCGATGCATGAGGAGTTAGGCGCTCTTGAGAAGAATCACGCTTGGGAACTGGTAAAACTGCCAGAGGGAAAGAGGGCACTCAGATGCAAGTGGGTCTTTACTGTAAAGCAGAACCCAGATGGAAAATTAGAGCGCTACAAGGCTCAACTGGTGGCAAAAGGATACAGTCAGACGTACGACATTGACTATGATGAGACCTTTGCACCAGTGGCAAAGATGAGCACCGTTAGGATCCTGATTTCTTTGGCAGCGAATGGTGGATGTAAGCTACACTAACTGGATGTGAAGAATGTGTTTCTTCATGGGGATATAGTGGAGGAAGTATACATGGAGATACCACCAGGATTCTGCACCGATAAGACAGTGAGCAAGGTCTGCAGGTTGAAGAAGTCCCCCTATGGACTAAAGCAGTCTTCTCAAGCGTGGTTTGACAGATTCAGGAAGGCGATGATAGGGATGGGATATCAGTAGATCAATGCTGATCATACTGTGTTCTTCCGTCGGAGTGGAGGCTACATCACCATGCTAGCGGTGTATGTGGACGATATGATTATCACAGGAGATGATGAGCAGGAGATTGCCTGACTCAAGGGAAAGCTTGGCAAGGAGTTCGAGGTGAAGGACCTTGGCCTTCTTCGGTACTTCCTTGGGATTGAGATTGCTCGAGAAGCAGAGGGGATTGTTCTTTCTCAGAGGAAGTATGCGCTGGACCTTCTCACAGAGACATGAATGTTGGGATGCAGACCTGCAGCAACGTCGATCAACCAGGGCTTCAAGCTGTGTGCTGAGGCTGGAGAATCAGTTGACCGAGACAGATACCAGAGACCGGTGGGCAAGTTGATCTATTTGAGCCACACACGTCCTGATATCTGTTTTGCAGTTAGTGTGGTGAGCTGCTACATGCATGACCCAAGGAAGGGTCATATGGACGCAGTGTACCAGATTATGAGATACTTGAAGAGTGCCTCCGGAAAGGAATTGATATTCAGGAAGAATGATCACTGGAGCATCGAGGGCTACTGTGACTCTGACTGGGCTAGCTATACTGATGACAAGAGGTCTACCTCGGGCTATTGCATATTTGTAGGAGGCAACTTGGTCTCTTGCAGGAGTAAGAAGCAGTCGGTGGTGGCCAGATCGACAGCTGAAGCGGAGTACAGAGCTATGGCCTTGGGAGTTGCAGAGCTACTATGGCTGAAGAGTATGCTGGTGGAGCTGAAGCTGGATCAAGGAGCCAAGATGAAGCTGTGGTGTGACAACCAGTCAGCCATCAGTATCGCCAACAATCCAGTACAGCATGACATGACCAAACACATCGAGATCGATAGGTTCTTCATCAAGGAGAAGTTAGACCGTGGACTACTGGAGCTAGGTCATGTTCCAACCAAGGAGCAGGTAGCAGACAGTATGACCAAGGGACTTAGCTCTGCATATATGATTAGAGGATGTGACAAGATGGGCTTAGTGAATATCTTGCGCCCATCTTGAGGAGGAGTGTTGGTATATTAGAATATTCTTGGTATATTTGTTGGTATATTAGAATATTCTTGGTATATTTGTTGGGATATTAGAATATTCTACAGAGGGTTTTAATAGGGTATTAATATAAGATGAAGGGTTGTAAGACTATAAATAGCCAAGAGATTATCAATAACAAATATAACAATTACTCCAAAATATTCTACAGTTTCTCTCGGGGGGTGCAGTCGATTCCTTTTTTTGTTTATCGGCTTAGTTACTGGTTATTCTTCTAGTCTATGTTGATGGCATCATCATTACTCTCGATGACTTTGTACCTCCAAAGTAAAAACACTTCAAGTCACTTTCACACTAAATACTTGGATAATTTGCGGGACTTCCTTGACATTGAAGTTGCTCACAAGGATTGTCCCTTGACTCTCAAATGAAGAATTCTTTAGATATCTTCGAGAAACGGACTTTCTTTATTGTCGCATATAAGTGACATTCCTATGTATCAATTTTTTTTTTACCTCTCCAATATTAGCTCTAGTTCCTACTACCTCTCTTAGATTCCAATATATTCCAACGCGTATTGTCGTTTCGCCGAGAAACGTATCTATCTTACCCTTATTCGTTCGAACATTTCCATCACCTTCCACATTGTCATCCTATGTATGCTGTCTTCCATTGTTTCTCATTTTCAAATTGTCGAGTGAATTTTCTGCTACTTAAACATGTCTCTGGTCGAGGGAGTTCTCTATTGATCCTTATCACCCTCTTGATGCTTTTGTTGATGTTGATTATGCTCTCTCTATTGCTTTGCTGATCGTTGTTCCACTGGTGACTCTGCACATTCTTGACAACAACTTGGTCCCTTGGCGAAGCAAGCAAGACACAATCATTGGTTGCACACTCTTTTATTGATGCTTACTATTGTTTCATTGCACATGCAGTTTTTGAGCTTACTCGGACAAAAGCCTTTTGACAAATCTTGGTTGTTCCCTTTCCTGTACCACATTTCTATATTGCAATAACCGAAATGCCATTCACATTGCTGAAAGCCATGTCTCCATGAAAGCATTAAACTTATTAAGGTTGATTGCCACTTCATGCGTGATAAGCTCTGCATCATGGTCCTTTTGCTGCACAATTTCTCATCAAAGCTCTTCTCAACCTCCCTTTCTACACTTTCTATACAATATGGGTTTGATTGACGTCTACACTCTAGCTTGCTGGGGAGTATTAAAATAGTTACCATTCTTACTCTTGTTTGGCTATATTTAGTATCTCTTGTATCCCTTCATTAGCCCCATGTTAGATAGTAACTAAGGAGGGAGACACCTCCTATAAATATGTACTCACAACCATCAATTAAACTTACCTCGTTGAGTTGAGCCTCATTCTCAATAGTAGGTACTCCCACCCATCAGATGGCTGTATAGTTTTTTGGAAAGCCATCTATTTCCCATGATTTTCCATCCAAGAACTCGAAATTGAGAGAGAACAGAACTTGGTCAATGCTTCCATTGATAGTTATTCTCAATAACTGACCTCATTTAATGGAAAATGCTTTAATTGCAATGGTCATGATCTTATAGTTTTAGGAGGCAATATGCACCAAAGTTCAATCCTCAACAAGGTTGTGTTCCTACAAGATAACATACTTATTCTGTAGTTGCTACTCATTTAACATTTTAGGTTGTGAAAAATCTAAATTATTCTCAAGAAGCATCATGTTTTAGATACTTTTAAAAGTAGCTTATCTAGTAATGTCTTATTTAGATACTTGCAGAGTACTATCATCCTCGTCTTTATGTATGGAATTGTTTTATAATAATAGATCGACCTCTTCATTGTCTTTACCATACTTTTTACCCTTTGAACAGTATTATGGACAAGTTCCCGTACTTGGTTCAGAAAAAGTTAAAAGAAGGTCAAGAAGTGAGGCGTGTTGCTCAGCTTGACTGGAAAATAATTGAGAGTGACTGTGAGAAACCATTTTTGTCATCAGGCCTGGAGTTTCTGCCTTTACCAGTTACTTGCTTGACTCTAAACCTCAATACTATTGATGTAGTTGGGTTCCTCAATCTCTTTTCCCACCTCTCATTCTTTATTGCAGGTAATGCATGGAGAGGACTATGTTTCTTTGGGCTTTCTATTCGGACAAAAATCAAGAGTTGCATACATATCTGATGTTTCACGTTTCCCTGCTAGCACTGAGTATGGTATGCATGAATCAGTTTTTATGTTTGTCATTATATGTGTGAATTATGTTAAGCACAAAACTAAACGCCTGCATTGCCATTCCTGTAGTATGTTTGAGAAAAATGGTCATCATCATCCTCATCCAAGCCTTCCTCCCACCAGAATGGGGTCAGATAGCATAAGAATTCTTCATAAAAAATTTGAATTTTTTTATAACCTACTGTTGACCTGACGTCAACATTGTATGTTGGTGCCAAATTCCTAGCAAGGTAGCTATGTGCATGAGAGGGTTATGCCATAAAAACCTAGGCGGCCAGTTGGCATAGGTAGCTAGGCCTACTTTTTAGATATGCACTTTAAGCTCATGCAACTAAGAAGCACCCTCTAAGTTCTCCTAGACTATTAAGAGTCTAGATGCAAAGGTAAGATTATACAAATTGCTAAAAACAATTGCTTTTATCTCTATAACACATTAAGGAGTGAAAGGAATGACGATTCCATATGTTTGAGAAAAATGGTAAATCTTGATGTGAGAACTAGCTCTCTTATATGTTATTATATCTTATTATTTAATGCAAATTTCTCTATAAATATATCACTTCCTTGAAGCTGAAAAAGGCTATTCTCTTTTTTCTTTCTTTCCAATTCTTCCGTTTTGGTGATTGGTAGAAAGGTTTTTAGTTAGTATGGTGATTGTTCGTCTCATCCAAACTTGACTTGGAATACCCTCTGCCCTTAAATTTCTTCCAGATTGTATTACTTGGGTTTGATTGAGCTAGGTTTCAATAGTTAAGATTCAGTCCATATCTGGCTAGAATGAGGTGAGGAGATTGTCCCTGTGAGTACTACTTTCTTACTTAGGTGCCAAAGTCACTCCTTGGACATAAATCACTTGTCTACTTGTAGCATGCAGGATAGAGGTTCTAGATGGAAGAATCTGACAGCCATGACATTGTCCAAGCCACAAGTAGGAGAAAAGACTCATCTCAGGGCCACAATTTAAGACAGTTTGAGGAAAGCCGAGTGACAGTTGGTGTCAGGACATAAGGTAAAATGATTTCACTGTTAGGTTCAGTCCTTATCTATGTAGGTTGGATGACTTTGCTAATCACATGTTCTACTTGCTCTCGGTTATTGATTCGGGTCCTGCAACCAATTCATGAGTCAATTATTTTAGTTATGGATCAATTCCAAAGTAGAATATGTTTTGGTTTTTGAAATTATTTTCTAAAAAGTGGCTCCACATCCATGTGGCAAATTTCAAGTGTGTATTTTAATATAAGATTCTTCTTTTATTGACTTGCACATATGGGGAGTGGCCCATGTGGTTGGTATGGTGGAGTATTTTACTAGAGGGTAAGGTTCAAATCTTCCAAAAAATATTTATTTTTGTCATTCATTTTTTAGAAATTTTTCATAGGAGCTAGGTCCCGTAGGGGTCTAGCGACTCAGACTCGGGTTCAGACGTGGGCGAAGGACACAAAGTGGTGTTTTAATGGCGCACTTTACACTTCACATGTACGCATCAGACGCCAAAGTTCAAATCCTCTAAGAAATATTTGTTTTTATGACTCATTTCTTGAAATTTTTTCATAGGAGTTGGGTTCCGTAGGGGTCTAGTGACCCGGACTCGGGTTTGGGCGTGGGCGAAGGGTGCAAAGTAGCGCTTTGATGGCGTACTTTACACTTCGCACGTACGCATCGGGCACCGAGATGACGTTTTTGTGCGTCTGCCAATTCAGTGTGGTTCTGCACAGTTTCGCTGGTTCAGCGTGGCCCATCGATGTTCCATGTGGAGTTCTGTAAGGTGTTCCATAGGATGTGTTGGAGTTCCACATGGAGTTCAGCGGGGCTTTGCGGGACATGTTGGGTTCCACGTGAGCACATGTAACTAGCGTTGAAAGGCACAATAACGTGCAAAAGCGCAATCTCGCGTCAGATGCGTACGTGCAAAGTGTGCCATCAAAAGACCAATTTATGCCCTTCGTCTACGCCGAGTCGCTAAGTCCCTACGAGACCTAGCTCCTATGGAAAATTGACAAGAAATGAGTGACAAAAATAAATATTTTTTGGAGGATTTGAACCTTGTCCTCTAGTAAAACATCATACCATACCAACAACATGGGCTACTACTCCCCATGTGTGCAAGTCAATAAAATAAGAATCTTATATTGAAATACACACTTAGAATTTGCCACATGAACGTGGGACCACTTTTTAGAGAATAATTTCAAAAACCTCAACGGAATAAGATGGATAGATTGTTCCAGCTGAGTAATACATAGTCACGTGCCAGAGTTGCTCCTTGAACGTATATCACTCGTGTCTAGTTTTAGCATGCGGGACAAAGGTTCTAGATGACCTTGTTGTTGAAGAGCCCGACGATCATGGCATTGTCCAAGCTAGAAGTTGGACGAAAAAGTATTATTTTATCTCCAAAACCGTGGTCCAAGAATAAAGATTCAGAAAAGTGGAGTTATTAATTGGTGTTAAAGGCATAGGTGTGGAATGCTTCCACTAATAGCACGTTAGACTGAGATTGTGGTTGCTTGTGTTCTGCATAGAACAAATTAACGAGCATAGGGACCAACATTTTTGCTGAATGGGCCTCGATAGGCTTTGATAAAAGGTTAGGGCATACAAAATATGAGTACTGTCTCCAATTTTTGAAATTGTATTTGCTTGGATGGTGTCATTGGTTGACAATTGTAGAGGATAACTGAGGCAGTATCTTGTTAGCATTTATTTTGAGCATAGCCTGTGGGAAGATGCCTGATTTACCCATCATATGGAGGCAGATTTATGCACTCAAATAGGAGGGCAAGGATACTGCTTCTGTTCATGGAGCATATTTTCTTCTTTAATTGCCGTCACTATAATAACGACTTAAAGTGAGCTAGTTCCCAAGATTAACTCTCAATGCAACTGGGGCTATCGTTTCCAACTTGAATCGTTGCTGTACAGGGGCGGAGTCAGAACACTATGTCAGGTAGGACTCTCATTTTTATTTGACTACTAAAAATAGATGCGTCATTCAAGTTTCTTATTTCTACAGCTATAAAATAATTGAACCTTAAGTTGAAATAAACTTTCGAACTATAATCAAATAAAAATTAAGTAAAAGAGAAACAATAAGCGAAAAATATAGTTGAACTTAAGTTGTCATCGTATCTGATTAAAATATTCATAGCACTATCAATTATGCTTATTGTGTCATGAGACTCTCTTAACCCAATAAATAATGATTGAGCAATGCTAGAATAGAATAGAATAGAATAGAATAGAATAGAATAGAATAAAATAAAATAAAATAAAATAAAATATTTGGTTAATTTTCGACTAATATTTAGTCAAGAACGAGAAACTATTAATAAATAAAGTTAATTTACTTGCCTCAATTGGATTTTTCAATGTGTTTATATGGATAAATAAAGAAAATTATGTTCTTGTAAAATGCTGTTCATAAATAGGGAACCTAGAAGATGGAACAGTTTCTTTAATAAAAATATAACAATTGGGTGGAACACCAACTTTTTTCAATGATTTTAATTGAGGGTGAAATTGAAAAATTGGATTTTTCCAGGTGGAGCACTTATACTATCGAAGTTATAGACTTTCGAAATTCCAGGTGGGGCACGTGCCCCACCTGGGCTTACTTTCCCCCGCATAGTGTATAGGAACTTCTCTAAGGAGCCATGATATTGTTTTCGTGGGAACATTTCCAAAAGATATTTAAACTGAAAATTCTAAGTAATGACAGTTTATATGACATATATAAACTCAAAATAAAGTCAAAGTTAAGATTTTACTCTGAAGCATCAACACAGACATGGACTTGGGACACTACAACTCATGAATAGAAGACATGGGAGTTTCTATATGCATGAACTTTAGCCAACTGATATATAATAGTGCAGATATTCTATGCATGAACTACAATTCATGAATAGAAGGATATGGATTTTGGTAGCATTACAGATGATATTACCCTTAACAGAGCCGCATGGAAGAAGAGGGTTCAAACCATAGTTGCCTAATTCGCCAACCCCCCCTACGTCCCACGAATTGGGACGAACGACCCCGAACGGGGTGCATTCGCGACCCGTTCGTCAAATTTAGCGACCCGGATTTTGATGACTTTGGTTATGAACTTATGATATTTGGTTTAGTTACAAGAATATTGTCTATGCTTTCCTTCACTTGGATTTTGATGGCTTTGGTTATGAACTTATGATATTTTGTGTATACTTCTATATAATTGTATATGGTACAAAAGACGACCCAAATAAAAACGAACAACGATCCCAAATAGCGTACCGAATAAGCCTACCCCACCGCACCGCGTACCGGCTGAGGTACCGTACCGCGTACCGGCTGAGGTACCGTACCGCGTACCTGTACCCGTACCACGTACCAAAGCGACTCACGATCCTGGTAACATTGGTTCAAACAGCAGACCCAGAAATGTGGGATAAAGGGTGGTGGTTGTTGTATAATCAGGCAATAATCTCAAAGTGGATGGTCATGGTATCTGGTTGAATGTGGTAGGGGAACTTGGGAGACTATAATTTATGAATATAGGACATGGAAATGGCTTATAACTGTAGAAGAATATGTACATTTTTTATGATGACTCCTAGGAGTTCTCTTGATATCTTGGTTTTCATATTAGAATACTAGATATCCCAGGATACTAATATGAAGTCCTAGGCAGGATAAATCCTACACAATATAAAATCCTATATTTCTTGGATAACTCCTTCATATCCTAGAATTCTTATCAACTACTTACCATATTCTTCTACAATAATAAGGCATAAACTTTATAAAACTTGGATAATAACAAACTTATCCATGCAATAACCTCAAAGTAGAGGGCCATGGAATATGGTCCAATCATCTGGTAGGGGTAGCTGACGATCTGCTCATCCACTTGCCAACCAACTTGAATGGAAGACCATGAGGCATGATTCCACTGCTCTCTCATTCCACCGCTCTCTCATTCCACCAGACATTAGAGGCCAGGTCGACAATGCATTGAAATCTGTTCGGTTTCCTTTTCCTTTCCATTGTGAAAGAAAAGTACGAATTCTCACTGCCCTCTGTCATCTTTTTTGGAATGGTTATACTGGTTTAGTACCCAAGTTAACTTCTTCAAAATGAGTTTGAAGTGACCCCTACGAGCCCCAAAAGAAACCTGAAAGTTTGCTGTGTCAAACATGCTGCAGAAAGTGCGAGACACGCTATTGTTAAGTGTTGGACATACTTTTCAGCCCATCTAAGAGGTGAACATGGATTTAAAGACATGAAATAGGAGTGTGTGTCCAAGGAATACCAGTGTTGGCATTCTACTTGTGTCATACATGGGAGCTGTACTTGTTTAGTGTGTTCTTGGTCCATAGGTTGTGTCCGCATGGAAACAGCTTTTATACCCCAGTTCATGCCTTTATTAACATTTGGCTAATTGCATTAAAATACCTTCAACTTTCACATGTTTGCAGGTTGCTGCTCTGTTCCACTTTTAGTAGTAGCTGATTACTTTGAACAGCTACTATATGTGAATGAGGTTAACAGAGGGTAGTTAATTGCAAAACGCTCAAAAGTTCATGGTACAATTTGCTAATAAAAATAATACGAGGTTGTAACTTGCAAAAGCATGAGTTGAAGGTATTTAAATGCAATTACCAAGTAATTGAGTCGCATTCTTCGTGCGCATCTGTCAAGTTGTGAATGAAGGTTAAGTGAGGGTAGTTAATTGTAAACACGCAAAAGTTTATGGTAGCAATTTGCTAATAAAAATAATATGAGGCTGTAACTTGCGAAAGCATGAATTGTGAGGTTTTTTTATTTTTATTTATTTTTATTTTTACGATGTCCGACATAACGCACGGGACTTTGTGCACGCTATGTTGCATGCCATTTTGGCCCACTGTTCCACACCTCTCCCGTGGTTCGATCCTGAGATCGTCCGCCTAGCCAGGGAGGTTATACCTCTCCTCGCTGACCACAAGAGCCAATTGAGTTCGGTAATTGTGAGGGTCTTTAAATGCAAATTATCATTAACATTTCCTATGTGAACATAGAATACAACTTGGTCAATGGTGTATGCTAATAGGTACCATTAAGTTTGTAGTGAGGACAACTTGAATAATTCTACTTAGGTTCAGATATGCATTGTTTAGATATTGTAGAACAACTATATCTTCCAGCACAAATGTACGTTTTGGTTGAACCATCCCAATTTGGAAAGCTCACTTTGAGATCTACAACTTTCATGTTCGTTATTTTCTGATTTGAAGTTTAGTCTTTCAAATATGTCTTTGAAGTCAAAATTCAAATTTTTGCAGTTAAGAAAGTTAGAATTTGATTTTGTTAGAGTTTTGGATTTGCTCAAATTGTATCATATCTCATAGTATATTTGGTTTGAACAAATTATACTGGGCTTAGATTTCTATTTGTTCTTTCTAAAGAAAACTTATGGGCTGGGGCGGACCCACTCTAGGCCAATTTGGAGGGTGAGGACGCTTCCTTCAGTTTGCAGTTTCTTATTTTATACTTTTGTTTGTCCAAATATATACTTAATTTTCTTTAAATGTCAACAATTAAATGATGGTTCAGTTGGTACATTGATAAGATTGTAAGTTGGAGGTCAGGAGTTTGGTTCTCTCACTAAATATTATGCCTAGTTTAAGGATATATTGTTTAGTTTTTTTTTATGTTAAAGTCCCGACCACTACACGAAAACTCCAAATTTATGATGAGAATTGAGGTTTAACTATTTATTTTCACACCCTTGTAGGTTGAAGGTTTATTTTGGACAGAGTTGGACTCACACATCGTTATAATATTTATTTTAAATCAACTTAAGATGCGTGCCATAGAAAATTCGTACCTAGATTGCTTCGATACCATATTAAAGTCCATGTCACTGCACCGAAGCTCTAAATCTATAATTGTGGTTAAATATTTTTATTATTCAACAACAACAACAAAACATTTATCCCAAATTTTTGGGGTCGGCTATTTGAATCATCTTCTTCCGTTCGGCTCCATTTAGGGCTATGTCCTCTATAAAGCTAACAAAATTTATATCATTCTTTAGCACTTCGAACTATGTTTGTTTATACATACCTCTAGTTCTAGCGGCTTCATAAAGTATTATATTATTGCTCTTCCTTACAGATGCATCTATTGATCGGTTTCACATATGTCCAAACCACGTTAAGTCGATTTTTTTCTTATATTGTTATCTATTGGTGCCACCTCTAACTTCCTACGGATACACTCATTTCTTATCCTATTGTTTAGTGATTGCAATTCATCCATCTTAGCATTCTAATTTTGACTATACTAACTTTTTGGATATGTTGTTTCTTAATTGTCAATACTGGTCCATAAAGCATAGTTGATCTTATTGTAGTATTGTATTAATTTTCTTTCAACTTCAGAGATATCTTGTGCTCACAAAGTACTTCTGAAGTACTCCACGGTATTGTCAATGGCATATCGAGGCGTCCGCCATTGATGCAAGATGCAACATGGCGCCTTGCTATGACTCGAGGCATTGTAATTCATTGAGGCACACGTCTCAGTTGTGCTATGGCGCGAGGTGCATGCCATATTGAGGCGTCTCTTATGAAACCTAACATGCATGTTAGGTTTTACTTTGTTTTAGCTCAATCATGAATCCATAACATGCATGATACTCTAACCCACTACTCCACTGACAGACGTTAACTTTTTACTTTCAAAATTCGATATTTACTTTATGGTTTTTTTATAACTTCAATTTAGTCTTTGCCGATGATTTTTCTAAATCGACGAAATTTTCCAACTTGTTATCTTTCTCAAGTAAGCTATTTTATTTTGCAACTTATTTTTTGTGTATTATTTTATAGTTTTTTTTTCTCTCTCACCATATCAATCAATTCATTCTTAGGTTAGCATCGATCTTCCTTTACGGACTGTCTGTCATTGTCGAGTCCAGCAACCCCTCCTGTGATATTCTTAAAATTTTGTAATTTTTCTAAATTATCTATACAATAATGATGCGCCTCGAGCGGTATGTGTAGCTTGCGTCTCGCTATGCGCCTTGTGCTATCAGAACACTTCTCTATTTCAGCCATCATATTTAATTCTAAGCATGAAATCATTCTCAATTTTGCCATTATGATGAATAATCGATCATAAATATCGAAATCTATCACTCTTTTAAGTATTTCTTGTCTATCTATGTGGACTTTCTTTTCATTTCTCTTTGACTTCGAGTTGAAATTATATTTCATATATTCTATTTTCATTTTACTAATCCTAAATTTCTTATATTCCAAAATATCTCTCCAGACTTTCATTTTAGCATCTAATCCTTCTCTACTTTTATCAACCAAACACAATATCATCAGAAAACATCATACACCATGGAACCTCCTCCTTGATATATCTAATAATTTTATCCATAACTATCACAAAAAGCTAAGGACTTAATGCTGATTCTTGGTGTAATCTAGTGATAATAGGAAGCTAACTGATTACTTTCTCTTTGAATAGTTTGCAATGTTGTTGTAACTCTATCATGCATATAGTTAATAGTCTCAATATAATTACTAGGAACTTGTTCCTTCGTCAAGGCCCACCACATTATCTTCCTAGGAACTCGATCGTCGGCTTTCTCTAAGTTAATAAAAAAACATATGTAAATCCCACTTTTTAAAAAAAAATCTATACATCAATCTTCTTCTTAATAGGTAAATGACTTCCATAGTAGATCTCTCCGGTATAAAATCAAACTAATTATCTGAAATTCGAATCTCTTTTCTTAATTTTTGCTCATTCTCTCTCATAATTTCATGATATGACTCATAGGCTTGATTTCTCGATAGTTTTTTACAAGTATAATAATGCGTCTCCGGTCATCCGACATATTTATTATTCAACACTTTATAAATTATATACAAGGCCCCTTAAATTCAAACTTATGGTATTTTTATCCTCTCGATTCTTTTCTAAGTTAAGATATTTTTGCCCCCTCCCCACCCCAATCCTCAAATTTTTCTGTCTACCACTGCTTGTAGACCTACTTAAGAACATCAATTTTATCTAGTTCAATCAATCAAATTAGTACCAAGTTCTAAAGATTTGTCTTTTTAAATGGTGGATTCCAAAGTTTGTGGATAGCAACGTCTCGATTTGACAAAACACCGATTCGAACAACTCCATCAACGAATGTCTCAATGAAGGTCAAATTATCACATTGACGAAGATGTAGCGGGAGCGGGTGATGGGATGACTCCTTGCCGCCGAAACCATGAGTTTACTCAAATCCATGAGCGGAGCTTTCTCAAATCACAAATCACAAGGTCCTCAAATCTACGTACTCTGAATCTACTCAGTGAAGAGAAATCTCAAGAATTTGAATAATAACTTGATTGATTGAATTTGAGTGCAATGGATGTCTTTAAGAAGACAAAGCTTTGTTGATATAAAAAGTAAACATCTAATCTTCCCCAATTTATTCAAAGCAAATATTCTATATGATATGATTAGATTTGACAAAAATCGTGAATCTTAATAAAATCAAATTCAAACTAACTTCCCTAAACCAAAATTCGAGTTCTGACTTGAACAACATATCCGAACGCTTAAACTTGAGAATTATTCAAAAGCCTAAACTTCATGATCAGAAAATGACTTGAAACAGGAGTCATTGATCTCGAAGTTAGCTTCCAAATTTGGTTGGTTCATCCATGACGGAAAGATATGACTGTTTTGATAGCGTGCAATGTAGATCTGAATCTGGGTAGAATTGTGGTAATGCGTCCTACATCAATTTGACAAGTGTTCTGTATTGGAAAAATATAATCCTAGAATGTTTTGTGGTTAGATCTATGTATTTATTTTCTCAATCACATAATTATTACACTATAATGTCTGAACCAGTTATGGACTGATCATATGTACATTTAAAAAAGGCTGGTCAGTCACTAATATCCATTGGCAGACTAGCAGCCAATATTGTTAGCATAGCAGTTCCAAATCCCAACTACATCACCGTAGACTGAATGGATCCCTTTACCCAACAGCTAATGTTTAGAAGGCCCTGTATCATCTGTACATTTAAAAATGCTCGTCAGTCACTAATATTCATTAGCAAAGTAGCAGCCAATATAGTTAGCATAGTATCTCTAATTCCCAGCTACATCACAGTAGCCCGAATGGATCCCTTTACCCAACAACTTTATGTTAAGAAGGCCCTGCATCATCCTCTTTTTACTACTTTCTTTTCTTTGTATGCTTCTGGTGCAGTTATTTCAAAATCTGGAGCAGGACAGCTGGATCTTCTCATCTTAGATACCCTATACAAGGTCAGTTAACTAGTAGTTTGTAATGTTTCCATGAAAGATTTTCCATAAGTTTTACTGCTTTGGGGTACATCTCTAATACTCTTCCCTGAGAGTGGCTGTAATGGATGTTTTGTGTTTTCCCCCTTGCATCACATGTTTAAATTTCCGTTGGTTAGACTTGTAATGTCACCTTTCGGGTTTTCGGGTTATAATTGTGTTCTCTTTTTCGCATCCTCCTGTTTTGAAAGGTTCCTTGCATAGTTTTCTAATAAACATTGAACTTGTGACCGTATTTCCCATGGAAATTTCTCAAACATCCCTTTAGGAGCTTTTAGCTTCTTTGACCAAGTGGGAGTTGATGCAGAATATAAAGTGTAACTGTTCATTGAGTTCCTAGGAATCATGATTTCAATCACAATAAAATATGCAACACTGACACATTGAACAAGTGAGTTTGTGTATGGATTGGTTGCATTCTGCTATTTTTTGTCTAATCTCTTGTTATGACACGTTGAACAAGTGAGGTTGTAGGGATTGGTTGCATCCTGTTAATTTTTTTTCTTCTCTCTTGGTTGCACAGGAGGGCTCTCATAACACTCACTTTTGCTTTCCCCAGGTTGGTTAGTCCTGTTTCCTAGCAGCTGTATAGTGCATCAATTTATTGTTAATACTTTTTTTTTTCCAGACTCTTGATGCTGTGAAGAGGATATGCCCTAAGAGAGCTCTTCTCATTGGGATGACGCACGAATTTGATCACCACAAGGACAATGAAGCACTGACAGAATGGTCTAGCAGGTATTACATCAGACATTTCAAGTTAATTTTCTTCTAAAAGCTAGCCATGTCTCAATTGCTGCATCTGTTGCCTAATTTCAACGTAGAATTCCACAAGAACCAGTTGTTAGATTTATTTTACTAAAACACTTAAGCAAGATCCAGTCCTCGGACTTGATTTACTAAAACGGAAATGTTACACCATCAAACATAACCTCTGAATTGAAAGCTGGAACCAACTACAAATATCCATTAGTGAGAACCAGAAGTGTGAGATCTAATTTTTGGCTGTCAATGAGTCGGTTTCAATTCAGAGGTAGCGTTACATAGCCCGAGTACTTTTGATTGATCAGTGTAATTCTTCAGCCTCATACCCATCCTTACAGTTACCAGACTCATTGCCTTTTCGCATCACAATGGGGTCAACCTATAGAGCACATTTCTAATTGACAAGACTGGACAATCATCTTAAAGACCTATGACTGCCTGTTCTTTTGACATCAACTCTCTTCATTGGTGCCAGATTTGCTGACAAAGAAAATATAGACAAGATAGGGGTTCACCATGATATTTGGTAGGAAACCTAAATTTAGGTGCTGTTTTGCTATCGGCCAATCGTGGAAAACTTTTCAGAATCCCTGAAAAGGTGTTTATGCTTGCACGAAAAACAACTCAAAAGATGTGGTTGCCATCCGATTCACTAAAAGATTGGAAGACAGATTTGTAACACAGACACGGAAATATCACTGAACCAACGACCCAATACGAGGGCTGACACCTCAATCCTCACACAAAAGAATTAGAGAAGAGAGAAACTCCAATAGCGCCTCAAATTTGTCATAATTCAACATGTTTATTCTCTCCTAGAAAGTCCCTAGTTATAAGAACTAACCTAGCCTAAGCCCTAAGAAAGAAATCTTTACGAACTAGGAAGGAAATTTAAAAGATAAATATAGAATAAAATCGTCCAAAATTTCGCCCAAGCAGTCTGGATCAGTTTGGACCAGAATTCCGATTTGCCTGAATCAGATTTCCAGTTTTTCCCGAGCGCTGGGTTGCAGGAAACCAGAATTCCGGTTGTATCTCGGTCCTTGTTGGATCGGCTGCATCACATGGTCATAGAAGATATTCAAGTCTTAATCTAAGTGCATCATGAAATATCACCCTCATGAAATATCACCCCAATTCAAGATAACATGTGAGATCAAATGAACATAAGTTAAATAACTGTTTTCAGTGTTTTCCATGCCCACATTATTTGTTAAAAGTGACCGAACATCGATGTGGTATCACGTTGTAAAAGATCAAAATCTTTACATGTTTTCTTCAATTGTCCATTTCCGTGACCCAAACACTGAAAACAACGTAATGCCTAGACTTTTCTGGTTCGTCGTTTAGATTGGATATTTTGGCTCTGCTAAAGAAGCCCCAATAGGTGAAATATATAATATTGCTTCGATGTTTCAATTTTTATTCTTTATTTTGCAGAGAAGGGATCCCAGTGCAGCTTGCTCATGATGGCTTGAGAATCTTTATGGATCTATAACCTTAACATTATTCTATTTTAATAGAATTTATTACTGTTCTAGCTCCTGATTAAAATTGCTAGAGAGCTTTTCCAGAAGAATCACGAAGTAGCATAAAAGAATGGAAATTCATCAGCGAGCAAGCGATGACATAAATTTTTGACTCATTTGGACCTAGAAAGGAGCAAAGGGAACTATAATTACTTGTATATTTGATATATCATGAACTCCTGCATGTTTTGCCAGATTCTAATCAAAGCTATCTCCTGCAGTGGCAATTGAGTTCATAGTGTTTGTCATTTTTGCCGAGATGTTCATTTTACAGGAAGTTATATATCTGACTGGAGCAGAGTGAAGATAAAATAAATAAATAAAAATACTCCAATCGAATTTGCCTCAATTGGATGCCTTTTTTTCAAAATTTCAAATTGTTTTTTTATTATTAATTCCTCTAGGAGTTTGTTGTAAATTGTAAGAAAAAGGGTTAGGTCGCTTCAATCTTCCTTCTCGGAGTTTTAATACAAGGGGACAACCGAATTTCAACTACATAAACATTTTTGTGGTAGGAATTGGAGTGGGTTTCCTTGGCTGAACATACAATCAATTGCAAATGAATCGAAGCAAGCAGCGGTCTCAGATGATGACACCCATATTTATATCAAACACCATATGAAACAAAACTCCCAAATCACTCCCTTACTTTTAGAAGAACTCTTTAGGACCGGACGGGTACAATCAGGTTAGGCCCAGATTTACTGGATTTTGCCACCCACTTGCAACTCAAATATGTCCTGAAGCCTGTAATGTATTATTACGGTTTATTTACATACGAAGCCATGTAAACTTTATCTACATTACTCTATATTAATTATAAAGGTGAGTCTTAACCGTAATATTTTTTTTCTTCAAAAATATCTTTACTTATGTTATTAATTAAAATTATTTATTAAATTTAACATGAATAGTTTGATAATTATGTAGAGAAATTATTTGTTTTTGAAAACTAGTAAATAAATTTTTTTTTTCAAGCAATAAAAAAACTAAAAACTATCGGTTATTCTTTCTAAGTAGTATGAAATATATGTATATATATTAGTACGTTTTATATTTGTTTTGGTGTTGGGACGATACTAGATTGCGGGTTCAATAGTCGAAAATATATTGTCTCGTTTGGTTCGCGAAAAGAAAATAAAATCAATTCCTTATTCTTTTCTTTCTTTTGGAAAATTATAATTTCCATTGATTTTTCTTTCTGGTGTTTGGAAATGCCAAAAAAATTGAAATAAAAAAATGAATACTTAAAGTTGGAAAAGTGATTTCGTGGTTGGATGGAGGAAACTATTTTTCTCTCTAATTTTTTTATTAGAAATTGATTTTCTTTTCTCCTCAAATTTTTTTACTCTTAAACAGAGAAAAATATATATATATATATATTTTTTTCAATTTTATGCTTCCGTGAATCCAACAAGTTACGAGCCCTATATGTAACTTACATGACTGGCTATTGACAACTCATTTAAGCAAAAAAGTGAAGGTTTTAGCTTTTTGATATTGGTGTCGAAGAAGATGTGTTCGCGTACACCTTTATAGCCAATAAAAGAGTGGAGTAAATTAGTTGGTTATTAATGATTCTCATGGGATGAGCGTCGACTCGAATATAGAGAGTGACGTGAGCTAGAGATACAGAGGAGGAGGAGGGGATGGTCGTCCCCGTAGGGACCACTGTTGTCTCTGCAATTTACCATTTCTCGTTGGGACCACCCGTGATGTCATTGTTCATTAACTGCTTTCTCGAGTCTCCAAACTCAACATTTAATAACTGCGAATATGATGCCCACATATAGAGACTGGTGGTGTCATCACGTTGAAGAACGGCTCAAACATCAATCACAGATACAAAGACTACTTTTTTTTTTCATTCGTTTTCTCTGAGGACTCTTTGATATTTTATTTTCTTTTAGATTAAAAGTTAAAAATATTTTTTTAAAAGTGTCGTTACTTTCAGAAAGATATTTTTGACTTTTAATCTAACAGAAGATAATATCAATATACTTAATCTAAAAAGAGGATAATATCAAATAGTCCTTCCATCTTTCGATGTTGATGAGATCAAGAAAGAAAGAGACCATGTATGTAAGGCAAGCAAAAGACAAACAAGAACGTGCTGCCAGATATTGTACCTAGTATGAAATATCAGGTTCTTTTTATGATGAATTATATTTTAACTATCGCAAAGCAAAATATATTGTCCTTGTTTAAGTCTTATTTTTTGCAGAAATTTTTTCATTCATAAGAATTCTTTACAAGTCACCGTCACCGCAATAAATTATGCCTCTGTCGTATATCTACAAGGCAACACACTTCTGCAATCGTGATTACCATGAAACTGCTCCACCAACAAATATCATAAAATAACCCGAAGTTGATCTCCTGGTATTCACATCCCCGGCCATATCAACGTCGGTATATCCAACCAGCTTCGGCTCTTCATTCCCGAATGAAAGCTTCCAATCAGCAGTGCCTTGAAGATATCGAAGAATCACTTGATCGTACTCCAATTTACCATCCATGGTTGGAAAGATACATGCTAACCACACCAACTGTGTGAGCAATATCCGGTCTTGTATACACTATGACATATATGAGACTCCACACTGTTGAAGCATAGAAAACTCTCTTCATATATTCTTTTTCGTCCTTGGTAGATTGACACTCCTCCGCAGTAGGCCTAAAGTGAGCTACAAGGAGCTTGCTTACTTTTTTCAACCCGTCCATCCCGAAATGCTAGAAGTACTCAGTGAATGTACTTCTTTTAGGACAACCACATCAACTTGGACTCTCTCGGCTGATCTCCATCCCAAGAATAGTCTTCGATGTCCTTCATAGAGAAGGCCGCCTCCAGTTGGCATTTAAACTTTGATATCCTAGTGGCATTTTGACCCACCAATAGCATATCATTAACATAGAGCAATAAAATAATTAAATCATACTCGAAAAAATGCTTCATAAACACATAAGGGTCCGATGTAGTACGTACATAACCATGCTCCCACATAAACGACTCGAACTTTCTATACCAATGTCGCAGAGCCTGCTTTAGAGCATACAAACTCTTTTTCAACCGGTAGACTAAATGTGATTGTCATGTTCGCATAATCCCTCGGATTGCTCCATGTGTAAATTTTTTCTCTAAATCACCATGGAGGAATATCGTATTTACGTCTATCTGTTCAACCTCTAAGTTGAAACTTGATGCTAACGTAGCAACATCGGAATAGATGACAACTTGATTACCAGTGAGAAAATTTTATCAAATCTATGTCCTTTTGCTGACTATATCGAGGACGAGTAGCATATTCTGTCTATTTCACTCTGAACACCCATTTATTCTTTAAAGCCTTCTTGCCCTTTGTCAACTGCACAATATCATAAATGGAGTTTGCCTGTAAGAAACTCATCTCCTCCTATATTGCCTACATCTGTCACGCTCCAATCTCCATCAAGTTCGATCGTCCCCGCTAGACGTGACATCACCACGCCAATGCTTTCGCGGGACAATCATTCTCATAGGGGCGTGATACCGTACGAGCCTGGAGTTGCGCTTGTACAAGGCGATATCGTCAAACGTCATGGTTATCATCGAAATGACCAAGTTACAGCACAAAAAAAGTATTGTTACCAACAACAATACATCAGAGTATACGCAGCGAAGCTCTCGAAGGGTCCAAATAAAAATACCACAAAGGAGAATGCCGCAATGGCATGCAATACTCTTGCTCTTTCTCTTGCCCACAGAGGTACTTACCGTTCCATACATTATGTCCCGTATATCCAAGCTGAGCCACTACACCTGCGTATCTGAAAGATATGCCCACAAATGTGGGTCAGTACACAACTGTACTTGTCACGCCCCAGTCCTAAAATATCGAGGGACCGGACACGTGGCAATGGCCAGCAGCACGCACCGATGGACAAACCCAATTTAATGGATCCATCGAGGCATACTTAAGCTGTAATACAACTATCAGGGTCTATTAATCTCATCCACAGAATGAATATATCAATATCAACAAAAAGGAAAACATCAACATCAAGTCACAAGTAATTTAAATCGGGGAACAACCCGATAATCAAGTCTGATACAATGGTTCATTAAACAAGAATGAAAATAACAACACAGACTGAGTATGGAAGAAACATATACTCAAAAAAATTCATGGCAATCACCTAGTCCTCAGTTCCTGGTTCTGCTCCAGTGCCTGCTCCTGAACCTGCTTCTGCTCCTGCTAATGCACCTGTCTTGTAAACCTCAGAGTGGATCTCCTCTGGTAAACCTGGGGACATAATCCGGATCCAGGTCCTCAGGGGACATAGCAAGGTAAAAAATAATTCATGCCAAAATAAATGCAGTGCATAATAATGAAACAATAAGGTAAACTAGATAACCAGCTAAGTGATATACAAGTTGAGAGCACCACTAAAACTCAGGCTGAAACCACTACAAGCTCTGTGTCTGGGAGCCGGTAGCAGTAATAACACGTAATGGGACAAGCTCGGGTTTAGAGTCTTGAGCCTCACAATAATAGGGGTTTTATATATATATGATCAGCCTGTAGCATGTGTGTCTCTTCCCACCCAATATAATCACACGTCTCATGTCTATGACACGCAAGATCAACACTAATGCAGCAAGTCATAATAAGAACTAAGAATATAATGTCTATGTCATGAAACCTGTATCCTATACAGAATCACCATGGATATCTCAGGAAGATTCTGTCACATGAATAATGTCAGGTGTCCTGGGTATAACGTACTTGATAAAGCAAGTACGAGAATGTAAAGGGTCACGATGTCCATCTCTAGGTGACGTACACAACTCCGCGTACGGGGTTGGCACCCGACTATTAATCGGACGCTAAGTAGGTCACACGGTCCTAGGTTTAAGCATGTACAACAATTATTTATGTTAAGGAATTAAGTAGCAAAAACTGCAGGATTTGGCAAGTTACACTTGCCTGGGGTTCTGGCTCCAATTGTAGCTCTGACTTCAGCGGGTTCTGCAGGGAGTACTCCGGTTGATGAAATAAATATCACCATCAGATTTAGAAAATATTAATTAGCTAGAAACGCCTATCCTTGAGTCCAATTTAGACACAGGGGCGAAAATGAAAGTTCCTGGTCAAAGCGGGGTCCACATGTGGGCCGCTTTGCACCGAAAAATGGGTCAGGGTCATAGGTCTCCAAATTTGTCCAACTTAGTGTTAACAAGTCAGGAACGATGATACGAACCCAACGGAACTTCCAGAATTGGATTCCGATGAGCCGATCACAAAATCGCCCGTCAAGTGGAGCCGTGGGGCCCACGATACGCAATTTTGTCAACGTTCTCAGAATCGAACTAAACTTGGGTCACAGGACCAGCGTATTGCTACGAGTCCGATGGCGTAGGTTTTATTTCGATCCGACATGTGTACACCAAGTTACGATATGATCTAGAAAGGACGGATATGGGACGTTGTCGGCGGATACGCGTTGATTTCGGTGTGCACGCACATCCGAATCAACTTCTGCGAAATTCTGTACGTCTGTATCGACGGTGCACACGTATCGGTAAAGACCGCACACGACCAAGTCGTCCCGTTTGGCAGGGCGTACTCAGTTCCGGGGTGAAATAGGGCATTGGTTTTCCTGTTTTTGGATCGCGGTTCGCGATCACCACAAGACGCGACACACCGAGCGGGTTGCACGGACATCGAAAGGGTCACGCAGGGTTCGCGTCACAACAGACGACACCAAAAATGGGGCAACAAGGAGAGAGAAAAGAATACCTGAACAGGGCTCCGCTGAATGGGGTTTTCGTGTCCGTGTCGACACGACACAGTGCGATACAGCACAGTCAAAGGGGCTAGGGTTCCAGTGGCTGGGCTTCGTTAGAGCTTCGCCGGGGCGGCTCAGGGCTCGGGGCGACCGGCTGCACTGGCGGAGGCGTTGGCTCCGGTGGGGGTCGAGGTCGTCGGCTCTGGGGGACTCGGCGGAGTGGGGTGGAGATGGCCGGCTTGAGGCGCTGAGGAGCTGGGAGCTCGTCGGCGGAGGGGATTCTGACAGCGGCGGCCGAGTCTGCTGGGTGGTGCTCCAGGCGGGGCCGGAGGAGAGGAGGAGAGGGTTCTGGTCGGCTGGGCACGGTGAGGCTGAGGGTGGCCGGGAGAGAGAGGCGAGGGCTGAGGCTGCTGTCGGAGAAGACGACCGGGGCTCGGGTTCTGCGGGCTGAGGGCAGAAGGGTTCTGCGGGCTGAGGGCTGCGCTGGGGAGAGCAGCTGCGGGTCGAGGCGGCCGGAAGCCGGTGGCGGCTGGGGCTGGGCGAGGGACGCCGGGAACGAAGGAGCATGGAGGAGGCGGAGGAGAGGGGTTTAGGTCACCGGCGGAGGAGACGGCTGGGGTTTTATAGAGGTAGAGAGGGAGGCGAATGGCCGGACGTTGCGGGAGGCGACGAGGCGGCTGCGAGCGGCCGGAAGCCTAAGGGTCGACCGACGGTTACGCGGCGGGGGAGGTGGGTGAACGGCTGGGGGAGAGGAAAAGTTTAGGCGGGTTTCGGGTTGAAGCGGGTCGGGTCGGGTTGGCTATTGGACCCGAATCCGACCCGCTAGGGTTGGGCCTGGTTTGGTTCGGTTAGACCGGCCGGTTCGGGTCAATTTGGTTTGGTTTAATTCGGTTTAAGTGAACCGGGTTCAGGTTTAATTAGGTTTAATTAAACAATAGTTTTTAGGGCTTTAAAAATACTTCCGGGGTCCAATAAATTTCCGAAAAATTATCCTATGTCTAGATTTTTATTTTACACCATAAAATATAGTTTTCATAATATTTTAATATAATTAAACATCATTTAAAAATCATTTAAATTTAAAATATCTTAATTTTAATTACAGAAAAATCTCAGAAAATTACAGAAAATTGTGAAAAATTCCAATTTAAAAATTCTTAAAAATCAAGGGGTTTACAATCTACCCCCCTTAAGAGGATTGCGTCCTCGCAATCAAAGAATAACCGGTCAACAGAGATGACACGGTTACAAATATTTTTCGAAGCACATTACTATCAAGAAAAATCAAAGTTTAGGGTGTAAGAATAACACATAGGAAAAATTATTTCCCTAAGTGATGGAAGTTATGAAATTTTCCGGATGAAGGAAATTTAGAAAATTACAGTTTAGAAAACCAGGTTATCCTTCAAAAACATATCAGGTTAACATTTATAAAATATACTAGGTTATTTAGCAAGTTAAAAACTGCTAGGTTATCACTAGGTTATATATGATTAGCAAGTCAGGTTAAGTCTAAGGTCACGAACCAGCAGAAACGAACTAAAGCAAATCTAGAAGCAGAAAAATATACAAACTTACGCGCATTAGCTACTCCATGAATCTGAGCGTCCTCCAAAGTCATCACTGGAGTTTGTCCACGTTCTTGCAGATGATTCCTTGGCTGCTGTTGAGCCTGCTGGAAGAGTGCTGCTTGTGGTGCCAAGGGTGGCCTCGGCAGATATTCTCCTGGGGCATGTGGTAGAACTCCTTCAACTTTCGTTTACAGTATTTCCAATGCTGGAGAGGCTGACCTTGGTGCTGGTAGTGCTTGTCGTTTTAACATTAGTGCTCTCTATTTATGCTAAGGACAATCTTTGGCTAAGTGTTGGTTTGATGCGCAAATCAAGCATAATCCCAATTTACGTCTGCACCCGTTCTCAATGTGGCCTCTCTTGCGACAGTTTTGACAGATAGGCAGTACTTGCGGAGATGCTTCTGGTGGTTGGTGCAGGTGAGACTTCTTTGCAATTTCTTCCTGTGGTGCTCTGGCTGGTGCTGATGTGGCTGGTTGTTGAATCATCACTGCTTTCTTTCGACGTTCAGGGCAATCCCTTACCGAATGCTTTTTGGATCCGCAAGATAAATATTGTCCAGTCTGCGTCGGCATTCTTTAGCGAGATGGCCTACCTTGCCACAGTAGTGACAAGTAGGAAGGACTAGTGCAAGTGGTGTAGATGCTTTCTGCGGTGGATTCATCTATGGTCGCTTTGCAATTCTTTCTTGTTATGCTTGGTCTGGTGCTGTTGTATACGGCCGCTTCAGGCTGGATTCTATCCTTGTGTTGCACTCTATGGGTCGTGTTGCAGCAAGAACGTCCTCGTCTAAGGTAGTTGCATTTGAGCTGATCAACTTTCGTAACTCCGAGCTAAATCTGTCGATGAACTTCTCCGCTTGGTTTTGCTGAGCTTCTTGATGAACCTTCTGATGGGCTTGCATCATTGCGTAGAATATTCGAAATATTTGTTGTTCGTCCATAGCCTGCCCTTGTGGAATGGTAGGCATCGGTGGAGCAACCTGCGTCGATGGTGGAACATCATGTTCCTGGATTCTCGAGGCATGCTGACTTGCTTGTTGTGATGATGGACCTTCACTAACTGGTGTCACTTCATCTTCGTTGGTAACCACAGCACCTTGTGGTGTTTCTAGATGAGTCTCATCGCCGGCTTGTGGATCCATAATTCTGCAACCAAATAAACTATAAGAAGCGCACAGGAATCAAAGCAGGATGCAAGTCAAGAATTTTATTTGAATCCAATACAGATATCAAGAACGTGTCAAGCAAGTGGATGAGGTCCTAAAAAACTTATCCTATCTTTATTGCAGGCTTGTTCGGTCCCTAAGTTGAAACCGAATAATTTAGTCGTTGACCTGCATGGGCCACCACAAAAACTATGTCACGCCCCAGTCCCAAAATATCGAGGGACTGGACACGTGGCAATGGCCAGCAGCACGCACCGATGGAAAAACCCAATTTAATGGATCCATCGAGGCGTACTTAAGCTGTAACACAACTATCAGGGTCTATTAATCTCATCCACAGAATGAATATATCAATATCAACAAAAAGGAAAACATCAACATCAAGTCACAAGTAATTTAAATCGGGGAACAATCCGATAATCAAGTCTGATACAATGGTTCATTAAACAAGAATAAAAATAACAACACAGACTGAGTATGGAAGAAACATATACTCAGAAAAATCTATGGCAATCACCTAGTCCTCAGTTCTTGGTTATGCTCCAGTGCCTGCTCCTGAACCTGCTTTTGCTCCTGCTAATGCACCTGTCTTATAAACCTCAGAGTGGATCTCCTCTGCTAAACTTGGGGACATAATCCGGATCCAGGTCCTCAGGGGACATAGCAAGGTACAAAATAATTCATGCCAAAATAAATGCAGTGCATAATAATGAAACAATAAGGTAAACTAGATAACCAACTAAGTGATATGCAAGTTGAGAGCATCACTAAAACTCAGGCTGAAACCACTACAAGCTCTGTATCTGGGAGCCGGTAGCAATAATAACACGTAATGGGCCAAGCTTGGGTTTAGAGTCTTGAGCCTCACAATAATAGGGGTTATATATATATATGATCAGCCTGTAGCCTGTGTGTCTCTCTCCACCCAATGTAATCACACGTCTCATGTCTATGACACGCAAGATCAACACTAATGCAGCAAGTCATAATAAGAACTAAGAATATAATGTCTATGTCATGAAACCTGTATCCTATACAGAATCACCATGAATATCTCAGGAAGATTCTGTCACATGAATAGTGTCAGGTCTCCTGGGTATAACGTACTTGATAAAGCAAGTACGAGAATGTAAAGGGTTACGATGTCCATCTCTAGGTGACGTACACAACTCCGCGTACGGGGTTGGCACCCGACTATTAATCGGATGCTAAGTAGGTCACACGGTCCTAGGTTTAAGCATGTACAACAATTATTTTTGTCAAGGAATTAAGTAGCAAAAACTGCAGGATTTGGCAAGTTACACTTGCCTGGGGTTCTGGCTCCAATTGTAGCTCTGACTTCGGCGGGTTCTGTAGGGAGTACTACGGTTGATGAAATAAATATCACCATCAGATTTAGAAAATATCAATTAGCTAAAAACGCCTGTCCTTGAGTCCAATTTGGACACAGGGGCGAAAATGAAAGTTCCTGGTCAAAGCGGGGTCCATATGTGGGTCGCTTTGCACCAAAAAATGGGTCAGGGTCAAAGGTCTCCAAATTCATCCAACTTAGTGTCAACAAGTCAGGAACGATGATACGAACCCAAGGAAACTTTCAGAATTGGATTCCGATGAGCCGATTACAAAATCGCCCGTCAAGTGGAGCCGTGGGGTCCACGATACACGATTTTGTCAACGTTCTCAGAATCGAACCAAACTTGGGTCACAGGACCAGCGTATTGCTACGAGTCCGATGTCGCAGGTTTCGTTTCGATCTGATGTGTGTACACCAAGTTACGACGTGATCCAGAAAGGACGGATACGGGGCATTGTCGGCGGATACGCGTTGATTTCGGTGTGCACGCATATCCGAATCAACTTCTGCAAAATCTCGCACGTCCGTATCGATGGTGCGCACGTATCGGTAAAGACCGCACGCGACCAAGTCGTCCCGTTTGGCAGGGCGTACTCAGTTTCGGGGTAAAATATGGCATTGTTTTTCCTGTTTTTGGATCGCGGTTCATTTTCACCACAGGACGCGACACACCGAGTGGGTTGCACGGGCGTCGAGAGGGTCACACAGGGTTCGCGTCACAATAGACGACCCAAAAAATAGGGCAACGAGGAGAGAGAAAAGAATACCTGAACAGGGCTCCGCTGAATGGGGTTTTCGTGTCCGTGTCGACACGACACAGTGCGATACAGCATAGTCAAAGGGGCTAGGGTTCCGGTGGCTGGGCTTCGTCGGAGCTTCGCCGGGGCGGCTCAGGGCTCGGGGCGACCGGCTGCACTGGCGGAGGCGTCGGCTCCGGTGGGGGTCGAGGTCGTCGGCTCTGGGGGACTCGGTGGAGTGGGGTGGAGATGGCCGGCTCGAGGCGCTGAGGGGCTGGGAGCTCGTCGGCAGAGGGGATTCTGACAGCGGCGGCCGGGTCTGCGGGGTGGTGCTCCAGGCGGGGCCGGAGGAGAGGAGGAGAGGGTTCTGGTCGGCTGGGCACGGCGAGGCTGAGGGTGGCCGGGAGAGAGAGGCGATGGCTGAGGCGGCTGCCGGAGAAGACGACCGGGGCTCGGGTTCTGCGGGCTGAGGGCGGAGGGGTTCTGCAGGCTGAGGGCTGCGCTGGGGAGAGCAGCTGCGGGTCGAGGCGGCCGAAAGCCGGTGGCGGCTGGGGCTGGACGAGGGACGCCAGGAACGAAGGAGCAGGGAGGAGGCGGAGGAGAGGGGTTTAGGTCACCGGCGGAGGAGACGACTGGGGTTTTATAGAGGTAGAGAGGGAGGCGGATGGCCGGACATTGCGGGAGGCGACGATGCGGCTGCGAGGGTTGCGGAGGCGAGCGGCCGGAAGCCTAAGGGTCGGCTGGCGGTTACGCGGCGGGGGAGGTGGGTGAACGGCTGGGGGAGAGGAAAAGTTTAGGCGGGTTTCGGGTTGAAGCGGGTCGGGTCGGGTTGGCTATTGGACCCGGATCCGACCCGCTAGGGTTGGGCCTGGTTTGGTTCAGTTAGACCGGCCGGTTCGGGTCAATTTGGTTTGGTTTAATTCGGTATAAGTGAACCGGGTTCAGGTTTAATTAGGTTTAATTAAACAATAGTTTTCAGGGCTTTAAAAATACTTCTGGGGTCCAATAAATTCCCGAAAAATTATCCTATGTCTAGATTTTCATTTTACACCATAAAATATTATTTTCATAATATTTTAATATAATTAAAAATCATTTAAAAATTATTTAAATTCAAAATACCTTAGTTTTAATTACATAAAAATCTCAAAAAATTACAGAAAATTGTGGAAAATTCTAATTTAAAAATTCTTGAAAATCAGGGGGTTTACAGTACTGGTGAGCGGGATAACCCACTCGTCTAAACTGACAATAAGTAGATATATGAATGCAAACAATTATATGGTGATCTTTCTACTTGAACCTAGATTCATTTTATGGCAATGGCATAACATGTTAAGAAAAGCTGTAAAGCAGGTTAAGCATGCAAGCATTAAAATCCAGTAAATACACTAGCAGTTATATGCAATCTCAAAAAACAAAATATGCAAATCCGTTATACTCAAATCCCGTAAGGAAAGCGTGAACTATCGAACCACGTCACAATCCAAGTCTCGAATCCATCCTCGATGTGCACACTCTTGCCCGAGGCAAGGTGGCCGTCCGCCGCCTACTCAAACGCACAATCACAAAGCGATTCCTATCTATATGAAGGTCACTGGCCAACCCATAAAGGACTATTCTGAGTCATTTTGACCCGATCCAGAGCTGAGTAGCTAGCCCGCCTGGTGGTCTCGAACTACAAGTACCCGTGCTGCATGTTACCAATGTTTCCTCTATGGCCAAGCGGTTTCGGTGCCCCGGTGTAACCCTTTCGAGGAAACTAAACCCTACACTCAACAGGTTGTCCGTGACCATGCAATACTGCGATAATGTATGCCGAGGAATCGATCCTTCTCACCCCACCATACTCGTCCCGTTCCATCTGATTCACCATAAGCGTTCTCAAATTATAGCCCAAGGCACTATTCTCAAATTATCTCTACTAGGAACCATATCGCTTCTTTACATAGTGCTTTGATTGGTGAAACACCCCTCGCTCTGAATGCTTTATGGCACAATGCCTCAACAGTAGCACAATATCCTCTCCGATGCAGTTGCCTAATTTTGAACCACAACTGTACACTTTACTTGACAAAGTATTCCAACTTGATACTCTTTTACAGATGCATGCTCGCTCGATAAAGTATTCTCACTGGTCCAAATTGTAAAGCTCAACTAAAAGCCATAAATTAGATTCAATCAAACGGCGCACACTCTATGCAAGCCACAGTGCGGTATTTTCCATGTTCCAGTCCAAGTGTCCAAGACATTATTTGTATTCCAATTATTAGACATGAAGGAGTGGAGGATAAGGGACAAATTCCACTCACCAGGTCTGAATCCGTTTGATACTCTGTCTAGCACTCTGTCTTGCCGATACGATCGATTCCTTGAATCTGTGGTCCGATGCGAAGCACGATCTACTCAATTGGTATGACCGTATAAACATATCGTGCTCTCCAAATTATCCAACCCGATCGGACTAAGGAATACAACATTATCACTCTAATCCTCTCCGAGCGAACACACTAATTCCATATACGTCGTCCATGCCTCAGCCTAATGCGAGGCACTGCTCTGGCCCCACTGAACTCTGCACGCGATATGCACATAAAACCAACTCAAATCAATATTTGCTCCCAAATCTAACTCAATAAAATGCAACCAAATATTTGTCTCGTTTCAATCTGACTCAGTGTAATGCACCGTGTGGGGCATTACAATATCCACTCCATGTATTCATCTTCAATTATCTCTGCGAAGCTTTTGGGATTTTCTTTGTCAGTCAATATCACATATACTTCTGGCGAGTACCTCGTGGATGATCGAGGTTATCTTATGCTCATCCTTAACGAAGCCTCCAATGCTGGCAATCTTATTTCTTTTAGGAACTGCCTCCTCGGCATGCTTGTCCTCCTGATCATAATTAATATACTGATGACCAAGGTTGGGTGCATCTCCATATATTGGTTCTCCTATAACTAGATTCTTCATAATGTCCTCTAGAAACAGCTTGAAGCATGATAACTCTAACTTACGCAATTCCTTAGCCTCGAAAGGCATCTTAAAATTTGTATTGTTAGTCATGGTCTGATCCTAGACGAATATCATATTCTTGCTATTGTAGAGATTTTCTTCTACTAGATCGTAGAGTTGATACCTAAACTCATCCCGACCATTGCCGACAAAAATGTACTGGCTTGTGTTCGGCTCAAATTTGGATATCTCGTTATTCGGTATATGCATAAAGGCCTTACAACTAAATACTTGAAGGTAGGGGTGAGCAACAGTTCGGTTCGGTTCAAATTGAACCGAATATCTAAAAATTGACTGAACCGAAAACCGCTTTTTCCAAAACTGAAAACCGAACCGAATTTGTAAAGACCGAAAAAACCGAACCAAATTAAATCGGTTCGGTTCTCGGTCGGTTCGGTTTTTTAGGTCCAAGTGGTGAGTATATACCAAATTCATAAAAACCAAAAAAAATCAAACCTAACTGAGAAAAACCAAAATTGTGTACCAAAAATAACAATAAACTAATTTTATACCAAGTGGTGAGTGTTTACCAAATTCATAAAAATTGATTTTTTTTTCTTTTATAATGTAGTGATTCGATTTTCGGTTCGGGTTTCGGAATCCAAAATCGAAAACCGATCCGATAACCAAAATTAATCAAATGATAAAACCGAAATCCGAACCGGTTGATTAAAAACTGAACCGAATTTTAATTTCGGTCCGGTTCGGTTCGGTTTTTGGTTAAAAATCGAGAATTGCTCACCCCTACTCGAAGATGATTGTATGACGGCTCCTTATCGTATCATATTCTATCAGGCATATCACTCTACATAGGAGCACTAGGATATTAACAAATATCTGGTAAGTGTGCTTCTGATAGCAAATATCATACCCTCTCTATCAGTATCATGTTTAAACGTTCTGCTACACCATTGAGCTGAGGTGTCTTTGGCGGAGTCTTCTGGTATCGAATCTTTTGCTCTTTATAATAAGCATCAAAGGGACCAGTTTCCTGTTTAAATAATATGATCCTGTTTAAACGCTGTAACGACCCGCTCAGCATCAATGCGGTTAGCCGATTCAAACGACACAAGTGCGATGACCCGTCCCACTTTGCTCAGTGAGAAGACTTGCTTGAGGAAAATAATTCAGACTTGGCCCTTAAGGAGTTCAAACTTAGACTTTCAAAGGCGCGCTCAGAGTATCGCTCAGCCGAGGCAAAATATCGCTAAGGTGGGTGGCTACGATAAATCTGTCTTTGCTTACCCTACACACTTAAAAATACGGATGATACATGCTAGTCGCTAGGCGAATCAACCATTGCATGCTAATAAGAATACAACGCACCTAGCTAAAGGAATAATTCCATCTTGTATTGCTTGTGTTAGAATATAGAAATGAAACTTGGCTTATACTTAGACCCTCGCATGCTATTTAGCTTCGTGCAAGTAGACTCCGCTAATGCTTTGAGTAGATCATTATATACTCTTCGTGACACACTACTTTACATGTTTACACCTCTCGTCTCAGAGATTATGTCGCGATTCAACGACACCTTCACGCTCGTGCTAGTCGTACTTCTTATGTTTCGAGTAGACTTTATATGATCAAGTATAGTGTTTCACCTGTATATGTCTTGTGCTTATTTCGTAGATTTGTGCCACAACGTGGTACACAACACAAAATATAATTAACTTACCTAAGGTAGGAAGACTATCAAAATAGTCGTTCGAAGCCAAGAAATGGAAAATATCGAAAGGCTTCGGGACCACAAGGTCGCCAAGACAGTTTTTCGTATCGGAAACGACATAATAAATGATTGAAAGAAACTATAGAAAGTAATAAAATTATCAAGTAAAAGAACTGAACTATACTGATAAGTAAGGAAGAACAAGAATCATGATTCGGGGTGGCTTGTGTCGGGTTCGTTCCTGGGTCTACAACCATCGTCGTTTAGTCGGGATGGCTTACAGCAGGTTCGTTCATGTATCTACAACCATCGCTGCTTATGCAGATGAAGAGATAAGATAAGGGAACAAGATCAAGAGAAGAGACTTGCATCGTCGCAGACAATTTGTGCACAAGATTTTTATGATTTCTGCGAACGGCCGTCGGGGCGTACCGGGCTCGATTCGACCTAGACGAAATCCTTGTAGAAGCATAAAAATCTTCATGTTTATGCGCCCAAGCAGTCATGCGCCTAAGGGCTTGATTCAGTAAAAGTCAGGCCACATACAACGTAGGCGACATCCACGAGGCAGTGATCCTCCAGTTCAGGAAATATTCGAACGAAGACAGTGCTTCCAAGGTCAATGAGGAGGCCGCATAAGACTCTCTATGTGCACAGAACACGTCTTCGTCCATGCGGCATATGCAATAATCCTAAAGACATGCTGTAGGGATTTTAGACGCATGCAAGCTAGCCGTAGGGTATCACTTCCATCAATCATAACTTTAATGACTCTGACAACATTAATTACTCTACAAAATGCCTTGTATTTGGTGAAACGGCGAGCGTTAGCGCTTATGTCAGAGAGTCATGATTGCCTTTGTCTGTATATAACTGTGCAATGCCACACGTATACACCACAAACCTCCATGCATCAAAACTCTCCAAAAGGCCAATCTCTCTATGCTCTCCATGCGCCACCACTCCCTCAAGAAGCCACATGCGGTCCGAACAACCAAGTCATAGAGAAGCCACATACGGTTTGATCAACAAAGTCGCAGAGAAGTCGTATAGTATACTATATACGGCTTGAACGACCACAAAACAGGGAGGCCGCATAAAACCCCTCTGACACAGAATTTGTTGTCTGTCAGAATCTCTGACACATCACTCATCACTCTGAGATGCATCGAGACTCGGGAAGACAACGGCTCAGGAAAAGACAACAAGTTACATCAGTATATTAATTGCTTCGATAAATGTGCCATACCATGTGTCCTACGAATGCAACTACAAGACCCATGCGGCCTCGTCACCATGCGGCTTAAATGTCCATTCAAGCAAAGCCTGACGAGAGCTTGCATGCGACCTCATCATCATACAACTTAAGTGTCCATTCGACCAAATCTCGACGAGAGCTCGCATGCGGCCACAACGCCATTAGACCAAAGTATCTATTCAACCAAGGCCCAACGAGAGCGCGTATGCGGCTACGATGCTATGTGGCCACAGAAAGATACATGCGGCCAAGTTGCTATGCAACCTCCAGCTCACAAGATCTTTCTGTTACAACTGCAGAGATCTTCGCACAGTTGGTGCTGACTACGTGTACAGATGACCAAGTCACACACACAGCGGGTTAAAAACAACCCCGAGATCTCTTCAACAACATATCTCAACCAAGACCATGTGGCAATCTGCCCATGGCACGCGGCTACAGTTGCAACCGTATTCTGTTGAAGGAGCCTTATGCGACCACCAAATAGAGGCATATGCGGCACCCATATCCCATCAACACGATGACTATAAATAGTAGCAACTTGAATGTTCTAAGGGCTGACTTTTTTTCTTCTGTTTTAGAGAGACAGTATACCACCCCCGGCCAATACCGAGAGAGAGCATATGAGACGAGCAAAGAGAGAATGTAAGCTTTCTCACCCTGCATTGGATCGTCCATGGAGTAAAGGAGACGTCATAGCACTCCTTGTCCATCACCATACCCCAGATCAAAAAAATATTATACTTAGATTGTCCACCCAGGATCTCTTTGTACTTTCTTTTGTTTGTTAGTTAAATCAATCTCTTTTAGAACATTCGAATTTAATGGCGAATAAGATGGCGAATCATCTGGAGATAATCATTCTCCTATGATGAGAAAGTTGTGACGTAATTCGACGCAGCCAAGCTCGGCTCAACTTAAAGGATGTTGGTAGTTCGCTTTGACCAGCAGGCTTTCGAGGATATGCTCTCCGGGGACAATACGAGTCCTTCTACGAGGCAAGCAAAGACCAAGAAGACCCATAGGATGTGGGTAGAAAAGGCCATCGTGCCTCACCCAACTGCGGAGCAGACGCTCCCTCTCTCTCTCTCTCTCTCTCTCTCTCTCTCTCTCTCTCTGCCGCAAGGACCACACATCATGCGTCCACTGCTTATACGGTAGCCTCTTCCAACCATAAGGGTGCTCACCACTTGAAGACCCGTAGGACATAGGTAGCAAAGTCCACTGCGCCTTACCCAACTGCGGAGCTTGCGCTTCTCGCCTCTCTTTGTTGCTGAAGGCACTCGCCAAGCGTCCCCTCAGGCTGTCCATGAGGCAACCTCGCCTGATACAGAAAACGTTCAACACCCAAATTCTGGCAGAAGAAAACACTATGATACCCGACGTTCGGACGCTAATGCAAGCTCTATGCAGCCAAAGAGGAGGCCGCATAAGACTCACTATGCGACATCGGTTGACGGCCGCAAAAAGATGGCCACATATGACTCTAGCAGCAGCCGAACATCTATTTTTGACCGAATCTCATGCAGTACTGACCCTATACGCCATGCTTAGAATGGTGACAACACAAACTTGGACTCTTCGTACTATGCTCCTCCAGGTACCAAGTCGAAGAAGTCTGGGAAAGTGCGAGCTCGTCATGCTCAAGCAATTGTCCATTCGGCTGACTGTCGGAGGGAACCGCTAACTGTTATGCGGGACCATGATAGAAAGTTGTATAAGATCGGCCCGTGCGTCCAGCCCTCAGCGAAAAATAGACATGGTCCATCTCAAAAGTCTTTCACTGAAGATTTAGAAAAAGTTTTTGTACGAACCCTAGATCAGGGAGCAAAAACAACACCCACACACCCGTGCGCTTGGCCTACCCGTTCTCACGAAAAGGGTAAAAAAAGTGAGTCAGCCCTCGCCTAACTTGCGCAATGTGATCAATCACAAGCGCAAGGCGAGGAAGGCAGTTATGTCATGTGAAGTATCCTCCCCAAGACATCATTGTGCCAAAATTATCATCAACTGTTGCTGTAACAAAGTGGTAGTACCCACAAGCAAGCAGGTGGCATTCCAACGACTACACTCGAAGGCACCTATCCGGCAACAACCCGGAGATCAGGTGCAAACACCAGAGGAAGAGGACCTGCCCTTCACCTCATCTTACTCAGCTCGGAAGGTCCCTTCTACCATAGAAGAAAGGAAGTCCAGCACCTCCAGACCATCACTCTCAACCAGCGCATTAAGAAGGTGACTACTAGAAGGACCAGCAGCGGGACCTGCGACATATATTTTCCACGGTACCTGCTCGAAGAAGAAGCTATTAACCGTGGGGGGTTATTCTTCCTCAACCACTGGAGGTTACACAAGCTGGGGGTAGTAATCTCCCGGACCTATGCAACAACCCAACATTCCGTAAAGACAATAAATCTCAAGGGATATATGCCGAGTTCTCTGGGGGTAATCACCATCACCAAGAAGACACAACTTCCAAAGTTGGGGGTAGCATTCCCTCCGATTCTAAAGAAAATATAGTACTTTCGACTTTTCCTGAGGATAGTGATTCCGAGGAAGCTGACAGCAACGCGCCTAGGAATGCAGCATCTAGGGCTGGAGTAGCAATCCTCAGGAATCAAAAGATGGTACGATGATGCCTACCTCCCCTGAAGACTGTAACTCCCAAGGAATAGACAATGACATGCTTGGGGGTATTCACTCTCGAATAGTCAGAGCATCATCTAAAGCTGGGAGTAGCATCTCCTTTGAGTCTGAAGACGATGCAACGATGTCCGTCTTCCCTGAGGATAGTGCGACTCAGGAACCGAAAGCGGAAGGACTCAGCAATCGCTAACGTCTCGATGCTCTGGAGGAAATGATGCACACCATGAGTGCCATAATACAGACTTTGGCCCAGGCAATACTGGAGATCAAGGCGAATATGGTCTTGCCACCCTCGGGGCCCACAGTAACTCCGCAAGCCGGGAGTAGCAATGTTCCAGTGATCCACACCAACCAGTCATGCAATGAGGACTGTGATTCCCAAGAACCAGATAATAAAATGTCTGGGGGTAGTCTCCCTCGATAAGTCATAGCAACATCCTAAGCTGGGGGTAGCATCCCCTCCGAGCCCAAAGATGATGCAAAATTACATGACTTCCCTGAGGACCGTACGACTAAGGAATCGAAAGCCCCAAATCCAAATGGGTCTTTCTCCTTCGATGACGATAACATCATTGAAATCTTCAATATACTGATGAAGGTAAACAAACTCCGGCTATCCAACATCAGATGCCCTGAAGAGGCTGACAAGGTCGATGATCCAAAATATTGCCTGTTTTATCGGTACATCCATCATCCAACCAGAGACTTCTTTGTATTGAAGAGATGTGTCTAGCAACTGATTGATGCCAATGAGCTCACTCTCAACTTCGAGGATAAGATGGTCATTGTGAACATAGTGTCCCTCCAATTTGGCGACTTTTCAGTGACGGAAGACCAGGCAACCAGGGAGGTCGTCAACCTCCCGCCGGCTTATAACCAAAAAGCAGGCTTGGTATCACTCACAACCCCAAGGGGTGAGGTCATTGCTCAAAAAATGGCACAACAAGTAGCACCTTCAATGACCAGGTCAAAGGAAAAGCTATGCAGGTTGGGCCGCATGATCCTTTCCTCAGAAAACATAAATTATAGATTTCAGATGCTCAACACAGCTCAACAAGTCTTCCTGTGCACAAAATTCAAGTCTCGTATGACTCATCAGAAATGGCGCATTATAGGCAGCGTTCCATTGTACACATCCGAGCAAGTCTTCAGTGCAAGGACGTATTACACTTTATGCGCACACGATAGTACTTCTCTACGTAACAAATCCTTATGGATAATAGGCATATTTCCCCTGCGCGATATACAAAAATACTCGGCAAGCGGTGGTCCTCGATATGGTAGACAATCGTGCGCAGGTGGTAGTAATCCTATACGCACAACTCAACCAACTCTTTCATGTCTACGTGGCAGTGTTCCTGTGCAAAGAGCTTCTTATTTTGCATAAGCTAAGTCATCATTAACAGTATTCAATGCAACAAATGATGAGCTACCACAGTTTCATCATTATAGCCAACAATCACTCTGTCTCATGCAGAAGATGGGCTATGACCTCCAAAAAGCTAAAGGTCTAAACTTTGGTAAAGGACGACATATTCCTTTATAATTCGACAGTTATTACAATAACATTCACAGAGGACTAGGATATGAAGATGCTAGTACGCGTCATCACTCCAACGAGACAACAACCTGTAGGGCTAGAGTTCCAAACTCATAAACTTTCAACCATGGTTGACAAGATGGACATCGAGGACAATGTTTTCTCGATCCAACCTTATATCAAAGACATCAAAGACAATGTTTCCTCGATTCAACAGTGCATACAGGCTCGCAAAGCCTAACAAAGATTTGCTAATCAGGGGCAAAATTCTCCAATAAATACAGAATGTACAGTGCCTAAATTTTATTTTGCCCCAACAAGTGTATAAGCACAGTATGCACTTCTCCTATATGAATCACCGTAAAATCTATTATCTGTATTCATGAGTCCTATATACGCAACAGATGATGGATCCTCAAAGTCTTTCCAGCGGAGCAGTCCTCAGGTCCACTTGTGCACTCCCGCAGTGACCACCCAAACCAATCTTGTTAGACGTTAGCCATATTCACATTTACCTCTGAGCTATTATCCTAACAATCTCTCCAGCGGAGCAACCCTCAGGTTTATCTACATTCCTAGGTAGAGCACCCTCAGTAACATGAGTTCTCTTGGGCATTAGTTCATGTCTACATTACCTCTGAACTACCGTCCTCACATCCTCCCCAGTAGAGTTTATCATATCCATCTTACCTCTGAGCAAACTTTCCTATTTGACTATCGATCATCACGTCCATATTACCTCTGATATCGGTCGTCATCTAAACTTGCCACCCGTACTTATCTCTAACTGCGCTAGCGGTGTTAAGTCCACAAAATCTATCATGTTCATATAACCTCTGATAGGGTTTGTTTCGAATCTATTACTTATATCCAAGTGCACAAGAAGTAATGGATCCACCAAAAGTTCCCCAGCAGAGTAGTTCTCTGGTCTGCCAAAACGATTTTATTGAGACAACCCAAAACTTGATTTTTCAGCGAGTGTCTATGTACGACATTTCCTTTTCTATGCAAGGCATCCTGAAAGCCATTTATCTTTATTCAGGAATCCCGATTACGCAACATGTAATAGATCCTCAAAAGCTCTCCAGTAGAGTAGTTCTCAGGTCCATATGTGTACTCCTGAATGGACCATCCAAAAAAAACCAATCTCGTTAGACTTTAGTTCACATCCATATTACCTCCGAGCTATCATCCTAATGATCTCCTCATCAGAGAAATCCTCAGGTCTGCCGTCATTCTCGGGTGGACCACACTCAGCAAACTACTCCTCAGTGAGTTTCTCGAACATTGGTTCACGTCCATATTACCCCTGATCTGTTGTCCTAATATTTCTTCTCCGCTAAGTTTGCCATATCCATATTACCTCTGAGCAAATCTCCCGGGTCTTGGCTGTCGATCATTATGTCTATATTACCTCTGATATCGGTTGTCATCCCCACTTATCACCCATACTCACCAAGGTACACCAGCGGTGTTAAGTTCACAAAAACTGTCATATCATATCACCTCTAGCAGGGCTTGTCTTAAACCTATTACTTGCACTAACATGCACAAAAAGTAATGGGTCCACAAAAACTGTCATGTCCATATCACCTCTGGTAGGGCTTGTCTCAAACCTATTACTTGCACTAACTTGCACAAAAAAGTAATGGATCCACAAAACCTATCATGTCCATATTATCTCTGATAGGGATTATTTTAAAACTTATTACTTTCACCCTAGTGCACAAAAAGTAATTAGTCCACCAAAGATCCCACAGTGAGATGTTCTCAATGGAAGCAAACAGTTACCTCCATATCACCTTTGAGCTATGAGCTGCCCCTGTTCTCCATCCAAAGAAAATATCCACGTCCATATTACCTCTGGCTCATTTTATTTTTTCTTCCACCAAAAATATCAGGATCATGCCTAACCTCCTGGTACGACTATCAATTGGCTCACGTCTACGTCACCTCTGAGCTATCATTCTCACCCCCTCCCCAGTAGGGTTTGTCATGTCCTTTGCACCTCTGAGCAAACCTTCCAGGTTTAGCTATCGATCATCATGTCCACAGTACCTCTGATATCAAGCGCCGTCTAAATTTATCACCTGCCCTTAAATTTAAGTGCGCCAACGGTGTTAAGTCCACCAAAATTGCCACTACCTCTGACAAGGTCCATTTTAAACTTATTACTTGCACTAACGTGCGCAAGAAGTAATAAGTCCCCCAAAGATCTTCCAGTGGGATGTCTTCAAGAACTACGATATCTTACCACATCTGCATTACCTTTGAGTAAAATATTTTCAGAACTTTGCCATGTCCACATTATCTCTGAGTAACGTTCTGCCCATCGACAGTAACGTTCTGCCCATCGACTTTCTATTATCACGTTCGTATAACCCCTGATAGTGTCCATCATTTTAACTTGTTATCTGTACCCAGTCTTGGGTACGCCATGGGTAATAAGTCTACTAAAATTTTCCAAGAGAATAAAATATTCTACCACGTCCATATCACCTATAGTAGGATATTCCTTCCCATATCATAGGCTTTTTTCATGCTTCTTTCAAAGTATTTTAAAAATTGTTCAAGTTTTAAAAAATTTGAAGTGGGTCTTGTAGAAGTATAAAAAAATTCCATGTTTATGTGCTCGAGCTGCCATGTGCCTAAGGGCCTAATTCAGTAAAAGTTAGGCTACATACAATGTAGGCGGCATCCACCAGGCAGTGATCTCCAGCTCAGGCAATGTTCGACCAAAGATAGTTCTTCCAAGGTCAGTGAGGAGGCCGCATAAGACTTTCTATGCGCACACAACACATCTTCGTCCATGCAGCACAGGCAATGATCCTAAAGACATGTGATAGGAATTTAGACGCAGGCAAGCTAGCCGCAGGGTGTTACTTCTATTAGTCACAACTTTCATGACTCTGACAACATTAATTACTCTATAAAATGCCTCGTATTCGATGAAGATGGCAAGCGTTAGCGCTTATGTCAGAGAGTTATGATTGCCTTTGTCTGTATATAAATGTGCAATGCTATGCGTACATACGACAAATCTCCATGCATCAAAACTCTCCAAAAGTCCAAGCTCTATATGCTCTCCATGCGCCACTACTCCCTTAAGCAATCACATATGGCCTGAATAACCAAGTCGCTGAGAAGCCACATGCGATCAGATCAACCAAGTCGCAGAGAAGTCGCATAATATATTATATTTAGCCTAAACGACCACAGAGCAGGAAGACCGCATAAAATCCTTCGGACACAGATTTTGATGTCTGTCAGAAGATCTGACACATCACTCATCACCCTGAGATGATTCGAGGCTCGTGAAGACGACGGCTCAGGAAAAGACAATAAGTCACATTAGTGCATTAATGGCTTTGACAAACGTGCCATGCCACATGTCCGATTGTGGCTACAAGACCCATGCAGCCTCGTCACCATGCATTTTAAATATCCATTCGACAAAGTTTGACGAGAGCTTGCATGTGGCCTCATCACCATGCGGCCACAACGCCATAAGGCCAAAGTGTCCAATCGATCAAGTCCTAATGAGAGCGCGTATGCGTCTACGATGCCATGCAGCCACAGAAAGACACATGCGGCCAAGTTTCTATGCAGCATCCAGCTTACAAGATCTTTTCGTTACAACTTCAGAGATCTTCGCATAGTTGGTGCTGACTACGTGTCCAACTGACCAAGTCATGCACACAGCGGATTGAAAATAATCCTGAGATCTCTTGAACATCATATCTCAACCAAGACCACGTGGCAATCTGCCTATGGCATACAGCTATAATTGCAATAGTATTCTATTGAAGGAGCCTTATGCGTCTACCAAACAAAGGCATATACGGCACCCATAGCCCATCATCACGATGGCTATAGATAGGAGCAACTTAAATGTTCTAAGGGCTGGTTTTTTTTTTCTGCTTCAGAGAGTAAGCATACCATCCCCGGCCAATACCGAGAGAGAGCATACCGAGATGAGCGAAGAGAGAATGTAAGCTTTCTCATCCTGCATCGGATCATCCACAGAGTAAAGGAGACGTCATATCACTCCTTGTCCATCGCCACACACCAGATCAAAAAAATATTATACTTAGATTGTCCACCCAGGACTACTTTGTACTTTTTTCGTTTGTTAGTTAAATCAAGCTCTTCTAGAACCTTCGAATTTAATAGCGAACAATCCTGATAGCATTAGGTTATTCGAAAACTTATAGCGAGGCTCGCTACCCGCATTGCAAGCATCGCCGTCTAACCCGCTACGGTCCATAATGACTTATGGTTTCAGCGACTTCTGTTCATGTAGACTAAGTAAAGCTCGATTACGGCAATCCGCATGCGAGTTATTTGCATTAAAATGAGTAATCTGAACCTATGAACACACTTGAATAATATGAGTATAAGACATCTGAGTAATCTGAACGGTCTGTGCATAATGTATTTAAACAACCTGAGTCACAGTAAAATGAGTATCACAAATCTGTATATATCATTCACCTGAGGCAGAAATACGTCAGTAATATATATATATATTCGTGTTTTGCTAACTTGGTTGTGTCATTGGACAGGGAAGAAAGAAAGGTAAGTTGGTAAGTTTGTCCTGTTTCTTCTTATATCGTACGGCGCACTGCCACACGTGTTAGACTTTGTTTCCTATGCCATGAAACTGATCCTAAGGCAAGACTAGAAAGGTAACTTAATAGATGGTGCAAGAAACTAATATATCGTATTTGGATTTGTCGAGTAGGCGAGAAGCCTCCCCACCAGTGCATTCATGTACTGATAATCCACTAGATTGCTTGTAGGGTGCGGAAGAACCTCGTTTTGTACAGAGTATCCCCCCGTGCACACTAAGCCATAGAGTTTTCTCTGGAGCCTTGGAGTGTTACGTCCGGAGCTGAGGCACATATATATGACATAATGTATTAGAATATCGCCTATGTATCATTCCATATTGTAAGCCACTTGACACGCCTTTATTGTTTGAGAGAGAGAGAGAGCTTGAACGACTTGTAATCTCAGCCTAGCACTGCTTATAATAATTCTTAATTATCAATAAATAACTTATTATTTTTTTATACTTGTGTTCATTCAATGCTTTCGCTATGATGACTCTATGAACTTATTACCAATCGCCCGTTCAGTTCTTATTCCGCTACATCCGGACTATTTGTGTGACTATGTGGCTTAGCTATTTCTTTGCCTGTTTAGATCATGGCCTTGCGTGGGCGCAGCTTGGGCTCGTGCGTAATTACATCCTGATGGAAATGATCGTCCTGCGGGAGCATCGCGGCCTATTATATTGGTATCAGAGCATGGCTTTACGTCCTTGGACTTCTTATCGATTCTCTCAGTTTTGAAAGCTCGTTCATAGGTTATATTACAATACGCCCTCTCTCATTGTTTCAACAGGATATTCTATATAATGAGTCTAAATATTTTTGAAAAAGTGCATGTGAATGATATGATTACTTAAACATGATAGTTATATAAAGGCCTTTGTGCCGAACTGAGTCAGACTTTGTGGGAATAGGCTCGTGCTTGAATTGGCAAGTTATGTGCAAATCTGAATATCTATACGTGGCTACCCAGTAGGTTAGTGGGCAAGATAGAATCTCGTTCGGACGGATAGCTATGCACACAGCCTTTCTACTAAGTTGTGTTAAGTATCGTAAGCCAAGACCCTTGGTGATAGTGAGTCACGAGCGAGATTGGAATGTCGTTCGGATAAGATAAGTCAGACTTAGAATGGCTATCAATAGAAACGTATCGGGCTATCACTAAGGCGAATATAGTATATGGTGCTTAGATTTAGAGAAATGGTTCGTACGATTATTTGTGTCAATAAGTTACGAATCAGGATATGGTTGCATGAATAACTATCGATGGAGGTATATACGAGAATGAGATTTATCGAGGTGATGCATAGGGATTACGCAGGAGTTCTAAGGAACGAGTTGTATGGATTGATGCGAACACAATTGAGGATTTAATTGGATGACTTGATTCCTGAGTGGTGTATGCGATAGCTCAGGAACGAATAAGCGATTTAAAGATTCATAGAGTATAGCTCGAACCCTGAGTGGTGTATTGACCGTCTTAGAAATGTTCGAGCGAATCAAAAATTTTAGGATATCAAACGAGTCTAGAAGAAAATAACATGATTGTGCAAAGCCTTATTATAAGTAATGCCTATCAAGTAAGCGAATTCGAATAAATCGTGCGAGATTTTATTTGATCGAGTTAGAATGCGTTGAGAAAGTGATAAGTCTTATATCAGAAATGAATTCAAAGAGTTGAAATCAGCATCTTGATTAAGGAAACTTATAAAATCGTATGGGCAATTTCAAATTGAAAAAAACTTGAGTTTAAGATGGAATAATTGAAGATGCGACCAGAGTTAGCACGATAGAATATAGTGCGCATGAAAAATTGGATTTAGTAGGATATCGCTCGATGGAATTTTAGCTTGAGCACTAATATTATGGTTTCAAATTTGGAAGACTTGATATGGTATCGATCAATAGTTGGAGGATAGCATGAATTGATACAAGTAAAGGAATATTATGGTTCGATAATTGAGGCAAGTGATAACGGTTCTTAAATTTGGACGAATGATCTTGAATCTAGATCGAAATATAACACTCGACATCAGGCCTATATGACAACGATTATTTCGCGGGAGTGGTGGCGTGGTGATTTCATGTCTAGCGGGGATGATCGAACTCGCATAAATATGTCCGATGATTATTCAGACGAACTCGATAAAATAGAATGTATCGAAAGTGAATAGACTTTGGCTTGGGATTTGAACTTAGTTGTTTGAGGAATGCTAGAAGTAGACTACGGACTGATCGAACGATAACATTGAAGTTGGATAATTTAGCTAGACAAATTATGATCACGACATGAACAGTTATTAGATGAGAAAGACATAATGGACTAATATATAACTTGGATGAAATAAAGTGTAACGATAAGATATCTGTTCGTTCAATGATAACCATAATATTTGACGTTCTTGTCTTGTACGATCGCAACTCCATGCTCACACATACGTCATACCCTGATTAGGACTGTTATCTCCCGGGAGCGTTGGCATGATGATTTTACGTCCAACGGGGATAATTAAACTTGCGGGAGACGCGTGATAATTGAAGGATCGTCTTGACCTGTGGTTCGAGAAGATAAGACAAGTTTCAGTATACAAGCGAATCAAAAGTGTTCGAGGAGGAGTTAGTCTATAACGTGAAGTAAGTTATGCTGTATGATTTCGTGAACAGATACATTAATCATGTTGGACGAATTAGAGTTTATGATTGAGATCGAAGATTTAGAATGTGATCGTGACTTGGTGGTCTAGACTTAGAAAAGATTGGATATGTGAATTCTATCGAAACATAGTCGAGGAGATAGGCTATGAGAATCGTTAAGTTGGACGTGTAACGTGGATATATCTTGGATTCGATTAAACGAACGTATCTTAGGAACGATTTTGCTAAATGGACTCGGATCCTATGTAATGAACGTGTTGATGTGGATAGGATAATCTGTGCTCGATGTTTAGAAATTTGAGTGAAACGAGCTTGGTTAGAATATCCCATATGAATAAATAATAGTTTGACCTTAGGAATTGAGGCGAGTATCGTGCAACGAATTTGCACAATGAGAATCATGAACTTGTAATGTACCTATGACTTTGTGAGTTGACCTAGAGGTTAGGCAAACGAACCTATGCCAAGTAGAAGAATTTTTGTGACCGACTTTAGAGTATTGCTTGAGCAAGCCAAAGAACTGGGGCAATAATGAGTTAGGCTAGGGTCGATAAGTGTACGCTGTGTTTGACATGAACAGAATGGACGATGGGACTTGTATGCTAGTTGGTAATTGGATAGATCATGCTTGACAACGGTAAAATTCTTGGTTTGAGTTAAATTAAAAATGACTTGGATTTTTATTGACCCCGTTTGAGGTATTATGGTGATTCATAAACTAGAACCCTTGAGATTTTTGCTAGTAGCTTGTCCGACTTCTCTATCGCTAAGTTTGGTTGAATGCATATGTTTGAGAGATAGCTTAAATGTGTGCATGATCCAAGACTCATTGGTATGTTGAACTCGAGTGCAAAGACTTCGCTATTGCTAAGTTGGTTGACATGCATATGTTTGGGGGATGCCTTGAATATGTACATGATCCAGACTCGCGATATGCTAATCTCGAATACTAGAGATACTGAATATGTTAGATTCGCGTGGACGAGTATAACGATTTGGATAAGTTGGCCCTAGCCTAAGACCTTCATGTGTGGTGGATTATAAAGTACCCAACGTTAAGCGATATAAGTTTCATGCTAAGGCGCAGTAGAGACTGAGTCGGATCTTGGATTGAATAATAGAGTCATTTATTGAAACAGACCCAGCACGCATGCGACACGGAATGAGAAAAATGAGTAGGAACTTGTATTTGAAACGGGTCTAAGGATACAAAGTAATACACTTAAGTTAAATTCGATAGTATGCGATAAAACGGTTTGCGCTCAGGAAGTCTCAAGGACGAGACTTGTTCTGAGTGGTGTATAATGTAACGACCTGCTCCGCATCAATGCTGATAGCCGATTCAAATGGCACAAATACGATGACCCATCCCACTTTACTCTATGAGAAGACTCGTTTGAGGCAAATGATTCAAACTTGGCCCTTCAAGAGTTCAAACTTAGACTTTCAAAGGCGCGCTCAGAGTATCGCTCAGCCGAGGCAAAATATCGCTAAGGTGAGTGGCTACGATGAACCTGTCTTTGCTTACCCTGTATAGTTAAAAATACGAATGATACATGCTAGTCGCTAGGTGAATCAACCATTGCATGCTAATAAGAATATAATGCACCTAGCTAAATGAATAATCCCACTTGTATTGCTTGTGTTAGAATATGAAAATAAAACTTGGCTTATAGTTAGACCCTCACATGCTAATTTAGCTGCGTGCAAGTAGACTCCTCTAATATTTCGAGTAGATCATTATATACTGTTCATAACACACTGCTTCACATGTTTACACTACTCGTCTTAGAGATTATGTCTCGATTCAACGACATCTTCACGCTCGTGCTAGTTGTACTTCTTATGTTTCGAATAGACTTTATATGATCAAGTATAGTATTTCACATGTATATGTCCGATGCTTATTTCGTAGATTCGTGCCATAGCCTATAGCACGACATAAAACATAGTTCACTTACCTAAGGCAAGAAAACTATCAAAATAGTTGTTCCAAGCCAAGAAACGGAAAACATCGAAAGGCTTCGGGACCACAAGGTCGCCAAGACGGTTTTTCGTATTGGTAACGACATAATAAATGATTGAAAGAAACTATAGAGAGTAATGGAAGTATCAAGTAAAAGAACTGAACTGTACTGATAAGTTAGGAAGAACAAGAATCAGGGTTCGGGGTAGCTTGTGACGGGTTTGTTCCTGGGTCTACAACCATCGTCGTTTAGTCGGGATGACTTACAACGGGTTCATTCCTGGGTCTACAACCATCGCTGCTTATGCAGATCAAGAGATAAGATAAGGGAGCAAGATCAAGAGAAGAGACTTGCATCATCGCAGACAACTTGTTTACAAGATTTTATGATTCCTTCGAACGTCCGTCGGGGCGCACCGGGCCTGATTCGACCTAGGCGGAATCCTGATAGCAATGGATGATTCGGGAACTTGTAGCTTGGCTCGCTACCCTTCTTGCAAGGATCACCGTCTAACCCTCTACGGTCCTTAATGGCTTGTGGTACCAGCGACTTCTGTTCATATAGACTAAGTAAAGCTCGATTGCAGCAATCTGCGTGCAAGTTATTTGCATTGAAATGAGTAATCTGAACCTACGAGCACACTTGAATAATCTGAGTATAAGGCATCATAATAATTTGAACGGTCTGTGTATAATGTATTTAAATGTCACGCCCCAGTCCCAAAATACGTAGGACTAGAAATACGTAACATGCCAGCTACGCATTCGACCAGACTCTGGTCCGATTTGAATACATATAAGCTGTACTAGAAGGGTCACTATCTATATAATCAAGTAATCATAAATATCTATGCCTCAATCCATAATGAATGGAATATACAAGAATGAGCTACATGTGTTAAAGTCGGCCGCCATTTGTCATGCCCTGGTCCCGCAGGGCCGTTCGTCCTCGCTTTGGTCTCTACGGAACCGATCGTCCTCGCACGGTCGTGATGCCGTGCAAGCCTAAAGTGCGCTTGCACAAGGCCAAAGCTATGAACAAGGACAAGTAAGATATTCAATATTGAAGTAGCGGCACACATATAATGCAAAAAAGTAAAGAACACAATGGCATATAAAAATAGGCTCTTTTATTGATATTCACAAGTGTTACAAGCGGCGCATAGCCGAGGTTACAACTCGCTCAAGCACTCTATCTCACGATTACAATGACATCGTTCCATATATTATGTCCTTCTATACAAAAGCAGCTCAAAGCAGGCATAACTTGATGCGGCTCAAGGCATCGACTCCAGATTTCTGGTTCCTTGGGATGAGGCACGGCTATCGCTTCCTCGAATGAACAAGCACCTGAGAACAAGTAAACTGTTGGTGGGTCAGCACTTTATACAAGTACTGGTGAGATAAAATAACTGAACAGAAGCTACACCCCCTGAAACCCAAGCTAAGTAGTCATGTGGCAAAATATTTGCATTACTAGTGATCTTGCTAGTTTTACCTAAGTTTATTTCATTCAACTCAGGACTATGGTCAGATTACATCTTTTGAAAACATAACTTTGAAATAGTTTGCATATTCAACTTAAAAATGCAATCAGGACAGTGCTCTATCGTGCAGTGCGCAGCATGTATTGTGCATCCAAAATCTAACTCTTTTTTGGGGCAAAGTAGCATATAGGAACTATCACTCAATCAAGCACACAAGTTGAACTATCAATCAGAGGCCGGTCTCCGAGAAACTCAGGATTGGTAGCGGTAATCCAGCTAACCAATGACTCACATTCTGATCCTATTAGTAGCTGTGACCGAGGTTCAGCTCTGCACTAATAGTCATTGTCTGACCGATGCAATGCATGAAGCACTAACAGATAATCTCTATGATGCAGAAAAATGAATAAGCAGGCTTATGTATAACTCATATTTCTTACCCCATAGCCGAACGGTTATCCCTGCAGTAGACACACAAGTTAGCAATAATTTGCATATGAGCATTAACTTATGTATCAATCTTTTGGTGTCAACAATAATATGTATGCAAGAAGGTAAACCTAGCATGCGCCCTATCTATATGACGGCCCATGAGTTTTCCCATTATTGGACAACAACACCCCCCAAGATCCCATAGGACCGGACGTCAGGGTGCTCACACAATCCCTTCCGGACCGAACAATTTCCAGTGCCCCAAGAATCGATCGAGAGACTATTACCTTGTGCCAAGTTGTCCGAGACCAATGCAAGACAAGCAACATTCATATTCACAAGCATATAACAATCTAATAGCACACCCCCCGAGATTCCGAAGGATCGGACGTCAGGGCGGACTATTAGACTCTCTTTTTCATTTATTCAATCAAGCACATCTTTTCAACAATCTAATAGCACACCCCCCAAGATCCCGTAGGACCGGACGTCAGGGCGGACTATTAGGTTCTCTTTCACACTTATAACTTATAGCAGAACGATAGCAAAATAGGCAAGCGAAACATATAATGACAAGCACGATTTCGATTTCATATCTTGTATGCAATAACTATCTCTTCTTAGCATATTTACAGGGACATATTCAAACGATTCATTTACTGATCTTCTTAGCATGGCAAAGGTTCGTTTGAGCTGTGTCGGTGTAACTAAACATGCAATATTTCTTATATCACTTTCTCTTAGCATGGCAATGATTCTATCTTATTTCTGACAAGCAATACATATTCTCTGGTTATGCAGCAGATTCGTTTCAATAACAAGCTATGTGAGTTCTTTTATTAGCATACTGAGTCAGTTCTATCATTCTTCTTATGAAACAAATCTTCTTAAGCAAACAAGCATTCAAAAACTCAGATTCATTATTAAGTCGTGCAAGAATCAGAGAATGCAGTTCTGCCCACTCACTTTGATCAATCGGCCAGGAACTCTCCGAGAAGACTTCCGTTCGAGCAAGAAAGGCGATCTCACTTGTACATAGCGCCTACGCGGAGCGGGGCGCTACATACTTACCGACAAACAAAGAGTTTCGTCCTCGAAACTCAAGAAGAAACTCACGAAAACACAAAGCAGCGATAGTCCTCATCCCTCACCATCCCAAATCAAAACTCTAGCAATCTTCTCAATAAAACTCTAGCCAACAAAATCACAAATAATATCTCAAGCAATAAAAATAAATCCAGAAAACTTTTGTCGACAACTTTGAGAATATTTACGGACTCATTGTATGGAACATTCAATGCATCTCACATCAGGCACATCTCAGAGTTTGAGGCAACGAAATGGGCAAAGAATCGAGTCGCTCTGATACCATTATATCACGCCCCGGTCCCACAGGACCGTTCGTCCTCGCTTTGGTCTCTACGAAACCGATCATCCTCGCATGGGCGTGATGCCGTGCAAGCCTAAATTGCGCTTGCACAAGGCCAAAGATATGAACAAGGGCAAGTAAGCTATTCAATACTGAAGCAGCGGCACACATATAATACAGAAAAGTAAAGAACACAATGGCATATGAAAACATGCTCTTTTATTGATATTCACAAGTATTACAAGCGGCGCATGGCCGAGGTTACAACTCGCTCAAGCACTCTATCTCACGATTATAATAACACCGTTCCATACATTATGTCCCTCTATACAAAAGTAGCTCAAAGCAGGCACAACTCGATGCGGCTCAAGGCATCGACTCCAGATTTCCGGTTCCTTGGGATAAGGCACGGCTATCGCTTCCTCGGACGAACAAGCACCTGAGAACAAGTAAACTGTTGGTGGGTCAGCACTTTATACAAGTACTGGTGAGATAAAACAACTGAATAGAAGCTACACCCCCTGAAACCCACACTAAGTAGTCATGTGGCAAAACATTTGCATTACTAGTGATCTTGCTAGTTTTACCTAAGTTTATTTCATGCAACTCAGGACTATAGTCAGATTACATCTTTTGAAAACATAACTTTGAAATAGTTTGCATATTCAACTTATAAACATGCAATCAGGACAGTGCTCTATCGTGCAGTGCGCAGCATGTATTGTGCATCCAAAATCTAACTCTTTTTGGGGCAAAGTAGCATATAGGAACTGTCACTCAATCAAGCACACAAGTTGAACTATCAATCAGAGGTCGGTCCCCGAGAAACTCAGGATTGGTAGCGGTAATCCAGCTAACCAATGACTCATATTCTGATCCTATTAGCAGCGGTGACCAAGGTTCAGCTCTGCACTAATAATCATTGTCTGACCGATGCAATGCATGAAGCACTAATAGATAATCTCTACGATGCAAACAAATAAACAAGCAGGCTTATGTATAACTCATATTTCTTATCCCATAGCCGAATGGTTATCCCTGCAGCAGACACACAAGTTAGCAACAATTTGCATATAAGCATTAACTTATGTATCAATCTTTTGGTGTCAATAATGATAGGTATGCAAGAAGGTAAACCTAGCATGCACCCTATCTATATGACGGCCCATGAGTTATCCTATTATTGGATAACAATACCCCCCCAAGATCCCGTAGGACCGGACGTCAGGGTGCTCACACAATCCCTTCTGGACCGACCGATTCCCAGTGCCCCAAGAATCGATCGAGAGACTATTACCTTGTGCACAAGTTGTCCGAGACCAATGCAAGACAAACAATATTCATATTCACAAGAATATAACAATCTAATAGCACACCCCCAAGATCCCGAAGGATCGGACGTCAGGGCAGACTATTAGACTCTCTCTTTCATTCATTCAAGCAAGCACATCTTTTCAACAATCTAATAGCACACCCCCCAAGATCCCGTAGGACCGAACATCAGGGCGGACTATTAGATTCTCTTTTACACTTATAACTTATAGCAGAACGATAGCAAAATAGGCAAGCGAAACATATAATAACAAGCACGATTTTGGTTTCATATCTAGCATGCAATAACTATCTCTTCTTAGCATATTTACAGGGACATATTCAAACGATTCATTTACTGATTTTTTTAGCATAGCAAGGGTTCGTTTGAGCTGTATTTATATCTCTTTCTCTTAGCATGGCAATGATTCTATCTCATTTCTGACAAGCAATACATATTCTCTGGTTATGCAGCAGATTCGTTTCAATAACAAGCTATGTGAGTTCTCTTATTAGCATACTGAGTCAGTTCTATCATTCTTCTTATAAAATAAATCTTCTTAAGCAAACAAGCATTCAAAAACTCAGATTCATTATTAAGTCGTGCAAGAATCAGAGAATGCAGTTCTGCCCACTCACTTTGATTAATCGGTCAGGAACTCTCCGAGAAGACTTCCGTTCGAGCAAGCAAGGCAATCTCACTTGTACATAGCGCCTACGCGGAGTGGGGCGCTACACCAGTAACCCATAAGCTCGAATAGACCCGATGAAGGAATATGAGTCTATAAAACTAGACTATCAGCAGATGAATAAACAATATGAATAATAACCATAACTCCGGAAGAAATGATATAAGTTTCTGGCACCAATTCCTGCAAGATAAAGCAACACACATCAGCAACTCCAGGCAGGCTCCACGATGGTCTATGCTACAAAACTGGCAAGGGACCAGGTCCTCAGAGGGACGTAACAAGGTACAAGAAACAGTATGCCAAAATAAATGCAGTATATAAAATGTATCAATAGGGAAAACTATGTAACCAGCTAAATGATATACAAATAAGAGCATTAATCATACTCAGGCTGAAACTACTATAGGCTCTGTGTCGGGGAAACCCACAGCAGAATTATTCTCGAAGGGCCAGTAAATGTGCCAAAGCTCTGGTTCGAGTCTAAGGCACCTCTAATAATATAATATATATATAACATAATCAGCCTTTCATATGGTAAGCCTTTTTCCACCCAATGTAATCACACGTCTCATGTCAACGATATCTCATGTCCATAACACGCAAGATCATGACCTCTAACTGATGCAGCAAGTCATAATGATAGCTATGCATATGTAAGATCTATGTCACGAATCCTGCAACCTATACAGAATTACCATGAATAACTCAGGAAGATTCTGTCTTATAAATAGTGTCAAATATCCTATGGTATGACGTACTTGATAAAGCAAGCACGAAAAATATGTAGGTTCACAATATCAATATTCTATGTGACGTTACACGACTCCGCGTACGGCGTCGACACCCGAATATTATTCGGACATTATGCAATGTCTCACGGTCCTAGGTTGAACAGGCTTATCTCAAGAGTATATATATATACATAAAAAACTCAAGCAAATACTATAACAGGAATCACAGCAAGTTGGCAAGGTACACTTGCCTATGGTTTGAACTCCTTCAGTTGCTCTGGTGTATATAAAATCTTCAGGAACACCTCCGGATGCTGAAATAAACATTATCATCATTTTCAAAAGATATCAAATAGTTAGGATTGACTACCCATAAGTCCAATTTGGACACAGGAGCAAAAATGACAGTTTCTGGTCAAAGCGGGGTCCACATGTGGCCCACTTCGCATCGAAAAGTGTGCCAGAGACAAAGTTCTCTAAATTTGTAAAACTTAGTGTCTACAAGTACAGAACGATGATACAAACCCAACGGAATATCCATAACTGGATTTCGATGAGCCGATCAGAAAATCGTCCGTCAAGTAGAGCCGTGGGGCCCACGATATGGGATTTTGTCAACGTTCTCAGAATCGAACCAAACTTGGGTCATAGGACTAGCGTATTACTACGAGTCTGATAGCACAAGTTTTATTTTGAAACGACAAGCACATACAAAGTTACAATGAGTTCTAGAACAGGACCGATACAGGACGTTGTCGACGGATATACGTTAATTTCGGTATGCACGCACATCCAAATCAACTTCTGTAAAATCCTACACGTCCGTATTAACGGTGCGCACCTTTCGGTAAAATTTGCACACAATCAAGTTACCTCGTTTAGCGGAGCGCCCCCAGTTCCACAAAATAGGGTTTTTAATAACCAAGTTTTTGGTCAATTTTACCCGCGAATAAAATACAACACGCAATAAAATAAAATAAACTAATTACAGGGTCTCAATCTCGGTTATATTTTTTAATTAACTGTTCGAACAAAATTTAAAATTAACAAAAAGGTTGGGAGTAAATCGGCCATGAACTTGTGAGTTCGGGGCAATTTCTGAATTTTTAGAAATAGGGTTGTTTTTCCTGTTTTTGCGTCTCGGTTTGCGGCGGACACAGGACGCGATACCCCGAACAACTACATCCCCGAGCGGCAGTCAAACACGAGTTGTACGGGTTTTGAGAGGGTCATGAGGTCTATGCATATGATTTGACAGAACAGAAATTGGATCTACGCACAGGGAGTTATGCGAGCTAGAAGAGGGGTACCTCGCGGATCGTGGAGGGCGTGTCCACGGCGGGGCATGGTGGCATCGGTTCCTGTGGCCGCGACGGCTGCTGGGGTTGACATCGCCGTCGGCGTGGAGGGGAGGTTGGTGTCGGCGGTGGGGGAAGTCGTCGCTATCGCCGAGGGAGCGGTCGGTGGCCGGAGCAGCGGGGGAGGTGGCAGTGATGGTGAATACTGGTGGTGGTGGCGGTGGAGTTTCGCTGGGGGGAGGGGGGTCTTTTATAGGCGAGGGGAGAGGGAGAGGCGGTGGAGCGTGGAGTCATGGGGGTGGCCGAGGGTTGTGGGCAGGGTCATGGGCAGGGTCGTGGGCCGCAGAGCGGGGCGAGGGCGGGTCCTGCGGTCGGCGGAGTCGGGGAGCGGGGGATCGTGGTGTACAGGGGATTGGGGATTTGGGTTAGCGGGCGGCGGGTCGGCGGGTAGGCGAGTCAGGTCCAGACCCGACCCGTTAGGTTTAGGATTTGGGTCAGTTCATCTAGGTTGGGTTGGGTTCAGTTTGGGTTGGTCCGGTTCAGTTCGGTTTAATCTGGTTTAGTTAAACAAAGGATTTTTAGCCATTTAAAAATAGTTTTTGAGCCTAATAAATTTTAAAAAATTACACAACAATCAATAATTAATAATACACCAAAAAATATATTTTTTATAATATTTTAATACTTAATTTAATACATAAAAATATTAATCCATGAAGGATATTTTTAATAATTAATTAAAAATTATCGAAAAAATCCAGAAAATTTATTTTAAAAGTAAAAAAAAAGGGTGTTACAATCTACCCACCTTAAATGAATTGCGTCCTCGTAATTAGGAAAACAAACATAACCGGTCAGAAGAGATGACGCGGTTGCACAACATGTTGGTTGAAGCACGACACAAGGAGTAAGGAATCATGAACAAGGAAATATCGAGGGTGAGGGTTAAGTAGAACACATAGGGAAGGAAAAACTTGTCCCTAGGTATTGAGAGAGAAGAAACTCAAGAGTAATGGAGTCTGATTAGAGCAAGGATTAACTATAACTTATGAAACTTGGGTACCAGTTACTAATCTAAACTAACAAGTTCTAGGAATGGAACTAACAGGCACATGCTAAAGCATTACTAGGAATAGATAACTATGCTAAAACTTAAATCTTACGCGCATTCGCTATTCCTCGAGTCTGTGCATCCTCCATTGTCATCGCAAAAGCCTGCCCACGCCCTTACAGTGGTGCTAGGCCTGCTGAAAGAGTGTTGCTCGTGTTCTGCGTGGCTCTTGGAATATATCAAGATGTCATCAATAACGCAACCACGAACTTGTCCAGGTACTGATAAAACTCCGTTCATCAAACTCTTGAACACAGCTGGCGCGTTGGTTAAACCAAATGGCATAACTAAGAACTCATAGTGTCCATACTTGGTCCTGAAGGCTGATTTCGATATATCCTTCCTACGCACTCTAATATGGTGATAACCGAATCTAAGATCTATCCTTGAGAATACACTCGCATCACTCAACTGATCGAATAGATCGTCAATGCGTGGCAAGGGATATCGGTTCTTGATGGTTACAGCATTCAGTGTCATGTAGTCAATACACAGGCATACCGTCCCATCGTTCTTCGGCACAAATAGAATGGGTGTAACAGCTGGGTCATAAGATCTAATTTTGATACTAAAAGTCATAAGACAATTAAGGATTTAATCACTATGGCCTACTACGTAAGGTTCCATTTTTTTAAGGTCATAATGCAATTTCTTGTATCACCATCATGAGTCACGTCTGATCCCTAGCATCTAGCCATGTATTTCCTAAAATATTCCAGTGCATTAGAATCAAACCCTCTTTTCTTTCTTCCAATACTTCCAAATTACTTGCTACCTTTAAGCAAGGGTAAGGTGTTATTAATTCTAGGCCTTGATACTATATTCAATTCTCATGCTAAACTCCACACTAACTCTAGCATATACGCATAACCTATCTACTATCCTATTAAGGGTAACCATCTTCTAAAAAATTTATATCCAGCATATCTTCTTCTGCCTTGTCAAGGATCTGCTTCTAGAGGAAACACCGTGCACGAACATTCATCTCTCCAAAATAGGAAGAGATGATAACCAATAATAAAGATATCGAGGGGATTAAAAGAGTACAATTATGAAGTCCAAGGGCGATAATCAATGCTCAAGAATTTTCAAGTCAGTTATGGATTGAGATGCTAACACTGCTAACTTTGATTACAGGATCGCTCAGTACCGAAAAGTAACCGAAATGATTTAATCAGGACCTGCATGGGCTACCACAAAAATATGTCATGCCCCAGTCCCAAAATACGTAGGACTAGGAATACGTAATATGCCAGCTATGCATTCGACCAGACTCCGGTCCGATTCGAATACGTATAAGCTGTACTAGAAGGGTCACTATCTATATAATCAAGTAATCATAATATCTATGTCTGAATCCATAATGAATGGAATATACAAGAATGAGCTACATGTGCTAAAGTCGGCCACCAATAACCATAAGCTCGAATAGACCCGAGGAAGAAATGAGTCTATAAAACTAGGCTATATCAGCAGATGAATAAATAATATGAATAATAACCATGACTCCGGAAGAAATGATATAAGTACTTGGCACCAATTCCTGCAAGATAAAGTAACACACATCAGCAACTCCAGGCAGGCTCCACGACGGTCTATGCTACAAAACTGGCAAGGGACCAGGTCCTCAGAGGGACGTAACAAGGTACAAGAAACAGCATGCCAAAATAAATGTAGTATATAAAATGTATCAATAGGAAAAACTATGTAACCAGCTATATGATATGCAAATGAGAGCATTAATCATACTCAGGCTAAAACTACTATAGGCTCTGTGTCGGGGAAACCCATAGCAGGATTATTCTCGAAGGGCCAGTAAATGTACCAAAGCTCTGGTTCGAGTCTAAGGAACCTCCAGTAATATAATATATATATAACATAATCAGCCTTTCATATGGTAAGCCTCTTCCCATCCAATATAATCACATGCCTCATGTCTACGACGTCTCATGTCCATAACACGCAAGATCATGACCTCTAACTGATGCAGCGAGTCATAATGATAGCTATGTATATGTAAGATCTATGTCACGAATCCTGTAACCTATACAGAATCACCATGAATAACTCAGAAAGATTGTCTTATGAATAGTGTCAAGTATCCTATGGTATGACGTACTTGATAAAGCAAGCACAAAAAATATGTAGGTTCGCAATATCAATATTCTATGTGACGTTACACGACTCCGCATACGACGTCGACACCCGAATATTATTCGGACATTATACAATGTCTCACGGTCCTAGGTTGAACAGGTATATCTCAAGATTATATATATATACATAAAGAACTCAAGCAAATACTATAACATGAATCACTGCAAGTTGGCAAGGTACACTTGCCTATGGTTTAAACTCCTTTAGTTGCTCTGGTGTATATAGAATCTTCAGGAACACCTCCGGATGCTGAAATAAATATTACCATCATTTCCAAAAGATATCAAATAGCTAGGATTGACTACCCATAAGTCCAATTTGGACACAGGAGCAAAAATGACAGTTTCTGGTCAAAGCGGGGTCAAAATGTGGCCCACTTCGCATCGAAAAGCGTGCCAGAGATCAAATTCTCCAAATTTATTAAACTTAGTGTCTACAAGTCCAGAACGATGATACAAATCCAACAGAATATCCAGAACTAAATTCTGATGAGCCGATCACAAAATTGCCCGTCAAGTGGAGCCGTAGGGCCCACGATACGGGATTTTGTCAACGTTCTCAGAATCAAACCAAACTTGGGTCACAGGACCAGCGTATTTCTACGAGTTCGATGGCACAAGTTTCGTTTCGAAATAACGAGTACACACTAAGTTACAACGAGTTCTAGAACATGGCCGATATGGGGCGATGTCGACGGATACGCGTTGATTTCGGTGTGCACGTACATCCAAATCAACTTCTGTAAAATTCCACACGTCCGTATTAATGGTGCACACTTTTCGGTAAAATTCGTACACGACCAAGTCACCTCGTTTAGCGAAGCGCACCCAGTTTTGAAAAAATGGGATTTTTAATAACCAAGTTTTTGGTCAATTTTATCGGCGAATAAAACACAACACGCAACAAAATAAAATAAACTAATCACAGGGTCTCATTCTTGGTTATGTTGTCTAATTAACTGTTTAAACAGAATTTACAATTAACAAACAGGTTGGGAGTAAATTGGCCATGAACTTGTGAGTTCGGAACAATTTCGAATTTTCAGAAATAGAGTTATTTTTTCTGTTTTTGTGTTGCGGTTTGCGACCGACATAGGACGCGATACCCCGAACGAGTTGTACGAATTTTGAGAGGGTCACTAGTTCTACGCGTACGATTCGATAGAACAGAAATTGGATCTACGCACAGGAAGTTATGCTAGCTAGAAGAGGGGTACCTCGCGGATCGTGGAGGGACGTGTCCGCGACGCGGCATGGCGACGGCGGTTCCTGTTGCCGCGGCTGCTGCTGGGATTGACGTTACCGTCAGCGTGGAGGGGAGGTTGGTGTCGACGGTGGGAGAAGTCGTCGCCGTCGTCGGGGGAGCGGTCGGTGGCCGGAGCAGCGAGGGAGGTGGCGGTGATGGTGAATGCTGGTGGTGATGGCTGTGGAGTTTCACTGGGGGGGTCTTTTATAGGCGAGGGAAGAGGGAGAGGCGGTAGAGCGGGGAGTCGTGGGGGTGGCAGGGGGTCGTGGGCAGGGTCGTGGGCAGCAGAGCGGGGCGGGGACGGGTCGTGCGGCCGGCGGAGTCGAGGAGCGGGGGATCATGGTGTACAGGGGATTGGGGATTTGGGTTAGCGGGTCGGCGGGTCGGCGGATAGGCGGGTCGGGTCCAGACCCGACCCGTTAGGTTTAGGATTTGGGTCGGTTCATGTCACGATCCACACCCGGTATAGGGGCACGAGTACGCGAGTACGTCCAGCCTACGCCGCAGCATCGGCGGTAGAACACTGTCAAGGTCATGATACTATTTAGCCAATCTCACACAAGCATCAAATCTCCATAAGGAGGCACGGATGACACAAAATAATAAGAACACATACTCAATCACATGACTACAGCACGATAAGATATCGAACAAAAAATAAATACAACACAAGTCTAAATGTAATAATCTAACTCAACAAATATCCATGTCTCAACAAGTATGCCGGAGACAAATCCGGTACCAAAAAATCTACTAAAAGAACTAACTAGAAAACTAGTGATTCCGGCTAGACCTCCCGGAATCACAACTGAACTACCTGGCCCAAGTTGCAGCTACTCACCATAGGGTCCATAAAGTGTTGGATACCGATCCTCTAAGGCATAGTCTGGAAAAATATTTCCAGTCAGGAAGGAGCAAAGTACAATCTCAAATAACAGTTCCATTTAATTGATAAGGACTATAAAGCAATAAACAGATGATGCTATATACTGAGAGAAGACAGTGAATAAATGCAATGGCAAATAAAGAGACAGGTCTTGTAAAGAGACAGGCAATATAGGCAATGTGATACAGTCAGTGCATATATGAAATGAAGAGAACAAGGTACAGTATCATATACGGGTGATATAGTATATGATCTAAATAGAGAACTGTAATCTATTCTAAGTGTTTGAAATAGTAGCTTCAAAATATGATCGACTTGGGAACATGTACGATTGCTACATAGTCTGGCTAATCATACGTGAGGGGTATGATTAACACTAATAATATTTTACTTGTACAATGGATATTTGATCACATCTCTCACTAGCAATTTTCTCGCCCCCAACTAGTACTGTGGATCCAATTATGACACGTGACGATACACGAGCAATATCCAATCTATCATGTACGATGTCTAATATACATGTCGTGTACAATGTCAATACGATAATCAATGTAATATCTCATGACTGCAGATCCAAGCTATATACTAGTCCGTATAGCACAGTGCAAGGATTCAGATGTAATATTTCTAGATTATTGAACTTATAAAAATTATCAAGGAATTAAAAATTATCAGAGAATGTACTTGCCTTGGGTCCTTAGCTGGTAAATACTGATGTCCTGTTCCAGAGTATCGCCTGGATGAACCAACAATCCTATAGACATATCACAAATGTAACACTTGTATCAGATGATACACTAACAAAATCAAAATACACTGGCCTCAAGGCTATGCCAGGTATGGCACTAGTCAACTAAGGTCATCTAGTAGAGATATAAAAATATACATATCTTTAACTAACATATATACTTAAAATATATATATACACCAAATTAAATACATATACAATATATATATATATATTAAAAATATACTAAGGGTTTATAAAAAATATATATATACACATACAAATTAACAAATACATACATAGACTAATTATATATATACACATATATACCAATTAAAAATACAATACTATATACTTGTATATAAGTACATATATACATATATATATACCATTCACTAATATTAGTACATACCAATACACTAATTTAATTTATGCTAGTATACTTTATTAAATACATATTATAAGAAAATACCAATAAACATACATACATATATATATATATATATATATATATATATATATATATATATATATATATATATATATATATATATATATATATATATATATATATGAATACATACATAGAATTAATTTATATACTATATAAAAATACCCAATATACATACATATACATATGCATTAATTAAATACATACTTATATAATTAATTAAATACATACTTATACAATTAATTAAATACATACTTATACAATTAATTAAATACATACTATACTTTACACTAATTATACATAGACTAAATATAATACAGTGAAGGAGGGGAAGGAGACTCACCGGGGTCGCTGCCGGGCTTGACCGGAGGGAGAGCTGACCGGCGGGGGATGGCCGCACTGGTGGTGGTGGTGGAGTATGATGATGATGGTGGTGGTGGTGATAGTAGATGGTGGTGGTGATAGATGGTGGTGGTTGTAGTTGAAGGTGGTGGTGGTGATAGGTGAAGATGGTTGATAGGTGGCCGGAGCCGGAGTACAGCTCGGGATGGGTCAGGAGGAATGCAGCAGGGAGTCGTGGAGGAGGTTGTGGTCGAACGGAGGAGGGATATGGAGCTCGGTGCCGGAGTTAATGGCCGGCTGGGTGGAGGAGATCAGAGGGATAGATGGTGTTCGTGGTGGTGACTCGACGGCGTTCGGCTGGGGTGCAAGGAAGAGGGGAGGAGCAGGCCAGCGGGGAGCCCTGCACAGGATCGGTGCTTGGCCGGGGGCAGCTCGCCGGAGCTGGTAGCGGGGTCGGGGGCTTGGCTGACCGGAGCAGCAGGCCGGCTGTGGTCGAGGCCTTGCCGGGTGGCCGGCCGGGAACAGGAGGTTGGTTTCGCCCCCTTTCCAATAATTTCAAAATTTAAAAAGGATGTGAAGAAGAAAGGAAGAAGAAGAAGAAGAGAAAAAAGAAGAAGAAAGGAAGGAAGAAATTTTGGAATGAAGGAGGGGCTACGGTTGGGTGAGGGAGATGGAGGCTACCTAGGTTTTTGGGGATTAGGGCTTTCCTAGGGAAGAGTGTGGGTGAGGTGACTTTAAATAGGGAGATGGTGTGTGGGAATGAAGGGTGAGGATGCACCCATTGAATGGATGGCCTAGATTTGTCATGAGGGATTCTTCATGTGGGGATGAGGGTAAGAGACTTAGTCAAATATTTGGGCTCCTTCATTGGTTTAAACAAATGGGGTGTTGACACCAAATGCAAATTTACGAATTAGCCCCCTTAAATTTGGGTATTTGCATAGATGCATAAAATAATAAAAATTTGGCGTGCGATTCGGTGTTCGGAATTTTGTAGGGTGAGGGGGCGCCGTGTGTTTGGTACGGGCTTAATTAGTAGGGCACTGGAATTAAATTGGGATTTACGGAATCAGTTAAAATGGTATCCTCTAATTAATTAGGAATAAAATGCAAGCTGTGTTCTAAAATTAATTAGGAGTACATGGGGCCAAAATTAGGTTGGGTCATCAATATCATTAGTGAAGAAGACTCAGAACAGAATATTATCCTAATTTGGATCGCACGAAAAATAGGTCAAGATTGCCTCCAATTTCGATTGGAACGCACAACGATACAAAGTTGGAATTTATTCAGAAATTAAATAAATGTCCGCGACGAATATTGTGCGGCTAAAATGAAGCTCAAGAGATCATAATTATGAGTTACAAAAATATCAGAATGGAAGGCAGGTACGTCTAGGGCAAGGTTGTGAAATTGTTGGAAGGCAAAAGCTAGGGTAGCGCTCCAAATATCGAAGCAACGACAATGCGCAACAATTAAATAAATTTACGGTAGTTAATTACAACATCCAATAAATTAATTCTAAATAAAATAATTAACCACATAATCCCATAATTCGGACAGGTGTTCATCTACTGGGCTTCTAGGTCAAGTCTACTAGCTCCATATTAATAACACAGTAAATATATATTATATTAAAGTACACATCTCACACAGTTATTTAATTTAAATATATATTATTCATGAAATCATTTAATTGCAACTACCACAATATTAATAATTATAAAAAGTCGAAAATATCCCTGTTTTCGGAATGTGGTAGTGACAAGTCTACCCTCCTTAAAAGAATTTCGTCCTCGAAATTTAAATCATCATAGTAGTTTTTACTCATACACATATTTATTTTCCATAAAAATTTAAATTCGGCTACCACAAAATCCGGTAGTCATCCACATTGTCATTTCACAATTTTCAAATTTTTTGAAATTATCGTATTCCTGAAAAATCCTCGAAATAAAATCAAAGTCTATTTTTATCACAATTTTTCCCAAAATTTTAAGTTAATAATTCAATACTCGGAATTTAATATTCACTCCTCTAATTTGATTTTTTAATCAATGCATATATATAAAATTTAAATCTCGTCCAAAAAATTGAATTCAGACACTAATCCATCAATGATTTTATTTCTTGATTTCCTTTTTCCTCAAAATATTCAACAATGCGATACTTATGAATTCTTCAATGCAACATCCATAATATAAAATTTTAAAATTCATAACTTGCAATTAAATAAATATAATGATAATTTCCTTAATTTCCTCAAATTTTCAATGATAAATTATATCATAATCAACCTTCCTAAAATCAATAAATCATCAATTCTGCCATGTTAATTTCTTAACCCTTTATTTAAATCAATATTTATCCTCGAATTTTAATCTTCTTGTCTCTCTTGTCAAGTCATAACCCCTTCATGAATCTTCGTCATGGTCAAACCCCGATAATCATGGTCTAAGAAAAATCCTTCCTACAATCATACAACATGCAATCTAAGGGGAATACATACGGTCATGGTGTCTTTTGTCATGGTATTACAATCTCTGTATCAGGATGTACTACTAACTACATTCTAACAAGAAAATCATGCATACAAGCTATGGTACTAGGGAATCAGTCAATCAATCAAATAGGAAGGAACAAAAGGAAAGAAAGAACAGAACATGCTAACACATTACCTGCAGTATTGGTCTCCTCGACCGTCATTGCAAATGCCCCGTCCTGCTGGGGTGGTTCCCCTTGCGGGTGCTGAGCAATATACGGTTCCATAGGTAGCCTAACTGGATCTCTATAATTTGGAGCTGTACGCTGGCCGAGAAGATAAGGGGCTAGAAGACAATCCCTTACTCGATGTCCCGTAGCGCCGCAGTGCAAACAAAGTCCTAGCCTCGTTCTACAGCTCTTCCAAAGGTGACATGGCTTCTTACAGAAATGACAAGTCTGCTGTGTCTCTCTCGGAGGTTGCGGCTGATCCTGCTGAACACGAACTGGTGCCTGGTACTGCTGTTGATACTGATACGCCCATGGATATTGCTGAATATGAACTGGTGCCAGGTACTGCTGTGGATGCTGAAATACCCATGGCTGAATATGAACTGGTACTTGGTACTGATGTTGGTATTGAATACGGGGACGCTTGGCCGGTCCTGCGCTACCATTCGTATCTCCAAAAATATTGTGACTCCTCTTAGGCCTGAGATCCAGATCCTCTTCTGCAATCTGGGAATCCATCAAGATACCCTCAAAGGTAGCGGTACGACGACCAGAAGTGGGTGACCTAATCTCTCTCGTCAGCCTCTTTCTAAATTTCCGGGCTCGATCTCCTGGGTCTCGAATCATAGACGATGCAAAATGGCTCAATCTACAGAATTCTGCAGCGTACTCGTCGACCGACATGTTTCCTTGAACCAAGTTATGAAACTGACTTTCCAAGGTTCCCAATGCCACGTCGGGAAAGAACTTCTCCTTGAAGAGCTCCTTGAAGGTCTCCCAAGTAAGTCCTTGTGCAGTAAGCCTCGGCTCCGTGCGATACCACGTGAGTGCGATATCGAACATCTGACTGCCAGCGGCTTCTATCTGCAAGTTCTCTGGAATCTGGGCCAATCGCAGGCTCCTCTCTATATCCTCTAGCCAGTCATCTGCGTAGAGTATCCCTTCGATGCCTTTGAACTCTCGAGGCATCATCCTTTTGAAGTCCACTACAGTGCCTGATCTCTGCTGCTGCTGGCCAGGAAACTGCTGGTATTGTGCTACTCTCTCCAAAGCTTGGAGGGTCACTTGATGAGCATTCTCCATGTTTTCTCTTATCAGCTCGGTTTGTGCCTGGTGCGCTTCTGCTTGCACCCTCTGAGCCTCAGCTTGAACTCGCTGAGCGTCTGCCGTCACTCTCTGGGCATCTACCATGCCCTGGATCAAGGTAAACATCTGTGCCCCGTCAATGGGCAAACATCCGGAAATCAGAGTCGGTGGAGGAGGAAGGTTGTCCGTCACAGCTGCGGCAATCCTCTGAACAGGTGGGGGAGGAGGATCCCCGAAAAGTGCAGACACTCCTACATGTATCGGAGATGTAGGAGGAACTATGGCTGTCTGTCCCTCAGGTAGAGAGGTGGCAGACCCCTCTAAGGCTGATGCTCCCACTCTCATAGACCGTATCTTCGGTGACATCCTGAAGACAGATCCAAAAGAATCAATTTAGGCAAAAATGCGATATCATCCAGGAAGGACAGTAAAGTTCTAAAGAAGCAACATTCAAGATAAATAGATTGGAATAATCCTAGTTGTGATTGCATAGGTCAAAGATGCATCCAAGGTTGATACCTCTATCCCTTTAGGTACCATAGTTCTACTACAAGCACACTCACTGCTAGCTTCCTTACCTACTGCAATAGTTGATACTAGTTGTTCTTATCACTCAAGTGTATATCAAATGCAACACACCATACTAAGTACTGCTCCCTCTAATATAATCCTAGATGAACACCCAAGCCAGTTGGCAGTGAAATCTCAATCATGCTCAAGCCAACAGATCATTACACATGCACCTCATCTACTTAGATACTAATATATCTCTCCCACTATAAGATTTTTATCCTCAAAATAAATTCCTCAAAATAACTCCTCGAATAATGCATATACTTTCCTCAAGGTCAATTATTTAAATACTGAAATAAAAACTTAATCACTTCAAAAAAAATCCTTACAGCCTTGTCTAGGTTCATTGAATCAAATCTGAATCCTCAAAATTTTCATAACAATATCTCAACTTCTCAAAATTGCAATTCATTTTTAAGCTTCAAATTATAATTTAAATCCATATCTTGTAGTCCAATAGCCCTAGTGTTATCTTTCTCACTGTCCTCATCGACGTGCCTCATCAGGTAATACCATAAATTAGTCTGTAAATTCATATTGGTATAAAATCAAACTCTACAATGAAACCCAAACCCTAATTTAATAACTAAACAACAATAATCAAATTCAATATCAATAAGTGAGAATGGACGGAATACAAGAGAAATATTTTAAATTGGAATTTATAATGAGGTTCTCAGGGGTCATCCCAGGAATCTCTCAAGGAATTATGATTGAGTATCCGCTCTCATCCTAGTATTCTATGTCCTATATCCTATCACAGGTACGCAGTAGTATAACAAAGATGCCACACTACCACGACATCGCATAACTTACGAAGTCTGACCTGCCTGGGCCACCAATAAAAATGTGTCACGACCCGCACCGGTATAGGGGCACGAGTACGCGGGTACGTCCAGCCTATACCGCAACATCGGCGGTAGAACGCTGTCAAGGTCATGATACTATCTAGCCAATCTCACACAAGCATCCAATCTCCATAAGGAGGCACGAATGACACAAAATAATATGAACACATACTCAATCACATGACTACAGCACGATAAGATATCGAACAAAAAATAAATATAACACAAGTCTAAATGTAATAATCTAACTCAACAAATATCCATGTCTCAACAAGTATGCCGGAGAAAAATCCGGTACCAAAAACTCTACTAAAAGAACTAACTAGAAAACTAGTGATTCCGGCTAGACCTCCCGGAATCACAACTGAACTACCAGGATCAAGTTGCAGCTACTCACCATAGGGTCCATAAAGTGTTGGATATCGATCCTCTAAGGCATAGTCTGGAAAAATATTTCCAGTCAGGAAGGAGCAAAATACAATCTCAAATAACAGTTCCATTTAATTGATAAGGACTATAAAGCAATAAACATATGATGCTATATACTGAGAGAAGACAGTGAATAAATGCAATGGCAAATAAAGAGACAGGTCTTGTAAAGAGACAGGCAATATAGGCAATGTGATACAGTCAGTACATATATGAAATGAAGAGAACAAGGTACAATATCATATACGGGTGATGTAGTATATGATCTAAATAGAGAACTGTAATCTATTCTAAGTGTTTGAAATAGTAGCTTCGAAATGTGATCGGCTTGGGAACATGTACGATTGCTACATAGTCTGGCTAATCATACGTGAGGGGTATGATTAACACCAATAATATTTTACTTGTATAATGGGTATTTGATCACATCTCTCACTAGCAATTTCCCCGCCCCCAACTAGTACTGTGGATCCAATCATGACACGTCACGATACACGAGCAATATCCAATCTATCATGTACGATATCTAATATACATGTCGTGTACAATATCAATACGATAATCAATGTAACATCTCATGACTGCAGATCCAAGATATATACTAGTCCGTGTAGCACAGTGTCAAGGATTCAGATGTAACATTTCTAGATTATTGAACTTATAGAAATTATAAAGGAATTGGAAATTATCAGAGAATGTACTTGTCTTGGGTCCTTAGCTGGTAAATACTGATGTCCTGTTCCAGAGTATCGCCTGGATGAACCAAAAATCCTATAGACATATCACAAATGTAACACTTGTATCAGATGATACACTAACAAAATCAAAATACACTGGCCTCAAGGCTATGCCAGGTATGGCACTAGTCAACTAAGGTCATCTAGTAGAGATATATAAATATACATATCTTTAACTAACATATATACTTACAATATATATATACACCAAATTAAATACATATACAATATATATATATATATATATATATATATATATTAAAAATACTAAGGGTTTATAAAAAATATATATATACACATACGAATTAACAAATACATACATAGACTAATTATATATATACACATATATACCAATTAAAAATACAATACTATATACTTGTATATAAGTACATATATACATATATATATATACCATTCACTAATATTAGTACATACTAATACACTAATTTAATTTATGCTAGTATACTTTATTAAATACATATTATAAGAAAATACCAATAAACATACATATATATATATATATATGAATACATACATAGAATTAATTTATATACTATATAAAAATACCCAATATACATACATATACATATGCATTAATTAAATGCATACTTATACAATTAATTAAATATATACTTATACAATTAATTAAATACATACTATACTTTACACTAATTATACATAGACTAAATATAATACAGTGAAGGAGGGGAAGGAGACTCACCGGGGTCGCTGCCGGGCTTGGCCGGAGGGAGAGCTGGCCGGCGGGGGATGGCCGCACTGGTGGTGGTGGTGGAGTATGATGGTGGTGGTGGTGATAGTAGATGGTGGTGGTGATAGATGGTGGTGGTTGTAGTTGAAGGTGGTGGTGGTGATAGGTGAAGATGGTTGATAGGTGGCCGGAGCTGGAGTACAGCTCGGGATGGGTCAGGAGGAATACAGCAGGGAGTCATGGAGGAAGTTGTGGTCGAAAGGAGGAGGGATGTGGAGCTCGACGCCGGAGTTAATGGCCGGCTGGGTGGAGGGGATCGGAGGGAGAGGTGGTGTTCGTGGTGGTGACTCGACGGCGTTCGGCTGGGGTGCAGGGAAGAGGGGAGGAGCATGCCAGCGGGGAGCGCTGCACAGGATCGGTGCTTGGCCGGGGTCAGCTCGCCGGAGCGGCTGGCCGGAGCTGGTAGCGGGGTCGGGGGCTTGGCTGACCGGAGCAGCAGGCCGGCTGTGGTCGGGGCCTTGCCGGGTGGCCGGCTGAGAACATGAGGTTGGTTTCCCCCTCTTTCCAATGATTTTAAAATTTAAAAAGGAGGTGAAGAAGAAAGGAAGAAGAAGAAGAAGAAGAGAAAAGAGAAGAAGAAAGGAAGGAAGGAAGAAATTTTGGAATGAAGGAGGGGCTACGGTTGGGTGAGGGAGATGGGGGCTACCTAGATTTTTGGGGATTAGGGCTTTCCTAGGAAAGAGTGTGGGTGAGGTAACTTTAAATAGGGAGAGGGTGTGTGGGAATGAAGGGTGAGGATGCACCCATTGAATGGATGGCCTAGATTTGTCATGAGGAATTCTTCATGTGGGGATGAGGGTGAGAGACTTAGTCAAATATTTGGGCTCATAATCTACAATAATAAATTAAACCGTCAAGTTCTAATTACCAATCACCTAGAAAATAAAATTTTTAGAGTAACAACCAAAATAAACAATAAGAAGCACACAGGAATCAAGGCAGGATACAAGTCAAAAAATTAATTCGAATCCGATATAGATGTCAGGAATGATTCAAGCAAGTGGATGAGATTCAAAAACTTATCCTATTCTTATTGCAGGCTTGCTCGGTCCCTAAGTTGAAATCGAACAATTTAGTCGTTGACCTGCATGGGCCACCACAAAAATCATGTCACGCCCCAGTCCCAAAATACCGAGGGACCGGAAACGTGTCAATGGCCAGCAGCACACACCGATGGACAAACCCAATTTAATGGATCCATCGGGACGTACTTAAGCTGTAATACAACATTAATGGTCTAAATATACTAATCTTATCCACAGAAATGAATACAACAATATCAGAATCATAAAGCAAGATCAATCTCAATATAATATAAACTCCGGAAAATAACCCGACAATGAGTCTGATACATCTGTCAAGATACAAGAATAGAGATAACCACAATAAATACTGAGTATGGAACAGTATATACTCAGAAGATACCCTCGGTGATCACGTGTCTACTAGATCTGGTACTGCTCCAGTGCCTGCTCCTGATAATGCTCCTGCTCCGTAATCTTGGGTAGATCTCATCTGCTAATCCTGGGGACATAATCCGGATCCAGGTCCTCAGGGGACATGGCAAGATACAAGAAAGCTCATGCCAAAATAAATGCAGTGCAAAAAATAAATAAAATAATAGGATAAATATATAACCAGCTAAGTGATATGCAAGTGAGAGTTTTAGTCATACTCGGGCTGAGACTACTACAGGATCAGTGTCAGAGAAACCCATAGCAGTATTTTCTCGAAGGGCCAGAACTGGTGCCAAAGCTCTATACCAGAAACTCAGACACATCCAGATGACAATACATATATAATATAATCAGCCTTTTGTATGGTAAATCTCTCCCCACCCAATGTAATCTCACGTCTCATGTCCATGACACGCAGGATCAAAACTAATACAGCAAGTCATATAATGTCCGTGGATAAAATGTCTATGTCATAAAACCTGTATCCTATACAGAATCACCATAAATATCTTAGGAAGATTTTGTCTCATGAATAGTGTCAAGTGTCCTGGGTCTATATACTTGATAAGACAAGTACGAGAATATAAAGGGTCACGATGTCCATGTCTAGATGACGTACACAACTCCGCGTACGGCGTTGGCACCCGACTATTAATCCGACGCAAAGTAAGTCACACGGTCCTTGGTCAAGCATGCACAACAATATAAATGAATCAAGAAAAATATGTAACAAGACTGCAAAGTTTGGCAAGGTACACTTGCCTGGGATTTGAATACCAACAGTTGTCCCTGTATCGTGGATCCTGCAGGTACTCCTCCAAAAGCTAAAATAAACATCACAAACAGTCTCAGAAAATATCAAATATCTAGAAACGCTTGTCCTTAAGTCCAATTTGGACACAGGGGCAAAAATGACAGTTTCTGGTCAAAGCGGGGTCCACATGTGGGTCGCTTCGCACCGAAAAGGGTGTCAGGGTCAAAGGTCTCCAAATTCCTCAAACTCAGTGTCAACAAGTCAGGAACGATGATACGAACCCAACGAAACTTCCAGAATTGGATTCCGATGAGCCGATCACAAAATCGTCCGTCAAGTGGAGCCTGTGGGGCCCACGATGTCACGCCCCGATCTCCCGCAGGCAATCGGCCGTTCCCGCTAGGCGGGAATCACCCTCGCCAGCGCTCCCGCGGAACGATCGCTTAACCCATCCCGGCGTGATGCCGCACGAGCGTGAACCACGCCCGTGCAAGGCCATGGTTCATTGGCTGGCGGCAAGAGTTCTAAGCCACAGAGTCGCACAGATTGTCCGAGTGCAGCGGAGTTTAGGAACGCATAGCGATCGGTAACAGGTTCACTGAGTCGACAATATAGCGGAAGCATCAAAACAAGTAAAGTAATCTCTTTATTGATATGAAACATATATTACAGACGGCGTATAGCCGAGATTACAAGTCGCTCAAGCCTCTCTCTCTGAAACAGTAAAAGCATGCCAAGTGGCTACAATTTGGAATAATTGTACAGGCGATGGTCAGGCGATGTTCACAACTTATGTCTTGTATATGTGCTTCAGTCCCGGACGTACCGTTGCTTCGGAGTGTTGTCCACGCCTTAGCACGCACGTTGGAGGCGTCCGCACCGCACGAGGTTCTCCCGTACCCTGTATACAAACTGGTGGATTATCAGTACATTGAATGCACTGGTGGGGAAGCTACTCGCCCGCTCGACAAATCCAAACACGTAATACAGGTGCCGTGCACAACTATTAAGTTGTCTTTCTAGTTGCCTTAGGATCAGTTTTTATGCAGATATTGAATAGCCTATCGTGTCGGGCAGTGCGCCGTGCGATGTTAGAGGAAACACGGCAAGACTCACCAACTTACGATCTCCTTCCCTGTCCAAGGCAAAAATTGAGGCAAACATGTTAATTCAAGCACGGGCAAGTATAAGCATTCAGGAGGCAAGCATATGCAAACAGGAGGGTCGTTTTAACATGATCGTTCAGGTGTTTAGTTGTTCTTGATGCAATGCAGTGACTCGCACGCGGATAGCCGCTAAGCGAGGATGACTTTATCTATATGAACACGGTCGCTGGCAAAGCCATTATGGACGTAGCCGGGGACAAGGATAGCTTGCTACAAGAGTACACGATGAGCTGCAAGCTACCCAGTCCCGAATACGAAGACTACACACGAGCTCCATCCGGACCGGATCGGCCCCAGTGCCCCGGTGACCGTCCGTGGAACTCACCTCGGGTCCGAGTTGTCCGCGACATACAAGCATTGGGTCTTTCCAATTATCACGAGATACACGATAACACGAGAACACGCGTGCACTAGAACAAGAGAACACGAGAACACGAGTGCACGGGAACACGAGTACACGAATACACGGGATACTTGAATCTTGTTCTTGTACAATAACTTGTCTTGATGCATTCCCCTGGTTCGGGGCTGCCTGATGACCTAACGGTCCTGGATACTTGCAGGGTCAATCATACACGGAACGACTACTGAGTAGTCTCCCGGAGTTGGATGAAAATACGGTAACATTCAAGCAGACAAGCATGCGTTTCTAAGGAATAAGAACAGGCACGTTGCTCGGACCCGAAGGTAAGCCGAGAGTTGAAACCGTTAAGGGAATTAGCATGCGAGGGTCTGAGTATAAGCAGTATTTCATTTCCATGTTCTAGCAAGCAATATGAGTTAGGATTATTCCCTTAGCTAGGTGCGTTGGATTTATTAGCATGCAGGGGGTGATTCACCTAGCGACTAGCATAAACATTCCAGATTTTATGTGTGCTGGCTAAGCAAAGACAAGTTCACCGTAGCCACCCACCTTAGCGATGATTCGCCTCGGTAGAGCGATACGTCTGAACGAGCCTCTGAAAGTCCAAGCCAGATTCCGTAGGGACAAGTCTGGATATCCTTTGCTTCTCATTTGAGGCAAAGCAGGTCGGGACAGCTGCACGATTGCCGTTTGAGACGTCAGTCCGCTTGAGCGGAATGGGGTGTTACATCCTACCCAACTTAGAAAAAGTCTCGTCCTCGAGACTTACTAAGGACAAGCAGTAATCTAGGGTTGAGGCAATCCTAGACAAGTCGTTTGTACTTGTTTCATTTGGATATTCACTTGCACAAGCTTCGAAATCAGCATATCGCTTAGACTGGATCGTGCGCACCTTCGACATGCATTTCTAGTGTGAACACGTCAACCAGCTCAGTGATAGCGAAATTTTAGCACTCGAGTTTCACCTTTTCTTAAGTCTTGGATGGTGCACTAGTTCAAGGCGTCCCTCGAATAGATGCATTCAACCAAACTTAGGGTTAGTGAAAATCGGACAAGCTACTAGCGATACTCTCAAGGGTTCGCACAGGTTGGCACAAAGGCCACTCGCAGCATACAACCAGACAAGCAAGCATATCATTCAAAACGTATTTTGAAAGTATTTAGACTTATTGTTGGAACATCCCATCGAGGCATTGAGAGAGAGAGCGCACATAACCCACGAACGAGCTTTCGAAACAGAGATATCGAATCGAAGTCCAAAGGCGTAGAAGCCAGGCTCTGATACCAACATGTCACGCCCCGATCTCCCGCAGGCAATCGGCCGTTCCCGCTAGGCGGGAATCACCCTCGCCAGCGCTCCCGCGGAACGATCGCTTAACCCATCCGGGCGTGATGCCGCACGAGCGTGATCCACGCCCGTGCAAGGCCATGGTTCATTGGCTGGCGGCAAGAGTTCTAAGCCACAGAGTCGCACAGATTGTCCGAGTGCAGCGGAGTTTAGGAATGCATAGCGATCGGTAACAGGTTCACTGAGTCGACAATATAGCGGAAGCATTGAAACAAGTAAAGTAATCTCTTTATTGATATGAAACATGTATTACAGGCGGCGTATAGCCGAGATTACAAGTCGCTCAAGCCTCTCTCTCTGAAACAGTAAAAGCGTGCCAAGTGGCTACAATTTGGAATGATTGTACAGACGATGGTCAGGCGATGTTCACAACTTATGTCTTGTATATGTGCTTCAGTCCCGGATGCACCGTTGCTTCGGAGTGTTGTCCACGCCTTAGCACGCACGTTGGAGGCGTCCGCACCGCACGAGGTTCTCCCGCACCCTGCATACAAACTGGTGGATTATCAGTACATTGAATGCACTGGTGGGAAAGCTACTCGCCCGCTCGACAAATCCAAACACGTAATACAGGTGCCGTGCACAACTATTAAGTTGTCTTTCTAGTTGCCTTAGGATCAGTTTTCATGCAGATATTGAATAGCCTATCGTGTCGGGCAGTGCGCCGTGCGATGTTAGAGGAAACACGGCGAGACTCACCAACTTACCATCTCCTTCCCTGTCCAAGGCAAACATTGAGGCAAACATGTTAATTCAAGCACGGGCAAGTATAAGCATTCAGGAGGCAAGCATATGCAAACAGGAGGGTCATTTTAACATGATCGTTCAGGTGTTTAGTTGTTCTTGATGCGATGCAGTGACTCGCACGCGGATAGCCGCTAAGCGAGGATGACTTTATCTATATGAACACGGTCGCTGGCAAAGCCATTATGGACGTAGCCGAGGACAAGGATAGCTTGCTACAAGAGTACACGATGAGCTGCAAGCTACCCAGTCCCGAACACGAAGACTACACACGAGCTCCATCCGGACCGGATCGGCCCCAGTGCTCCGGTGACCGTCCGTGGAACTTACCTCGGGTCCGAGTTGTCCGCGACATACAAGCATTGGGTCTTTCCAATTATCACGAGATACACGAGAACACGAGAACACGCATGCACTAGAACAAGAGAACACGAGAACACGAGTGCACGGGAACACGAGTACATGAATACACGGGATACTTGAATCTTGTTCTTGTACAATAACTTGTCTTGATGCATTCCCCTGGTTCGGGGCTGCCTGATGACCTAACGGTCCTGGATACTTGCAGGGTCAATCATACACGGAACGACTACTGAGTAGTCTCCCAGAGTTGGATGAAAATACGGTAACATTCAAGCAGACAAGCATGCGTTTCTAAGGAATATGAACAGGCACGTTGCTCGGACCCGAAGGTAAGCCGAGAGTTGAAACCGTTAAGGGAATTAGCATGCGAGGGTCTGAGTATAAGCAGTATTTCATTTCCATGTTCTAGCAAGCAATATGAGTTGGGATTATTCCCTTAGCTAGGTGCGTTGGATTTATTAGCATGCAGGGGGTGATTCACCTAGCGACTAGCATAAACATTCCAGATTTTATGTGTGCTGCCTAAGCAAAGACAAGTTCACCGTAGCCACCCACCTTAGCGATGATTCGCCTCGGTAGAGCGATACGTCTGAGCGAGCCTCTGAAAGTCCAAGCCGGATTCCGTAGGGACAAGTCTGGATATCCTTTGCTTCTTATTTGAGGCAAAGCAGGTCGGGACAGCTGCACGATTGCCGTTTGAGACGGCAGTCCGCTTGAGCGGAATGGGGTGTTACACACGATACGACAATTTTGTCAACGTTCTCAGAATCGAACCAAACTTGGGTCACAGGACCAGCGTATTGCTACGAGTCCGATGGCGAAAGTTTCGTCTCGATCCGACGTGTGTACACAAAGTTACAGTGTGTTCCAGAAAGGATGGATACGGGACAGTGTCGGCGGATACGCGTTGATTCCGGTGTGCACGCACATCCGAATCGACTTCTGCGAAATCCCACACGACCGTATCAACGTCGCGCACGTATCGGTAAAGACCGCGTGCGACCAAGTCGTCCCGTTTGGCGGAGCATACTCAGTTCCGGGGTGAAACAGGGCATTATTTTTTCCTTTTTTGGATCGCGGTTTGCGATCACCACAGGACGCGATGCACCGAGTGGGTTGCACGGGCACCGAGAGGGTCACGCAGGGTTCGCGACGCAATGGACAGAATAAAAAATAGGTAAACGAGCAGAGAGATACGGGTACCTGAACAAGGCTCCAGAAACGACATTTTCTCATGTCCGCGTGTCGAGTTCGAAGTGTCTGATTCGAACTGTGTCCTGTGCCGTGTCCGCGTCCACTGAGCTCTAGGGTTGTCGGAGTCTAGCTGGGGCGGCTCGACGAGGGGCTGGGCGGAGCTGCGGGCAGCTCTCGGATGGCCGGAGGCGGCGTCGGGGGCTGACCGGAGTCGGCTGGGAGGAGAGAGGGGGCAGCGGGGAAGAAGGGTAGGCGGAGTCTAGGGTTTAGGTTGGCTGTGAGCGAGGAGGAGATAGGCAGCGAGGGAATCGTCGGAGGTCGTGGGGTTGTCCGGGCGGCGTGAGGTGGAGGGAAGTGGAGGTCGTGGCAGCGGAGTCGAGTTGGGGACGGCGGCTGGACGGTTTAGGGTGCAGGGGTCTGTGGCGGGCTGAGAAGGGAGGTTGTGAAGGGGGTTTCGGGTTAGGACAGGGCGGAGAGGTCGGGGCTCGTCGGAGGAGATGACTGGCCGAGGTAGGTGGCGGGGGACGAGTCGAACGGGGGTGGGGGGGGGTCGAGCGGAGGAGGAAGTTGAGGAGGAGGACGGCGAGGGTCAGGCGAGGGCTCGGCGGTGCGGGTTGGCTGCGCTGGGGGTTCTCGTATGGGATCGGAGAAGACGGAGGAGAGGGGGTGCTGCGGCCGGACGCGGGCGTTGCACCGGAGTCGGAGGGGTTAGGGTTTCGACTGGGGCGGCTTACGGCTAGGGTTAGGGATTGGGAAATTAGGGATTTTGGGATTTTTGTTATTTGTTTTCTCCTTCTTTTTATTTGTGGAGAAAAACTTAGAAAAATATGTATTTATACATACAGAAATTGGACTAGGGTTTGACCTAGGATTTGGGGCTGGGTCAACGCTCCTTGGGCTTGGCTTCGGCTCTCATGGGGATGTCGGGCGTTTGGCACGGGTTTAATTCGGTTTAATTCTACATCGGTTTTCAGGGCTTTCAAAATAATTCCGGGGTCCAATAAATTCTCGAAAAATTATCCTATGTCCGGTTTTCCATTTTACACCATAAAATATTATTTTTATAATATTTTAATATTAATTAATATCATTTAAAAATTATTTGGTCACAAAATACCTTAGTTTTAATTTCAGAAAAATCCCAGAAAATTGCTAAAAATAAATTTTAAAATTTTAAAAAATTAGGGGGTTTACAACTAGCTCCACATTAAGAACACAGTAAATATATATTATATTAAAGTGCACATCTCACACAGTTATTTAATTTAAATATATACTATTCATGAAATCATTTAATTGCAACTACCACAATATTAATAATTATAAAAAGTCGAAAATACTCCTGTTTTCGGAACGTGGTAGTGACAGTTCAGTTAGGTTGGGTTGGGTTCGGTTTTGGTTGGTCCGGTTCAGTTCGGTTTAATCTGGTTTAGTTAAACCAAGAATTTTTAGCCATTTAAAAATAGTTTTTGAACCCAATAAATTTTAGAAAAATTATACAACAACCAATAATTAATAATACACCCAAAAATATAATTTTTATAATATTTTAATACTTAATTTAATATATATATATATATATATATATATATATATATATATATATATATATATTCGTGTTTGGCTAACTTGGTTGTGTCACAGGACAGGGAAGGAAGAAAGGTAAGTTGGTAAGTTTGCCGTGTTTCATCTAATATCGCACGACGTACTACCACACGAGTTAGACTTTGTATCATATGCCATGAAACTGATCCTAAGGCAAGACTAGAAAGATAACTAAATAGATGGTGCATAGAACTAATATATCGTGTTTAGATTTTTTGAACGGGCAATAAGCCTCTCCACTAGTGCATTCATGTACTGATAATCCACCAGATTATTTGCAGGGTGGAGGAGAACCTCGTTCGGTGCAGAGTATCCCGTCGTGCGCACTAAGGCGTGGAGTTAGCTCTGGAGCCTTGGAGTGTTGCATCCGGAGCTGAGGCACATATACAAGACATAATATATTAGAACATCGCCTATGTATCAACCCATGTTATAAGTCACTTGGCATGCTTTTATTGTTTGAGAGAGAGAGAGAGAGAGAGAGAGAGAGAGAGAGATTAAGCGACTTGTAATCTTAGTCTAGCGCCGCTTGTAATAATTCTTGATTATCAATAAATAGCTTGTTATTGTTTTATACTTGTCTTCATTCAATGCTTCCTCTATGATGACCCTATGAACTTGTTACCAATTGCCTGTTCGGTTCTTATTCTGCTGCATTCAGACTATCTGTGCGACTCTGTGGCTTAGCTATTTCTCTGCATGTTCGGATTATGGCCTTGCGCGGGCACAACTTGGGCTTGCACAACATCACGTCTTGATGGGAATAATCGTCCTACATGAGTGTTGGCGCCGTGATTCGCGCCAAGCTGGGACGGCCGATCCTGCGGGATATCAGAGCATGACAAACTCTCTACTCTTGTATTTGTCTTTAAATGCTTATCTCCAATAGCAACATCCTTTGACATATTATCATTGCCTCTTTAATTCTCTACAGTCTTTTGTTGTGTATGTGACAAATAATATCCTATTATGAGATACATGCATTGAAGTCCCTTAGTCCACCAGCCAAGAATTGTCAATGAAGGCAAGACTCTTGACTACCTTATTACCTACAATAATCGCATCATCTCAATGTGCTGAGACAGTCATTGTTGTCTTCTCACTCTGCTTTCCCTTATCGCTCTTCTTCTCTCTTCAAACAAAATAATTTTGTTTAATGTGATCCTTCTTGCCACAATTGTAGCATTTCGAGTCCTTGTATCTACTTTTGGACTTGCCTATACTCTTGTCCTTACTACCGCCCAAACCCTTACTCTTACGCTTACCTCTACTCTCTAAAACAAGTATCTCTGAGTGAGATGTGGATGACGTTTCTTGAGATTTCTCCCGCATCTCTTCATTCAGTACCCTGCTAACCACGACTTCCGGAGTAGAAGCGATCATAGACACTTGTATTGTCTCTCACAAGTCTGGAAATGTATATAGAAACCATAGTCCCTGTACCTCGTCATTAAACTTCACTCTCATAGAGGATAACTGATCAAGCATGTACTGGAACTCACTCAAGTGATCCTTAATGGACAAACCATCATTGTACCTCAGACCCAACATTTGTCGAATAAGGAACAACATGTTTATTCCGGTCTTCTTAGCGTACAAGGATTCCAGCTTCTCCTATAATGTCCTTGTATGCTCAATATTGACGATATGATTATACACATTCTCGTCTACGAACTCCCTGTATGTCAATACACTTTTACATGCTCGAACTTTCAGTCTTTCTAGAATTTATCACTAGGCTTCTCGAAAATAAATATAAAAAGATGCATGCAGCTTTTTAAAAAAAATATTTTATCTTGCTCCGCCAATAGTGGTAATTAGAACTTTCAGGTTTACCATGCACACCGGCTTCACATCTATCTCTTTTACTTGGTTTAATTGTCAACTCTGATACTTGGCAACTTCTGCTCTGAAAAACCCAAAGCTCTGATACCACTCTGTTGGAAACGAAATACGAAAATCGTTCCCCTTAACCAAGAGATTGCGAGAGAACCAAAATAAATTGCACAATACCAACTAATCAAAATCATAGACACAACATAATGCAAATATAAACGATTTTGACATGAAAAACTCTTGCAAGAAAAATCACCGGACAATCGAAGTCTAACATTGAAAAAGCTTTCACTAATGAATTAGATGATTACACCCTTTATAAACTTCTCCATCGATCCAACCGGATCACCACATCTACTTAAAGTAATGAAAACATATTACAAGAGACTATCGAAAAAAGGAGACGATGAGAACAATCACCCGAAACGACCTTCCTTCGAATTAGTTACCAGTCCCCCTTTCTTTACTTTGAAAGTGGCAAACTTAAGAACTCTCTCCCTTTGATCTTTCTCTTTCGTAGATTGTGATGATGAATTAGGGTTAGGAATAACCTATTTAAAACTCTTTAATCTCGAGATAATCTGGACCATTGATTTTGATCCAACGGTGTTAATAAAACACCATTTTCGGCTTCAACCCTTGACATCAGTATACCGCGGAATACCGAAAAATTGATGTTTGCGACTAAGAAAGGTTCTAAAACATAAAGCATTTTCACCATTTTCGACATACCGACGGCATACTGGTGGCGGTATACCGGTGATGGATTCTATTTTCCAAAATTTGATAGTTCTAATGTCTGCTGAAATTTGCCTTCTTTGTCGCATTCGACTCTCCGGACTTCTCCGATACACGAATGACGCTCAGGTTGCTCTCCGCGTAGGTTGAAAATCCCATCCAACACCAACAAATTGTGATTGAAAAGTAAGACATGTTAGTCAATTGAGATTTTAAAATCTCCATAATTGTGATTTCATAACCACTCTTTACAATTCTATATTTGTTATCTTTATATCAAACGCACCTTTTTGGCCTGTGATTCTAATCGCATATATTCTCTTCTTCTTCTTCTTCTTCTTCTTCTTCCTCCTCTCTTCTTTGGTAGAAAAGCTAAACCCATTTTTTTCCATTTCTCTTGTCTCTCCAATAAAAACAACATTGCACCCTATGGTGCCTTAATCAGCCCGAGCGTCAAGAGCCCTCCTTCCGCGAGGACCTCGTCTTCATCTTATAATTTTTCATTCTCAACTGATTCCTCCTTCTCCTCGATATGCACGAAGTTGTTAACTCCGACCCTTTTAGTCTTTAGCATAACAATAAGTCCTATTATCGACTTGTCACTCATCTCACGGATCATGTCAAAGCAATCGTTGTCAACGTGACAAATTATTCTTTGCTCCCTTTTGGACTAATTAGAGTTTAGACCCTAGATTTTATACCGGTTTAGAGTTTAGCTCATGACTTGTACAATTAAAATTAATTTTGACCCTAATTTTCATTATTTATTTTATTTTTTCATTATACATTTTTTAGTCTATATAAGAAAATTTCAATGTCAAGCATAAGAAAAAAGATATAATAAAAAAAATAAAACAAATAATAATAATTCTGGATCTAAACTTTCTAATTGAACAAGTCAGAACCTAAACTCTAAACTGGTATAACTCTAAACTCTAATTAGCCCCTCTCTTTTCATAATTATTGTTTCTCTATAAAGCACCATACTCTATTATTCTAGAATATTCAAACTGTAATTATTATTTTTTATTGATTTTTAGCTTCACCTTGATATATGAATTTTTGTCTGTTCCCATCATTGAAATAAGCTTCTGACGCCTGATAGGCTCTTCTCTTATCCTCCTCCATACATAGGATCAACAACAAAGTCAGAGATTTGCTCTGCCTCATTTTTATCTGGTTAACAATGATGAGTCCATGTTTTCCATCAAAACTGGAAAGTATTTACACGTATTAGAAGTCAAAATTATTTTAAATATTCACAAAACTATTTTTAAAGTAGTTTTAGGTTACATAAAAATATCACGTGATAACACTTGATTGGAAGGTGGACATACATCCTAGTTTTGGTTGGTGAACAAAAATGTACTCATGTTGGGAATGTGTAGTATTAAAAATTAAATTTTTTTATCCTCATATTTGGTTCACACAGGAGTATAAATCTTAATTTGTTTATTTTTCCATAAATACCATTTCGTTAATTTTATGGTGTTATTATTACCTAAATTCAATTGGTATTATTGAGCGTATTACCATCCAACAAAATTGTAAGTAAGGCACCCAACCATCATACTCATGAAAGCAAACTTGGGTTGGGTTTTACTTTTCTACATATATGGGAATATGAAGCCCCTTATATTCTCTCCAAATTTTTAATCCCACACTTACTAAACATGAATAGGGAATCCAAAATTCATTCCCAAACTTTTAAAACTTGAACCAAACGGCCCCCTTATGGGTGAGTAGAAGAAACAATAGAGAAAGAAAATAGAAGCAAAACTGTTACTTGGCATTTTGTTAAAACTATCATAAATATTAGACTAAATTTTAATTTGATACCCTTAACTATTCAAAAAATTTCAGCTTAATATTCTAAATTTTAATATTATACAACTTAATACTTTAACTATAATTGCAGAACTCAATATTCTAACATTATTAAAGAAAAATATTAAATGACATAAATATTTCTCTCATTATGGTCACTTCAAATATCCTAGAAGGGATGCAAATAATTCGGTCAAAAATAATATATATATATATATATATATATATATATATATATATATATGAAACGAAACAATTAATTTTTGACTGGCAAAAGACATCGACTTGAACATATTCAATAATTGAATATAGTGATATTTATGATATTAAAATTTAAACTTGAATAGTTGGGAATATCAAGTTAAAATTAAACCAATACATTATCAACTGAAGTGGTTAAAATGACATTAAAATATCAATATGAACAAAAGAAACATCATGTTATCATAATGAACATAATTAAAACTTGAAGTATTTAAACGCAAATAACCCTTTAGTTAATTAGATTTGATTCAAAGCATATCTGACAAAAAGAAGAAGACAGGCAATTAGTTGCTGTCTGTACAATCTAATTGGTTGCATTGTGTTGACAAAGATTTATGCCAGCATAAGCAGACAACTGAGTACATTGGCATGTGGATAGTTGAATTTTGTCGCAAAAATCTATAATCTAGGGTTATGTAAGCACAATTAAGTAGAGAAATCTAGAATAAATGACAAAATTAGAGGTGGATTATGTAACCACCCTGATGCCAAAAGCCAAGATGTGTAGAATAATTGGGATCTTCTGTACTGCTGTTTGTTGCTATTAAGCTATAATAATAACAATCTTAGAATAAACCTTGTCCTCATATTCTACTACATAAGTTTCTGATCAGATTAGGTTGAGAGAATGCATTATTGTGTGGCTCTAAACTTGTTTGTCCATGGGCAAGCCAGCAAGCATAGCATCTCTTGATGAGTTGGTGTCATCTTTCCTCTCTTAAGCCAAAGAGGCTCCACTTGATGTGCTTTTGGCTACCATTTTCAAAGACACCTTTGTCTAGCTCTTACTCCTCCCTTCTTCTCATGTGCCCCATTAATCAAGCATCTAATTCTCCATGAGGATCCTTGATGCTTTGAATACCCCAAAGCCGAAGATGCATATTGGTAAAGTTGGACATCTAAGTAAGAAGATTTTTAAAATATCGTCTTAGTCCATATCGGTTTATTCTATTTCAACTGATACGAAATAGTCAAAATTGAATAAATTAAAATTCTGAAAATTTAAAACCGAACTGAAATGAGTCATAATCGAAACAGAACCAGAATACCGATTAATCGATTCGGTTTATTTGGTTTGTTCGGTTGGACTATTTCTATTATTTAATGTACTTCAAAACAAATACATATAATTGTTGTTTTCAAAATATAAATATTTTTAATCTAAAATATGCATAGAATTGAGGGTATTCATTTTCGATTTTGGACCGAAACTGAAATACAAAACCGAAATCAAAACCGTATTTTCAAAACTGAAACCAAACCCTTTTTTTTTTTAAAACCAAAGCCAATCTCTTATTCGATTCGGTTTGGCTGTATTTTTGGTCCAAAACCGAATAATGCTCGCCCCTAAATACACGAATATTTTGAACGAATGTGCAATATTTTGGTTTTAACCGGAGCTTGCTCCCGTCTTGCCCTAAGATCTCCTCTGAATAAAATCTTGTAAATGTTTAACTCTAATCCCCTCTGCAGAAGTTTCTTGATTCCTCAAATAGTACGTGACAAATAAAAAAAAATGTTTGTATACTAATATCCCGTATGTTTTATGTTTTATACGGATCTCTCTTATTTTAAAAATAATTATACGGATCCTCTTTTTGTTTTATGTTTTATTTTCAAAATAAGCATAGTTAGTGTAATAATCTTTTACATAAAATATAAACGTAAAATATAAAACATAAAAAATATTCGTGTAATTATTTTTAAAATAAAAAAGATCCATATAATAAACATAAAATATAGGATAGGCCCAAAAAAGAATTACACTTGGCTTAAAAATTAGCTTAAAAATGTAAAGGAGCATCGTTTGCAACATACTGGTCGACTATAAAGTAGGCAGCTAGTTGCATATTCTTTTTAAATGGTGAAATAAACAGCTATAACAACGTCTTCATGATTCAAGAGTTGAGAGAAGTTACAGAAGGATATAAAATAAATTTGCCCACTTTTCCCAAGCAAATGACCATTACTGCCTTGTGAAACTGGGAATTTGTCCGGTCATGTATTAGTTTGAGCATTTATCTTTCAAAATCTGGAGACCATGTAACATTTGGGTCTCGTTTGGTTCGGAATCGAGATTTTTTTTTTTATTTTATTTGTTTGGTAACCATAATATTGGAAAGTATTTTTCTAATAAAAAGGAAAATAGGTAGGAAAATAATTTTCTCACAGTCCATGTGATTGTTTTTTTCTCCTCATTTTCCAGCATATATTGCAAGAAATTAAGACAAATATAGCCATTTGCTATTGTCTATTTTACCAACACATATTTTTTTATGATATTATTTTATTTTAAAAGGCAAGGTCATTATGAAAATATTAATATATATATATATATATATATATATATATATATATATATATATTTCCTACAACCGCCAAACACTCGATAGGAAATCAAATATTCTTTTCTGAATGGTTTTCTTGTTTTAATAAACACATAAAAGAAAATCTGATAGAAATTCTACTTTTCCTTTCACATAAAAAAATACAAGAAAATTCATTTCCCTTCCGTGAACCAAACGAGACGGATGTTTTGATGCTAAGGTCAAGGTGTGTAAGGGGTCGGGCCGACCTGAGGTTAGGTTTGACCCGTTTTGACCGAGTTCGGGCCGATCCAAGTTCAAATTCAGGTGTGGACCGGTCCGACCCGTAGGCGCTGAAGGCCAATCCATCCCGGACCCATGACCCGATGGCTGGCGGTCCGGGTCGACCGGGCTTGGTTCGGACCGATTCCAGGTTGGGCCGGGCCGTCCCAAATTTTTTTATATTTTTTATATATTATATATAATATAAGTTACATAAAATATTATGTATATAATAAATAGAAAATTATAAGTTATTCGTTAGTAAAAGTTTTTATAATTCTCGCCAACTCAAATGGCAAGATATAATCTTTTTTGATAAAGCCAACTGACTAGTGTAGTAGTCATTTTTGTCAAAGAAATCACCTATGGTTCTCTATTTAAAGAGTATCTCTCATTTCATCCATATGTGCAGTCGATGTGGAACTAAATGAATAAAATGGAACTAGCAAATGTTATCATTTCTATGTAGCACATGGTTGAAAGATTTTATATGTAAAGAGAACTTTTAGTCCCACATCGACTGCACATAGAAGTGAAATGAGATATGCTCTTTAAATAGAGATCCATAAGTGATTTCTTTCGCACAAATGACAACTACCATAGTCAGTTGGTTTTATAAAAAAATAATATTATACAACCCACTCAAAAAAAAAATTATTGTAAAAAAAATTTATAATTTTTCAAATTATATATATATATATATATATATATATATATATATATATATATATATATATATGGCCTGGTCCGACCGTGAAGCGCCTCGGACCCGCACCGTTGCTCATCCGGACCGGACCGAACTTGCGGGCCGATTTTGTTGACCCAGTCCGAACCTGCGGAGGGGGTGGGCTGAGCCGGTCCGGATCGTTGATCGGATCTGGACAGACCCAGACCGACGTTGACCGGATCAGTCCTGGACTGAATTTTGGGACGTCCGGTCCATTATACACCTTGATGCTAAGGAACATCAAAGTCTGATATGTTTTTATTGTATATATAACTACATCTTTTAGTTAACTAGTTTCAACAAAAGAGTGAGATTCGGTGGAGCTTCCGCATTTAAAACCTCTGATTATATATATGTTTCTTAATATGTTCAAGTAGGGCGGGAGTTGGTGTTTTCATATAGAATCAAAGTAGTCACAGTAGAGTTGGCAGATTTAATATATAGTATTATGCATGCTGGTTCTCATTGTATCATATGACAATTTGTGTAGTATGTTGTTCCTTCTATGGGACATCAGGGAGACACTCGCTTCTATTATATTGCTAACGAATCATGATAGACCAACACCTACTTGTGCTTGAAGAAACACTGACTATCAATTTCCAAAGATAGTTTTTCAGTCAAGATTTGGTAGATGTGCTCGACAAAAAGATATAGTTATAAGACTATTTATCCGGAAACAACTGAAGTCAACCAACGTCCAATTAACACAATCAACGGCTAGTTGTTACACTAACCTCTACTATATTTTATTTTTATTACATGAATCCTCTTATTTAAAAAATAATTACACAGACTTCCCTCAATGCTTTATGTTTTAAGGATGGTTAGTGCAATAATCATTTACATAAAACATAAAATATGGAAGAGATCTGCGTAATAAATATAAAACATAGGAGATGTTAGTATAATTATTTTTCAAAATAAGAAAGGTCCGTGTAATAAACATAAAATATATGAAAACTTACTGTAAATAGCCCAAATTAAAAATGACTGGTACTTTTACAACACTTCCAAGATTATTTTGTCATTAAGATGGACCTTAAGGTATATTTGGCTAAGAGTAATTTAGGCTTGGATTTAAATTTCATCTGGATTTGGAATTTGATTTCCAAATTCATTGTTTGGTTGTAGAGAGGATTTGGACTTGGATGTGACAAAATCATATCCCCTAGGAAGTTCCTCTCGCCTACATCCTCTAATTCTTTTTTGTTTTCTTTCTCTACTTCTATTATTTAATTAAATATTATTTACTTAACACTAATTAAACAAACTAATAACTAATCAAAAATTAATTAATACTTAATAAATATTTAAATATAAAACTATTCTTAATTAGTGTTAGATGTTAGTATAATAAACTTTATTTGTACTTAGATTTGGACTTATATTGCATAACAACAAATACGTCATGACATGGTAAATAATGACACAAATAATTAGATTTTGGCACTTGTCTAACACGACAAGGCCAAAAAGTTCCAATGCGTCCGTATTTTCTAGATTTTGCAAAAAAAAAGTTAATCGTTCAAATGTATAGCATTGCTATAAAAATCGTAACCTTGGAACAAATCACTATAAAAATAAGTAAATTTAGCAATATAAAGAAACGTCGCTAATTCGACTTTATGTGTCACTAAATATTCATAGAGATGCTATCCGTAATGGGAGACACAAAATAGCTAATCGTTCAAATGTATAGCATTGCTACACGTTACAATAATGATGCCAATTAATATCGCCGTCACAGCGATGTTAGTGATGCATAGCAACACAACAACGACCCCTGTTCACCCATTTTTTGTTAACACGTCAAATAACTTGGCAACACATTAGCGACATACCAACGACGCGTCCAATCTGGCTTGTTACTAAAATCGACAACGTTGAGTGACGGCTAGCAACACCACAATGACACATGTGCTTGACAATTTTATCTTTCATGTATCAATATATTAGTGACATATATCGACCCCCAACGACATTCTGATACTAGTTAACGATATTCTAATACAAGTTACCGAAGTATATGTTACGTCGCTAAAATACAAAATTATGCACACAAAAAATAATGTAAACAACACTACAAACAAGCACAACGATAGTATAATAATAGTAAATATGAAAAATAACAACAGTACATTCAAAACAATCACAACAATATCCACAGATCCAACCACAACAATAATATATTCTAACCTAATACAACCACAACAACAACAACAAAATTACAAAGAAACTATTCAATATAGAGTTAGATTAAAAATACATTATCATCGAATAAGACATAGATAAAACTGATACACAATGTAACCTCCGATTTCCAAAATTCCAAAATAATTAGATTTTTAAATTATTTTAAAATACCAAGTTTTTAAAATATTTTCTCCTTGAATTCTTGTATTTGATTTTTAACAATGTTTGATTTTAGAAGGTGATTTAAAATCTTTTATAAAAATCATTTTTTCCTAAATGTCGCTTTCTTATAAAATAAATAGATGAATAATGATGTAAATATAATACTCTAGCTTCGAATATTTATTGGCTTGAATCATAAAATTATTGTTTTAAATAAAATTTTATTTGAAGGACTAGTTGATAAAATATAATAAATTTTTATATTTATTGGGATAGTAAATAAATAAATTTCATACTTTCTGAGATTTTTGCAATATGCATTAATTAGTAGCTATTCGGAATCAGTTAGCCTTGGAAGCCTCTTAAAATATTTTTCTTAAATTATATTTTTTCTATTAAATTTACTAGGTTACCGTCTCCCATTCACACCCTCATTTTTCCACCACATGAAAAACTTATTCATGTATTATCTGGGCCATTCATTTTGGGCCAATCCTCACCCTTTATCCCACACCCTCTCTCCCTATTTAAAGTCTCATTCACACCATTCCCTAGAAACCCTAGCTAGCCCTCACAATTTCCCACAAGCCAACAAGCCATCACCATTGATTGTGTGCTCGTGTCCGTGTGTCCAGCATTACCGTGTCAGCCGTGTTGGCCTCGGGTCCGACCCCGGGTGTCCCACCGTATCCATTCATTTCCTGTGTCCAGATTTACAATATTACAACCAGATTTTGTGTCCGACACCGTCTGGACACAACCACCACACCACAGTACACCCAACCCTGTGTCCAGCCTCGGACACATCTACCACAGTACAGCATCACCGCCGTGTCCAGCTTCGGACACGACCCAACACACCCCGACTCGATTCACAGAACCTGACCCTAACCCTAGATCAGACCCGCCGCCCAGAGCCGACGTCGTCGCCGCCGCCCTGTTGCTGCTCTGGTTTAGACCGCCGCCTCCTCGAGCCAGATCCGCCGGTGGCCGCCTGCAACCACCACCTGGAGCATCCTCGAGCCGAGCCCTCGCTGAGTCGACCGCCGCCTCGGACCGCCTCACCCGCGTCGAGCCCGCGTCGAGCCGTGGCCTCCTCGACCTCGTCGAGCCGTGGCCGCCTCGGATCTCCCCAACCTCGCCGAGCTTCGACCGGACGCAGCCGCCTCGAAGCCGCCGCTGCTCTCGAGTTCCACGCCGCCGCCTCCTCGGGACGAGAGCACCGCCGCCTCCTCGAACAGAGCACCCGCCGCTGCCCTCGAGTTCCACGCCGTCGCCCGAGATGAACGCCGACCCCGGCGAGACCTTCTCCGTCGACGACAGAAAACCCCTTCGTGAGCCCCCTGCGTGAGCCCCTTCCCTCCTTCCTTTTCTGTTTAATGAATTAGATTAATATATAATTAGTATATTAATTATATATATTAGATTAGTTAAATTATAATCAGTAGTATTTATAATCAGTAAATAAATTCTTAATCAGTTAATTAATTTATTAATTAATTAGTTTAGTAATTTTATGTAATTAGTTATTTTTATGTATTAAATATAAGGGTTTGATTATGTAAAATATAATGATTTATTGGGGTTTATATTATTATTAAAGAAATAGTTTCAATAATCAAAATTTGTTCGAAATTGGTTAGTTGGATTGGTAACTGAAATTACTAGAGATATAAATCCATTGGTTTTTACATAAATTCTAAATTTTTATAATAAACTCTTATTTGTAATTATTGTTCAAAATGATTTTAAAATAATTTTCATTAAATTAAGGTGTTACCTTGATTACGAACAATCGACCAATTCCTCTTATTAGCTAACTTATAATCTTAACCTTAGCTAAACCCCTAAACCCAGGTAGGTTTCTCTAGGTAATTGAGGACTCGGTATCCTTATCTCGATTATCGTGCCGAACTCCGATCTTGGACTTCTTTAAATAGTTTCTAGCTATTTTGACTGCTCCGGACCCATTGGAACTAACTGCTATTTCATTTGGGATCACCTTGAGGAGGGTGGCATTATATACATTCCTTGATTTGTTAATATACATATATAAAATGTTTGATTGATATATATATACAAATATGTATTTTGGTATAAAAATATATATTTATATACATCTATTAGTGTATATACACAAATACGTATTTTGTACAATTACTAATAGACACTTATATATATTATATACGTTTTATTGGTATATACTTTGAGTGTAAATATGTATTATATACGTATCCCTACTAGATGACCCTAGTTGACTAGAGCCATGCCTGGCATAGCCCTGAGGCCAGTGTATTTCTATTGTGTGTTAGTGTAGCATATGATACAAGTGATATTATTATATGTTTATAGGACTGTCGGATTCTTCAGACGATACTCTGGGACAGGACATTGGTATTGACAGCTAAGGACCCAAGGCGAGTACATTCTCTGATTAGTTTCTAATTTATGATATCTCCTATGTTCACTGTATCTAGTATAAATATCCATGCTCTTGACACGCTGGTTACACGGATTGGTATACACGGATCTCGTCATGAGATGTTATTCCTTATTCATGGTATAGCTTGTACAAGACTTGTTTCCTTGTTATCTTGTGCATGTACAGACACTGAGTCCCGGAGAGAATTGCTACCTCCCTAGGGGAATCCCGTGCCATAGCGTACCATGATTGGATCTACTATACCAGTCGGGGGTGGGGAGTATTTTAGTGTAGATTTGTGATCATACCCAACCTTACATGCATCATAGCTCACCCCACATCTCACGTCGGGTGCAGCCTGACCATTTACATGCTTCATAGCTGTTACGTGTGATTAGCCTGACCTCTACATGCATCATAGCTAACCAACGGTTAGCCTGATCTTACAAGAATCATAGCTAATCACATGTAACCAGCCTGATCAAGTTCCTAAGCCGATCACATGTTAAAGCTAGTACTCACACACTTAGTCATAGGTTCTTGCTCATTGACATATTGTTTCTTTTCCTGCATTTACTTACAGTATTTCTAGCATTTCTTTTATTTCTTGTACCTATACATGCTTCTGGTATATTTCCATCTAGAACTGCTACATAGTTTATATCATTAATATAGAACTGCTATTTAGAGATGTACTTTGCTCCTTCCTGACTGGAAAATATTTTTCCAGACTCTGACCTTAGTAGACTGGGTTCTGACACACTTGGGGATTGGAAGTTAATGATTGCAGGTATGATTATTTTGTCGTTAGACTTGTCTTGTATTTCTTGCTTGCCTTGATATCTCATCGTGCTTCAGTTTATGTGATTGAGTATTTCTAGCATTATTTTATGATATCCACGTCTCCTTATGGAGTTGGGTATTCACGTGAGTTTGATTAGATAGTTACATGACCTAGACAGCGTTCTACCGCCGATGCTGCGGCGTAGGCTGGACGTACCCACGCCCTCGTGCCCCTAAACCGGATGCGGGTCGTGACACGTTTTTAGTGGTGGCCCATGCAGGTCAGACTTCACTAGTTGTGCGATGTCGTAGTAGTGCGACGTCATAGTTGTACTACTGCATACCTGCTATAGAATATAGGACATAGGATACTAGGATGAGAGAGGATACTCAATCACAAATTATTTGAGAGATTCCTGGGACGACCCTTGAGAATCTCGTTATAAATTTTCCAATTTAAATCTTTCCTTGTTTCCGTCCGCTCTCGCTTGTTGTTATTGAACTTGATTCTTGTTGAGCAGTTATTAAATTAAATTCTTGGTATCATTGTTGAGTTTGATTCTTGTTGACCAGTTGTTAACTTTAAATTCTTGGTATCGTTGTTGAGTTGATTTCAAATTGAGATGAATTTTACGGACTAGAATTTATGGTATCATCTGATGACATATATTGATGAGGACAGTGAGAAAGGTAAAACGTCTACTTTGGTTATGGAACCTAGAGTTTATCGCAGCCATATTAGCTGTCGTGACGAGAACGTAGGAACCTAACTTGGATGTACATACTTTAGTTATGAGATTTAGAGTTTCTTGCAGCCATACCGGTTGGCGTGGCGAAGATTCTAGATGACGTGATTATGGAGTTGCATACCTTAGTTACGGAACCTGTCGTTTATCGCATCTATGCTTACTGGCGTGGCGAGGATTCTGAGTGTCATGATTTCGGATAGACGTGTATGATTATCAGGTTGTATCTTAAATTGGTTCTTAAAATATTATCTCAAGACTTATCTATTTTTGTTATTCCAGGACTTTGTTCCATCGCTTCTTTTCTTTACTAGCAGTAAAGATACCTTCAGTCCTCAATCCAATTCCTTTTGAGCTTCTATTCCTTGAGGGTTCCTTGTTAAGTATGATAATTAGTGACTTATAATTATGTTTGTGTCTTGAGTATTAGTATTGACTGAGTGTGACTTGTGAGTTTGTAAGTATTTCCTAGTTGGATATGTGAGCAGTAGGATTTAATCTAGAGTTAGCCCTTAGCATAGTACCTTGTAACAATGGTTCTAGGAGAAGTGTCATTAGAGACTGAGAGTTAAGAAGGAGTAAGAGTATCAGTGATAGTTCTCAGAGTTGGTATCAGAGCCAACATACCCGTCCTGGATAATCATGATTTTGCAATTGGATGATCTACGTGAACAATTAAGTATCCAGGAATTGTGTTAAGGATTTATGGAGCATGATGTTCAATTTGATGATTGATATCGGGTGTGTTAAAGGTAAGATATATATATGCATAAAGAGTTATAATAGGGTGTCATGAGTAGAGAAATATCGAAATTAGTAATGAAGATGGTGAAGCGTATCACAGACCAGTTTAGCAGGCTAAAAAGGTTAAAAGGAAATACCTATACAACCATCGAGATGAAGAACCATATACATGCCCATGAGAGTAAAAAAACAGGAGTGTTATAGTAGATATATGTAATCATGAGTTATAATGAGCTTGATGAATGGTCCATTAATGAGGCTAGTGATATAATACCAAGAGTGCTAATGATTCTATATCAAGGATTGTTAAGAATGACGTTAATAACAGTAAGCACCCTGTATGATGATAATTAGATGATATACCAGTTGACATAAATTGAAAATCATGAAAGAAATTACAGGTGATGATAACTTTGATCATTGGAGATAATGGTGCAAGTGATTCAGGCAGTACAATTTTAGTACACAGTTATAGACACTAGATGCATTGAGTGCACCTCGAGTATTAGAGGCTATGAGCACTTATATGTAAATTGGTGGATTTATAAATTAAAGAGTGGAAATAAATTTTTGAGAATTATTGAGAAGTTGGGATTGTGTCATTAAAATTTTGAGGATTTCAAATATGAATTCAATAAACATGGTTAAGGCTACAAAGATTTTTGGAGTGATTAAATTTTATTTCGATGTTGAGTATCTGATTTAGAGGAAGTATATACAATTTATTTTAAGTTGATCGAGAAGTTAAACCTTGGCGATTATTTTGAGGATTAATTTTATGGTAGATGAGAGATATGAATATTAATATATGAGTAGATGGTATATACGTGTAAGGATATGGTGATTTGAGCATGATTGAGATGGCACCGCAGACTGACTTGGGTGTCCATCCAAAGTTGTTTTGGAAAGAACAGTATTTAGTATGATGTGTTACACTTGGTGTGCACTGGAGTGATGAGAACGACTAGTATGAACAATTGTAGTAGGAACAGGAACTGACAAAGAGTATGGTACTAAGGAGATAGAGGTATCAACTTGGATGCATTATTGAATCATGGTTATATTAGAGATTCTTGGCATCAGATTTAGGTGTAAATAGACAGGTGTGTGCGATATGGATGTATTCGTGGATCTTGTGGACTAATGATTAATTGATATGGGTACCAGTGTACAAGAATAGGAAATTAGTTAGTGAATGTGCCAGAGTTAAGTGTATGTTAGAGATAGGAGATACTGCAGGTAATATGTTAGCAGGTTCTTTTTCTAATGTTCCCGTCTCTTGATTGATTGATTTCCCTAAGTGCTGTAGTTCGTATTCATGATTTTCTTGTTAGGATATAACTAGTAGTACACCTTAACAGAGACTGAAATATCATGACAAAAGATACATGACCATATATTTTTCTTAAATTGCATGGCTGTAGGTAGAACTTTCTTAAACCATGATCATTAGGATTTTGACCATAGCAAAGATCTATGACAAGGTTATGACTGACAAAATAGACAAGATGATTAAATTGTGGATGAGCATTAATTTAAATAAAGAATTTAGGGGTTGTTATAACAGAGTTGATGGATCATTAATTTTATGAAAATCAAGGTATGATTGAAATTCGAGGACAAACATTAACTTAAATGGAGAATTAAGTAATTCACAGGGCAAAATTGAGGATTTATTAATTTTAGGAAGGTCTTGATATGATTAAATTGATTATTAAAATTTAAAAAAAATTTGGAGAGATTATCATTTTATCTATTTGATTGCAAGATAGAAATTTTATATTTTATATTATGAATGTTGCGTTGAAGATTCTGAAAGTATCGCATCGTTGAGTATTTGAGGAAAAAGAAAATTGGAAAATAAAATCGTTAATGGAATGGTGTCGAATTCAATTCTCGGAAAAGAATTTAGATTTGAATAAGCATCAAATGAATTTGAGTTAGAGGAGTAGGATGATTGATGGATTAGTGGTTAAAAATTTAAATTTTTGGGATACGATTTTTATAAATATGCATTGATTGGATTTCAATTTGGAGGATTGGATATTAAAATCCTAGAATACTTAGATATGAACTTAAAATTTTTGGAGGAGATTATGACAAAAAGGGGATTTGATTTTTGAAGATTTCAGGAATATGATGTTATAGAATTTTGAAAGGTTGTGGAAAAAAAAAAACAACAATATGGGAGTACTTCATGATTATTTGGTTTGAAATTTTAAATCTTGATAGAAATAATATAATGAGTAAATGCAATTACTGAGGATCCTAAATTTCGAGGACAAAATTTTCTAAGGTGGGTAGACTTGTAACCTCCGATTTCCACATTTTCGAAATAATTAGATTTTTAAATTATTTTAAAATACCAAGTTTTTAAAATATTTTCTCCTTGAATTCTTGTATTTAATTTTTAACAATGTTTGATTTTAGAAGGTGATTTAAAATCTTTTATAAAAATTATTTTTTCCTAAATGTCGTTTTCTTATAAAATAAATAGATGAATAATGATGTAAATATAATACTCTAGCTTCGAATATTTATTGGCTTGAATCATAAAATTATTGTTTTAAATAAAATTTTATTTGAAGGACTAGTTGATAAAATATAATAAATTTTTATATTTATTGGGATAGTAAATAAATAAATTTCATACTTTCTGAGATTTTTGCAATATGCATTAATTAGTAGCTATTCGGAATCAGTTAGCCTTGGAAGCCTCTTAAAACATTTTTCTTAAATTATATTTTTTCTATTAAATTTACCAGGTTACCGTCTCCCATTCACACCCTCATTTTTCCACCACATGAAAAACTTATTCATGTATTATCTGGGCCATTCATTTTGGGCCAATCCTCACCCTTTACCCCACACCCTCTCTCCCTATTTAAAGTCTCATTCACACCATTCCCTAGAAACCCTAGCTAGCCCTCACAATTTCCCACAAGCCAACAAGCCATCACCATTGATTGTGTGCTCGTGTCCGTGTGTCCAGCATTACCGTGTCAGCCGTGTTGGCCTCGGGTCCGACCCCGGGTGTCCCACCGTATCCATTCATTTCCTGTGTCCAGATTTACAATATTACAACCAGATTTTGTGTCCGACACCGTCTGGACACAACCACCACACCACAGTACACCCAACCCTGTGTCCAGCCTCGGACACATCTACCACAGTACGGCATCACCGTCGTGTCCAGCTTCGGACACGACCCAACACACCCCGACTCGATTCACAGAACCTGACCCTAACCCTAGATCAGACCCACCGCCCGGAGCCGACGTCGTCGCCGCCGCCCTGTTGCTGCTCTGGTTTAGACCGCCGCCTCCTCGAGCCAGATCCGCCGGTGGCCGCCTGCAACCACCACCTGGAGCATCCTCGAGCCGAGCCCTCGCTGAGTCGACCGCCGCCTCGGACCGCCTCACCCGCGTCGAGCCCGCGTCGAGCCGTGGCCTCCTCGACCTCGTCGAGCCGTGGCCGCCTCGGATCTCCCCAACCTCGCCGAGCTTCGACCGGACGCAGCCGCCTCGAAGCCGCCGCTGCTCTCGAGTTCCACGCCGCCGCCTCCTCGGGACGAGAGCACCGCCGCCTCCTCGAACAGAGCACCCGCCGCTGCCCTCGAGTTCCACGCCGCCGCCCGAGATGAACGCCGACCCCGGCGAGACCTTCTCCGTCGACGACAGAAAACCCCTTCGTGAGCCCCCTGCGTGAGCCCCTTCCCTCCTTCCTTTTCTGTTTAATGAATTAGATTAATATATAATTAGTATATTAATTATATATATTAGATTAGTTAAATTATAATCAGTAGTATTTATAATCAGTAAATAAATTCTTAATCAGTTAATTAATTTATTAATTAATTAGTTTAGTAATTTCATATAATTAGTTTAGTAATTTCATGTAATTAGTTATTTTTATGTATTAAATATAAGGGTTTGATTATGTAAAATATAATAATTTGTTGGGGTTTATATTATTATTAAAGAAATAGTTTCAATAATCAAAATTTGTTCGAAATTGGTTAGTTGGATTGGTAACTGAAATTACTAGAGATATAAATCCATTAGTTTTTACATAAATTCTAAATTTTTATAATAAACTCTTATTTGTAATTATTGTTCAAAATGATTTCAAAATAATTTTCATTAAATTAAGGTGTTACCTTGATTACGAACAATCGACCAATTCCTCTTATTAGCTAACTTATAATCTTAACCTTAGCTAAACCCCGGTAGGTTTCTCTAGGTAATTGAGGACTCGGTATCCTTATCTCGATTATCGTGCCGAACTCCGATCTTGGACTTCTTTATATAGTTTCTAGCTATTTTGACTGCTCCGGACCCATTGGAACTAACTGCTATTTCATTTGGGATCACCTTGAGGAGGGTGGCATTATATACATTCCTTGATTTGTTAATATACATATATAAAATGTTTGATTGATATATATATACAAATATGTATTTTGGTATAAAAATATATATTTATATACATCTATTAGTGTATATACACAAATACGTATTTTGTACAATTACTAATAGACACTTATATATATTATATACGTTTTATTGGTATATACTTTGAGTGTAAATATGTATTATATACGTATCCCTACTAGATGACCCTAGTTGACTAGAGCCATGCCTGGCATAGCCCTGAGGCCAGTGTATTTCTATTATGTGTTAGTGTAGCATCTGATACAAGTGATATTATTATATGTTTATTGGACTGTCGGATTCTTCAGACGATACTCTGGGACAGGACATTGGTATTGACAGCTAAGGACCCAAGGCGAGTACATTCTCTGATTAGTTTCTAATTTATGATATCTTCTATGTTCACTGTATCTAGTGTAAATATCCATGCTCTTGACACGCTGGTTACACGGATTGGTATACACGAATCTTGTCATGAGATGTTATTCCTTATTCATAGTGTAGCTTGTACAAGACTTGTTTCCTTGTTATCTTGTGCATGTACAGACACTGAGTCTCGGGGAGAATTGCTACCTCCCTAGGGGAATCCCGTGCCATAGCGTACCATGATTGGATCTACTATACCAGTCGGGGGTGGGGAGTATTTTAGTGTAGATTTGTGATCATACCCAACCTTACATGCATCATAGCTCACCCCACATCTTACGTCGGGTGCAGCCTGACCATTTACATGCTTCATAGCTGTTACGTGTGATTAGCCTGACCTCTACATGCATCATAGCTAACCAACGGTTAGCCTGACCTTACAAGAATCATAGCTAATCACATGTAACCAGCCTGATCAAGTTCCTAAGCCGATCACATGTTAAAGCTAGTACTCACACACTTAGTCATAGGTTCTTGCTCATTGACATATTGTTTCTTTTCCTGCATTTACTTACAGTATTTCTAGCATTTCTTTTATTTCTCGTACCTATACATGCTTCTGGTATATTTCCATCTAGAACTGCTACATAGTTTATATCATTAATATAGAACAGCTATTTAGAGATGTACTTTGCTCCTTCCTGACTGGAAAATATTTTTCCAGACTGTGACCTTAGTAGACTAGGTTCTGACACACTTGGGGATTGGAAGTTAATGATTGCAGGTATGATTATTTTGTCGTTAGACTTGTCTTGTATTTCTTGCTTGCCTTGATATCTCATCGTGCTTCAGTTTATGTGATTGAGTATTTCTAGCATTATTTTATGATATCCACGTCTCCTTATGGAGTTGGGTATTCACGTGAGTTTGATTAGATAGTTACATGACCTAGACAGCGTTCTACCGTCGATGCTGCGGCGTAGGCTGGACGTACCCACGCCCTCGTGCCCCTAAACCGGATGCGGGTCGTGACACACAAACCCAACTAGGGTCACATAAAATACAACAAACAAAAATATATTTCTACTGTTGTGGAGGAGGATCATAAACATGTATGAGAGCCACAATAATATGGGACAAGTACTCTGTTTGCATCTGCAATAGTGGTGGTGGTTGATAGTGCTTCACATTACCAGAATACGGTAAATTAGCGACGTTATTAGGGACTCATAAAGAAAATATAGCTAAATTATATAAATTTAGCGACTCCAGTAATAAACGTCATAACACGCCGCTGCTTGCGACCAATAACAACGAATAACGGTTATTGTTAGTATTATAAAAACAAACGCAGCTAGGAGTCGTGAAACGTCGTTAAGTTTTTCAAAATAGCAACGTATAGTGACATTTTATTTTAATGTCGTCAATATTTTAATATCGGCGACGTTTAGCAACGTCTATAGTAGGAGTCGCTAATTTTTTTAATATACCCGATCAGAATTCTTTTTTTCTTTTCTTTTTGTCTACCCAAATCAAAATTTTGACCCAAATTGAATTCCCCCTACCGTTGGTCCCCCTCCTCACCGTTCGGGCTCCCCTCTGGCCGGCGCTCCGGCTCCCCTTCCCACCGCTGCTCGCCTCTCGATCTTTGACGTCGACGCCTCACCGTTTCGGCTTCCCTCCCTACCGGGCTCCTCCTTATCCTCTCCACAGCTCCAACCACTACAACCGCTACTCCTCCTCTCCACTGTCGATCACCTCCTCGGTTAACCCCTCTCCTGGGTTAGGTAAACCCTAACCCAAACCCTCTCTCTTTCGTAGCTAGCTGACCTGACATACACACACACACACACACACTGACACAGACATACTGACATAACACACATGCATATACTGACATGACACACACATTATTCTTGCAAAATATTGCTCATTTGGTCGCTAATTTGGCGACATTTAGCAACAGTATGACATCGCGGTTTTGCGACATCGTGCTGCTAAATGTTGCCAATTTCAAAATAATTTGCGACGTGTTCTCGTTGCTAGATGACCTCGCTATAGTGACTAATAGCGATATTTTTTCTGTTAGCGACCATGAAATATGCGACAACACATAAACGTTGCTAAATACGTCGCTAAAGCAATTTAGCGACGTTTGTTTACATATTAGCGATATTTTTAGGCATCACTAATCTGTCTTATTTTGGTAGGTAATTCGTGTCAACCTTTCATTTATGGCCTTGAAGCAAGTGCTCATCACATTCGTCATGTGTGTCAAGTGAGTCATTGTCTGCGTCAAGTTAGTAATATCATACTCAAGCGCTAAAAGCATGGCGTATCAAACTATGGTGGGGCTGGGGGGGGGGGGGCTGTGATTGGGACTGTACATCCTCTCGAGCAAGTCATCTAGAAGATATTGCTCAAGGGCTTGAACTGGTGATGAATTCTAGGATTGTTGGGTGGACCTAGATTGCATGAAGGAAGAAGATAAGGACGTCTGTGTCTCTACATACACTTCGTAGGATCCCATCCTATAGTAAGTACCCGTATAAAGACCACAGGTCATGGGCTTCCATAGCTCGTCGTCTTATGGAGTTGGGGCCTTTATGGGAGTACCAACCTCTCCCTCGGCTGGTTTAATATATTCCCGCAATGCCTTCTCACATAGTTTTAAATATCCATCCTACGCTAGTATCTCGATAACCTAAGGCTAGGTATTTTTGGTGTAAAAATATATATAATTAATTACTCTACATCCTAAGGCCTATATAAATATATATATTCTAAGCTATATGGAAATAAAGAAAATAATAGTACTAATATAATAGCCAGAAGGAAACAAAAATAATAATACTTATACTAAGATAATAGATGCATTTCCAAAATTAATGTTCTACATATGATATTATATTTTTACTACTACTACTACTACTACTACTACTACTACTACTACTACTACTACTATCACTATAATAATAATAATAATAATAATAATAATAATAATAATAATTTATTTATATTTATATTTATATTTATATTTTTATTATAAATATCCTTGGACACTCATGGTCTAGGTATCACTCATCGTTCTCGAGATACGTATTTTGAATATATTAATATTTTTGCTTATATTATTCCTTACTTGAGTGGTGATTATATTGCATGTCATGGAGACTAGACCCATTCTTTGGTTAAATTAGACGCAAGGTTTAATTGTTGGGTTGGTTTGGACATGAGTGAACCCATGGTCTAAACCTTAACCCTATCATATATAAGCTAACTTCTTTCTCTCTCTTTCCTTATTCTCTCATTTTTCTTCTCCCTTCATTTTAGGCAAGTACACCTTGCATTAGATGAAGAAACCTCTTGATTTTTGATTCATGTTTTTTTCTTGTATTTTATTAGTCTAATATATGTGTATTATGATTCTAAACACTTTTAATACTTGGACTTTATGGTTTTGATGGCTAGATATGAGTAGATCTACACTTGAAGTTTAGGATTTTCATGGGTTCCATGTGTTTTTCATGGTTTTGATCTACTAAAAAATGGTAATTTAGAAAATCAGTTTTTATGGTTGATGGAGCACTTTATTTCTAGCATTTTGGCTTTTGGTTCACTTGATTCGGAGTTAAACTAAAGTTTTTATAATAAATTTTGGGTTTTTGGAGTTTTTTTGTCATGGCTGAACTTGCTGTCTGGAGAAGGCGAAGTTCTCATGCGGCCAGCATCATATGCGGCCGAGACTTCCATGCGGCATGATCCTTATGCGGCCTGTACTCTTTGCCGCATAGCCAACCAACATGCGTCCATTTTTGTTGGAAGCATGACTGATCATTACACTAAGTATTCTGGAGCTAAGTGATATGACTCCTTATGTTTTGCTCGCTGAACGAATAAAAAATTCGCTAAGTCAAAGAGACATCTATGCGGCAAGCATAGCATGCGGTAGTGACTATGCGCCTCTTTTTTTGTGGACGCATAACCATATTTCGCTCTTGTACATCTTTCTATGATTTTGTCTTTTCTTTCTGACACTTTATGGCTTGTCACATCCATCACTTCAGTCACTTCTCTGACACATTACGTTGGCACTTGTCCCAAAGAGTGGACTTTGTCCGGAGCATACGGCTTAGAGGAGAATGCGGCCTTGGATCGTATGCGGCCTGAGGTAGCATACGGCCGACAATCCATGCGACACCCGTCTCATGCGCCAAGTTGTGCATGCGGCTTAGCTATTTTATTTGGAATATTTTTTTATTCTATGTGGTTGGTCTTGACAATTGCTTGTGATTGATTCTAAGAAAGAATGGACCTAATAACCCGACCTTGTGCTAGATATAACCATGTGCTAGAATTGACTATGTCATAGGTGACTAACCTGCTATATACATAACATGAGCTATGTGTCCCAATGTGATAAGGCTCATACGACCAACTGTAAGTTTGGTAATCTGACCCAATTTCTTGTATCATGTTGATACAATTACTACGTACTATGTATACATGTGTTATAAGGTGCACTAAGGTGCGACATAACTTGCTACGTGCTATAAGATTACATATTTCAGATTGTGCATCAAGAATATCCCCTATACTATGTGACATATGATATTATTATATTAATTCTCCAGCATGGGCATAGTATGTGGGTCAACTACCAAAGCGTGGCTAGGACTTAATTGATTGTTGCATCACGCTCGGGTGAATCCAGTTTGAGCCATCAAGTAAAAAAGTAGATTCGTATCTAGCGTGGACCATACTACGATACGATATATAGGAGGATTGATCATGTGACCACGCCATGAGATTCCTAACATAACCATAGGGCTAATTTAGGCAACTAAAATTGGTAGAGCATTGGGAGGGATAAAATCCCAAGATCGTGCATATTAGCTGTCACGCCCCGATCTTCCGCAGGCAAATCGGCCGTTCCCGCTAGGCGGGAATCACCCTCGCCAGCGCTCCCGTGGAACGATCGCTTGACCCATCCGGACGTGATGTCGCACGAGCGTGATCCACGCCCGTGCAAGGCCGGGATTCATTGGCTGGCGGTAAGAGTTCTAAGCCACAGAGTCGCACAGATTGTCCGAGTGCAGCGGAGTCATGAATGCATAGCGATTCGGTAACAAGTTCTCTGAGTTGACAAATATAGCAGAAGCATTGAAACACAAGTTGAAGTAAAGCAAGCTCTTTTATTGATATGAACATGTGTTACAGGCGGCGTATAGCCGAGATTACAAGTCGCTCAAGCCTCTCTCTCTGAAACAGTAAAAGCATGCCAAGTGGCTATAATTGTGGAATGATTGTAGATGCGATGTTCAGGCGATGTTCGGGCTATGTTCACAACATTATGTCTTGTATATGTGCTTCAGTTCCGGATGCACCGTTGCTTCGGAGTGATGTCCACGCCTTAGCATGCACGTTGGAGGCGTCCGCACCGAACGAGGTTCTCCCGCACCCTGCATACAAACTGGTGGATTATCAGTACATTGAATGCACTGGTGGGGAAGCTACTCGCCCGCTCGACAAATCCAAACACGTAATACAGGTTCCGTGCACAACTATTAAGTTATCTTTCTAGTTGCCTTAGGATCAGTTTTATGCAGATATTGAATAGCCTAGCGTGTCGAGCAGTGCGCCGTACGATATTGAAAGGAACACGGCGAGACTTACCATTTGGCCTTCCCTGTCCAAGGCAAACATTGTTAATTCAAGCACGGGCAAGTATAAAACGTTCAGGAGGCATACTTGATAAAAACCAAACCAATAGCATATGCAACATGAGAGTCGTTTTATCATGATCGTTCAGGTGTTTAGTTGTTCATTGATGTGATGCAGTGACTCGCATGCGGATAGCCGCTAAGTGAGGATGACTTATCTATATGAACAGTTGTCGCTGGCAAAGCCATAAAGGACCGTTTATAGTCTCTGGGCGATTGGGTGCGAGAGGTCTAGTGTCGCTACACGTCACCTCGTCCGGGACGGTATGGAGCGAGACGCTAGGCCATTGGGGCGTTCACTCCATGCCGCCCACTCACGTTCGACTATCAGAAAGTTTCGTCCGGATCAGATCGGCTCCGGTGCCCCAGTGTAGCCGTCCGCAGGAACTTGAACAATCAATACCTTGTGCACAGGTTATCCGCGACATGCAGTTGTTGGGTCAGTCAATTATCACGAGATACACGGGAACATGAGTGCACTGGAACTTGAGACGCAAGTGCACTTTGAACACGAGAACACGAGATACTTGAATCTTGTTTCTGTACAGTGATTGACTTGTCTTGATGCATTTCCTTGGTTCGGGGCTGCCTTATGACCCAACGGTCTTGGATACTTGCAGGTAAAATCATGCACGGAACGACTGCTTGGTGGTCTTCCGAGGTTTGAATGAAAACAAGGCAACTTTAAAACAGACAAGCATGCGTTTTCTAAGGAACATAAGCAGGCACGTTGCTCGGACCCGAAGGTAAGCCGAGAGATGAAACCGTTAGGGGACTTAGCATGCGAGGGTCTGAACATATATAAGCAGTATTTCGGTTTCCATGTTCTAGCATAAGCAATATGAGTTAGGATTATTCTCTTAGCTAGGTGCGTTGGATTTATTAGCATGCAGGGGGTGAATCACCTAGCGACTAGCATGAATATTCCAGATTTTATGTGTGCTGGCTAAGCAAAGACAAGTTCACCGTAGCCACCCACCTTAGCGATGATTTGCCTCGGTAGAGCGATACGTCAAGCGAGCCTCTGAAAGCCCAAGCAGGATTCCTGTAGGGGCAAGTCTGACTATCCTTGCTTCTTGTTTGAGGCAAAGCGGGTCGGGACAGTTGCACTTTTGCCGTTTGAGACGGCAGTCCGCTAGAACAGAACGGGGTGTTACATTAGCCACCTCAGACAACTGTCATGACGTGCAAGGCTGACCCCCATGGATATTGGTTATGTCTGCACTAGTGGATGATAATATCCGAAAACTTATATTATACAATACGTTCTATGTGATCTTAGCACGGTGGACTTACGAGGGACCGATGCATAATATACAAAGTGCTATGCGATACTATGGCTCGGTTAGCCCCGCTAAACAGATCACGATCTGAGGATTTCTCTTATGCATCCAATCTGAGATAACTCAGACTCCACAGTAGAAAGTCGTACAAATGATTGGCCGTTATATAACTGAACTTGGTTGTGATTGTATTATTCTATTAGTAGTCTAGGACCATGGATTATCATAGTGTGATGATTCAACCATTGTCCTTGTTTTGTTGTAGGGTTGCGCTATTATGCTAAGATAAGCTATGGACCAAAACTACGACACCGAACCTATATTTATACCATATCTATTGCTTTGGGTTTTGTTTCTCCATTTACGTGCTTCCTTTGTGGTACTTGCTATTTGGGGTCTAACCCCACTGGTTTTGCATGGCCAGGTTTCTAGCCAGTTATAGAGGATCCAGCTTACTTTCCCCTTCCTGATGGTACATACCAGACGGATGGTCGCTAAAAGGCACGACTGGGTTTCTTTTTCCTTGCCCGTTATCATATATTTTACTCTTTTGGACGTTTAGCCATCGACAATTTTTAGCCGTAAATCTGGATGTTTAGTTTCCTAACATGATTGTAATTAATCAGACTGCAGTTAATCATGTACTTTTACTACTCTGCCAGTTTTTTATTTTGCACACCTAGTTTCCAGAATATTGTGGCAGGATGTTTGGAATGCCTTACTTCCTTGTCATATATGTTCTATGTTTACTATTCTTGTTTGAATGATTGAGACAATAGATGCTCTTTATGACCCTAAGTGACTTGATTGTAGCATGCACCCCCTTGTCTAGTTACAGCCATGATCGCTATACGATCTATAATACCTTTTACTGGGTAGCTGGATATGTCCGTCTTCGTATTCCGGTACTGGGACTTGACAAGGTTTTAATGGTGGCCCATACAAGTCTATGTTTTCAGACTTGTGGGATATTATGGTCATAGAAGTCTCAATCAAACATGTGCCTTTGAAATCATAAATTCGTTCTTTTTGAAGCTTTGCTTGACTATCGAATAAATTATTTCATTGATCCTTCCCATCCTGTTCTTAATATTTTTAGTCCTTTTTTAGGGCTTTTTCATTTGCTGGAGCAGCATGCATGGTTGGATAGGGTTCCCCTGGGAAACAACAGTAGGTACACCTGCTCAGATTCAGAATCGTGTAGAGCCAGTAGTTGAGCAAGCTGGCACCGTGGAACCAGAAGTTGGGCATGTTGAGCCGCAAGTCCCTGAGATCTTCGTACCTCCAGTAGTACCAACAGTACCAGTGGTACTAGATACTTCAGCATTACTAGAGATTCTTTGGGGAATGATGGCTACACAACAACATCAGATGACAGTGCAACAGCACCAGCATTTTAAATAGTAAGAGCAGAATGTAATGTTAAGTCAGGGTTTGCAGACGGCTCTCCAGAGAACAGGAAGGACTGATTCGGGGGCGTCGGTCAGATTTTGTCGACTTAATCCGAGATAGTTCGACGACACGGAGGATGCCATCACGGCAGATGCATGGCTCCAAGATATCAAAGTTATTCTGGCAGCAACAAAGGTTCCGGATGATGAGCAAGTTGACCAGGTCCGACTGCAGCTTCAGGACCTTGCCCATGACTGGTAGGCATCAATGGAAGTCGTCTTGAAGCCTCATATCTCTTGGTATAATTTTAAGGCTCGATTCAGGGCTAATTATTTTCGAGTTGTAGCACAGTATGAGCTCCATCAGAGGTTTATCAGTCTTAAGCAGGCCGGTAGGACTGTCGATGGATATGCAGCAGAGTTTTGCAGGCTGAGTAGGTTTGCTCCGACTATGGGGGCTACGGAGTCAGATATACAATGAGGTTCCAACATGGGCTTCACCTGGAGATTCTATAACTGCTAGAGGGGCACGACTACCAGACTTATGAGAAAGTATTGATAGTAGCCAGAAGGCATGAGTTGACCATACAGAGATTGTCAACGAGGAAATGAGGCCAAATGAGGTCTCATGCTCAGGTTGGAGGAGGGGGAGCACCCCGAACGTCAACACCATCCCCTGGCGTTCATATTTATGACAATGCACCACAAAGGACGATGAATTCAACAATAACCGTTCCAGCTCGTTAACAGTCGAGGCAACAGTAGCAGCAGTAACAGCGTCAAGGAGTATATGTAGGTTGCACCTATTGTGGCAAGGGAGGCCATACTAGAGACATGTGCAGAGCAATAAATGGGCTTTGCATAAAGTATGGTGGTCCTGGCCACAAGATTGCTATTTGCCCGATAATGCAGAGGCAATGAGGACCGGCCCAGCAGTTCTCGGCATTACCGGTACCAGGGGCAGTGTAGTACATATGATCAACAGTAGCAGAACGACCGGTGGCTCAACGTCCATTATAATTGCATGCACAGATGTTCCGACAGAGGGACCAGCAACAGGGCCAACAGAGGCCATAACAGCATTACCAAGGGAGGCTACAACAAGGGGCACAACAAGGCCAAGGACATGCATTTACTTTATCGCTGGAGGAGGCTTTGGCATCAAGTGATGTAGTGGAAGGTAAAATTTTTGTCGCATCTTTTTCTGCAATAATATTATTTGATTTAGGAGCTTCACATTCATTTGTATCTGCATAATTTGCAACATGCATTGGATTGGAGTTCAGGGCATTGCCAGAGAGGTTGAATATACTCACTGGTAATGGGTTCGTAGAAGTTAGTAGAGTGTGTGTGGCATGTCCAATCATAGTGTGTAGGCGTTCATTACCCTCCAAGTTGATCGAGTTTCCTATGGGTAACTTCGACGTTGTTCTAGGCATGGAATGGCTGAGAGACAGTCATGCTATAATAGATTGCCATAGGGGTAAAGTGTTATTTAGTATCCCAGACACGGAGGATTTTGTCCTTGAAAGAATTATGATAGACCGATGTGGAAAAAGAATTGCAGAAGTAGCAGTAGTAGAAGAAGAGCAGATTCCCGGGGTAGTCCAAGAATTTCTAGATGTCTTTCCTGATGAACTTCCAAGGTTACTAACAGTAAGGGACGTAGAGTTTTGCATAGATTTGATCCATGGAGAAGGGCCAATATCTTGTAAATGTACCAAATGGCACCATAAAATTAGACATACTGTAACAATACGTAGAAGAGCTGAAGGCGAAGAAGTTCATTCAAACCAGTAGATCACCTTGGAGAGCTCCAGTGGTCCTAGTGAAGAAGAAGGACGGGTTATCCCGGTTATATATCGACTACAGACAACTGAACGCAATGACAGTAAAGAACAAGTATCCATTACTAATAATCGATGATTTGTTTGACCAGTTGAGCAAGGTTATGGTTTTTTCCAAGATCGATCTTCGATCAAGGTATCATCAAGTAAGAGTTCGGGAGCAAGACATACCCAAGACAATATTTAGGTCACGATATGGGCATTACGAATTCTTAGTTATGCCATTCAGACTGATAAATGCTCCAACGATATTTTATAGATTTGATGAACCGCATCTTCATGCCGTATCTAGATCAGTTTATGGTGGTTTTTATCGACGACATTCTAGTTTATTCCAGTAGCAATGAGGGATATGAAGAAAATCTTCGGAAGGTCTTGCAGATTCTGAGGGAGCACTAGCTTTACGTAAAACTCAACAAGTATGAGTTTTGGTTGGATCATGTGTCATTCTTGGGTCACATCATCTCTGGAGCAGGAGTGGAAATAGACCCAAAGAAGGTTGAGGCCGTAGAGAGTCGGCCAGTTCCTAAGATATTAGCAGAAGTGTGTAGTTTTCTCGGCTTGGCAGTATACTACAGAAGTTTTGTGTTAGATTTTATTAGGATTTAAGCACCGTTGACTTTTTTATATGCAAGGAGGCTAAGTTTTATTGGTCAATAGAGTCTCAGACTGCATTTGAAGAATTAAAGAAGAGACAGATTTCAGCACCGATTCTCACGCTTTCAGTAAATTTTGGAGGGTTTACAGTATATTATGATGCATCAGGCAAAGGACTAGGGTGTGTATTGATACAACATGGAAGGATAATAACTTATGCATCTCGGCAGCTTTAAAATCATGAGAAGAACTATCCAACTCACGACTTGGAATTGACTGTAGTGGTATTTGCGCTTAAACTATAGAGGAACTACTTATATGGTGATCGGGTAGAGATATTTATGGACCATAAAAATCTGAAATATGTATTCACTCATAAGGACTTGAATATGAGGTAGATGAGGTGTCTAGAATTGATAAATGACTATGATATAGAACTTCAGTATCATCCGAGCAAGGCTAATGTAGTAGCAGATACACTTAGCTGGAGAGACAGCGCATTCATGTTGACATCGCAGCGACATATATTAGAGGATCTTAAAGAAATGGGTATTGAGGTAGTACTTTCGCAGGACGCAGGAATTTTGGCTAGTTTGAAAGTACAGTCTATTTTGGTAAAAAGAATCAAGGCGGCTCAGACAGAGGACCCAAAGATTCAAAAGCTACGGCATAATGTGAGTCTGGTCTCAGGAAGGAGTTGATGATTTAGGAAGATGAGACCCGTAGAATTGGGAATCGTCTATGTGTACCAAGTGGAGATATTCGTCAAGAAGTAATGACCGAGACGCACAGTTTTTCGTATTCAATTTATCTAGGAGATACCAAGATGTATCAAGACATCAAGCATATTTTTATGGAACATGATGAAGAGGGAAATAACACGATTCATTTCTCGGTGTTTGGTATGTCAGCAAGTGAAGACCGACCAGCAAAGACCGGCAAGATTATTACAATTGCTTCTTATTCCGGAGTAGAAGTGGGAACATATCACGATGGACTTTGTAACTGGTTTAGCTAGATCCCCGACTGGTCGTGATGCAGTTTTGGTGATAGTAGATCGTCTCACGAAAGTAGCTTATTTTTTTTCCTTCCGAGTAGGATAATCTACAGAGCAGTTGACATAATTATACATGCGACAAATAGTAAGATAACACGGTGTCCCAGTGAGTATCGTATCAGATCGGGACACCCAGGTCACTTCACATTTTTGGAAAAACTTTCATCAGAGTTTGGGCACCAAGTTGAGATTCAGTACCGATTATCATCTTCAAACAGATAGACAATCAGAGAGAACCATCTAGACATTGGAGGATATGCTACGAGCTTGTACTTTAGATTTTGGAGGGTCTTGGGAGGATCACCTTCATCTCGTCAAGTTCTAGTACAACAACTGTTACATGCCAGTATCCAGATGGCACCCTTCGAAGCGTTATACGGTAGAAAGTGTAGGCTACCAATGACATGGGATGATATAGGTGAGTGAAAGATGTTAGGCCCTGAGATGATCACCCAGACGGTAGAAGTTGTCAAGCAGATCAGAGAGCGACTTCGAGTTGCACAAGATAGGCATGGAGTAGGACCACTTTGGCTATCTTCTACCATCTCTACTTCTGTCTCTTATATATTCCCCTGACCAACACTGGGCATATCAGCATCGTTGGCCTTTAGAGTTTTGTGTCGGCGATTACATGTTCTTGCGGATTTCGTCGACCCGTGGAGTCATTATATTCGGGTTCGTGGAAATCTTAGTCCATGATACGTAGGTCCGTTCAATATTCTAGAGCGGGTAAGCGATATTGCTTATCGTCTTGCCCTTCCACCTTCGCTATGTGAGGTACACGATGTATTTCATGTGTCTCAGTTGCGTAGGTATATTCTGAATCTGAGTCATGTCCTCGATCACCCTGAATTAGTCATTGGTACCGACTTATCTTACGAGGAGCAACCCGTATCCATATTAGACCGAAGGAAGAATGTGCTCAAGAATTGGACTATTTCTCTTTGATTGGGTTGCCTGGGGCCATCACTCTCTGGAGGAATCAACGTGGGAGCACGAGGACAATATTTGATTTCGGTACCCGCACATATTCGATTTTGAAGGTATATTTTTTCTTACGCCTTCATATCTCGGATTCTGTGATTATCGATCACCTATGTGTTGTGATGTTGCTTTGCTTCATTATGTGTGATTGCTTGCATGTGTAGATTTGCTTGTAGATTAGTATCGTGCTTGTCCTGACTTCTCTAACAATACTTGGATTCAAATTACGATAATAAAATTTTTCTAAGGTGGGTTGAGATGTTACTCCTAGTTCGCGAGATACGTATTTGGGACATATTAGTTTTTTTGCTTATATTATTTCTTGCTTGCGTAGTGATTAGATTGCATGTCATGGAGACTAGACCCATTCTTTGGTTCAATTCGACTCAGGGTTTAATTGTTGGGTTGGTTTGGTCATGAATGAACCCATGGTCTAAACCTCAAACCTAGCATATATAGGCTAACTTCTTTCTCTCTATTCTCTCATTCTATTATTTTTTCTCCTTTCCTCATTTTAGGCAAGTACACCATGCATTAGATGGAGAAACCACTTAAATTTTGATTTTTGCTCTTTTCTTGTATTTTATTAGTCTAATATGTGTGTAATATGATTTTAAACACTTTTAATACTTGGATTTTTCAGTTTTGATGGATAGATATGAGTAGATCTACACTTGAAGTTTAGCATTTTTATGGGTCCCATGTGTTTTTTATGGTTTTGATATACTAAAATATGATATTTTAGAAAATTAGTTTTTTTGGTTGATGGAGCACTTTATTTCTAGTATTTTGGCTTTTGGTTCACTTGATTTGTAGTTATAATAAAGTTTTTATGAAGAAAATAATTTTCGGAATTTTGGAGCTTTTTTGCCATGGCTAAACTTGTTATCTGGAGAAGACGAAGTTCTCATGTGGCCTAGACTTCCATGCAGCATGATCCTTATATGACCTGGACTCTTTGCCGCATAGCCAACCAGCATGCATCCATTTTTGTTGGAAGCATGACTGATCATTACACAAAGTATTCTGGAGCAAGTGACATGACTCATTATATTTTGCTCGCTAAATGAATAAGAAATTCACTAAGTCCAAGAGACTTCTATGCGGCAAGCATACCATACGACAACGACTATGTGCCTCTTCTCTTGTGGATGCATAACTTTGTTTTGCTCTTGCACATCTTTCTATGATTTTATCTTTTCTCTCTGACACTTTATGGCTTGTCGCATCCATCACTTCAGTCACTTCTCTGACACATCACGTTGGCAGTTGTCCCAAAGAGTGGACTTTTATCCGGAGCATGCGGCCTGAGATCGTATGCGGCCTGAGGTAGCATGCGGCCGACAGTCCATGCGATACCTGTCTCATGCGCCAAGTTGTGCATGTGGCTCAGCTATTTTATTTGAAATGTTTTTTGTTCTATGTGGTAGGTCTTGACAATTGCTTGTGATTGATGTAGAAGCATAAAAAATACGCTGGATAGCTATATGCAGCATGTTGGTGCTGGGCAGCGTAAAAAGATGACTTCAGAGTCATCAGCGTACAACAGAGCTTTTTCGCTAAGTGCAGCATAAAATATAAGCTCAAGGACTATCCGCGTAATGCGGTATGTCCAGGCTGCTTCAGCGTAAAAAGGGTGCTACATCGCCTTTACGGCGTAAAACTCATCCGCTTTAATGCAGCATTGAAGTGTACGAGGAACGCTTCGTATTCCTCGAAATAAACCTGTCAAATCATACAGTGAACCTGACGTCTGACTCCTGAGAAAGAGTACTGCACGACTACCCAGATGACGGCTATAATGATGGCGCGGCACAGCAACCCAGACTGTCGTTTAGTGACATTTCCTTGGCGTAAACCGCTTTTACGCATGCAAGGGGATATGCTGCATAGTTTTACACAGGCAGACGTGAGCTGTTTACGCTTCACAGAAGACAAACAGGCTGTCACGTCAAAAGCTGCTCTTCGTACAGGGCTTGAGGCACGTCTTTGCATTTAATGTGCAGAATGGTGGCAGATCTTCAAGGCGCATATCTGCATTTAATGCGCAGAATGATGACAGATCTTCGAGGCGCGTATCTGCATTTAATGCGCGGAATGATGGCAGATCTTCGAGATACGCCTCTGCATTTAATGCGCAGGATGAGGTCAGATCTCTGCATTTAATGCAAGAGATTTGATTATATCTTCAAAAGCCATAATTTTGGCTAAAACGTCCACATCATCGCTTTTGTACATTACGCCATCAGGCTATTCTCGGCTATGGGAGCACGCTGTACGCTATCTCCTTGGAATACGCCAACTCAGGCCATATTTGCATTGGTGCATATTAAGGCTATTCGGTCCAGAATTCGCTCAAGCCTCAGTCAAGGAAGGAGGATCAGCTAGCTTCTACGCTCACTCGGCTTCTATGCCTACTCGACTTCTACGCCCACTCGGCTTCTATGCCGGTTTGATAACTCTTTGGCTTCTACGCCATAGTGACAGTTATTGGCTTCTACGCCAACCTTTTCTACGCGAGGGATAACTACCTACGTGGCTTTTATGCCGTGATCTTCGTAGCAGTTATACGCAGTCTCTTAATGGGACACGCATCACACGCTCATTCAAAAGGTCATTTATACGTAGGCAACGGTTATTTTAACCATCGCGTAAAAGGGTGCTATACTTTCCACTATCCGGCTTCTACGCCGACTGAGTGGTCACTGTCACTACAACTCTATAAATAGAGGCCTCTATTGACAGAGGTCCGGGGTCGAGAAAAGGGTCGCATATTTCAAGGTCAAAAAATCCAGAGGTGGAGAAAATAGGTCAGAACCAAGGTCAAAGATTCCAAGATCAAGAGAGAAGGTCATGGAACTAAGAGTCGAAGAGTCTTTGAGAGAGAAGAATCCAGAGCTCAGGCAAAGAGTAGTGATCGACGACTTTGGCATCGAGCATCCACTCTTTTTAGCAACCTTCGAAGCTGCTTTCTGTCTTCTACGGCACTTCTTCATCATCGTGTGGTCCAAGGGACAAAGTGATCGACTGCAGATCAGACTCCTATAGCAATATTTATCCAGATTGAAAAATTGTACTCGACATCCTCGTATATGATTAATTGTACTTCTTATTTGTGAACCTAAGAGCGAGTTTCGTATGAACCTCGTCTTATTTCTTTCGTTTATTATCAAACAATTGATCGTAAGGAAGAATGGACCTAGTAACCCGACCTTGTGCTAGACATGACCATGTGCTCGAATTGACTATGTCATAAGTGACTAACCTGCTATATACAAAACATGAACTATATGTCCCAATGTGATAAGGCTCGTACGACCAACTATAAGTTTGGTAATCTGACCCCATTTCTTGTATGCGTGCTGATACAATTACTGCGTGCTATGTTTACATGTGTTATAAGGTGCACTAAGGTGCGACCATATTATAATGTGCACTGAGGTGCGACATAACTTGCTACGTGCTATGAGATTACATATTTCAGATTGTGCATCTAGAATGTCCCCTATACTATGCGATATGTGATATTATTATATTAATTCCCTAGCACGGGCATGGTATGTGGGTCAACTACCAAAGCGTGACTAGAACTTGATTTATTGTTGCATCATGCTCGGGTGAATCCACTTTGAGCCATCAAGTAACAAAGTGGATTCGTATCTAGCGCAGACCGTACTACGGTACAACATATAGGAGGATTGATCATGTGACCATGCCATGGGATTCCTAACATAACCATAGAGCTAATTTAGGCAACTAAATTTGGTAGAGCATTTGGAGGGATGAAATCTCGAGATCGTGTATATTAGCCACCTCAGAAAACTGTCATGACGTACAAGGCTGACCCCCATGGATATTGGTCACGTCCGCACTAGTGGATGACAATATCCGAATACTTATATTATACAATACGTTCTATGTGATCTTAGCATGGTGGCCTTACGAGGTGCCGGTGCATAATATACAAAGTGCTATGCGATACTATGGCTCGGTTAGCCCCGCTAAACAGCTTACGATATGAGGATTTCTCTTATGCATCCAATCTGAGATAACTCAGACTCCACAGTAGCAAGTCGTACAAATGATTGGCCGTTATATAACTGGACTTGGTTGTGATTATATTATTCTATTAGTAGTCTAGGAGCATGGATTATCATAGTGTGATGATCCAACCCTTGTCCTTATTTGGTTGTAGGGTTGGGCTATTATGCTAAGATAAGCTATGGACTGAAACTATGACACATAACCTATATATTATACCCTATCTATTGCTTTGGGTTTTGTTTCTCCATTTATGTGCTTCCTTTGTTGTACTTGCTATTTGGGGTCTAACCAACTCCACTGGTTTTGTATGGCCAAATTTTGGGCCAGTTCCAAAGGATCCAGCTTACTTTCTCCTTCCTGATGGTGCGCACCAGGCGGATGGTCGTTGAAGGGCACGAGCGGGTTTCTTCTTCCTGTTCGTTATCATATATTTTATATTTTTTGGCGTTTAGCCACCGACAATTGTTAGCCATAAATCTGAAAGTTTAGTTTTCTTACATAATTATAATTAATCAGACTACAGCTGATCATGTACTTTTGCTAATCTGCTAGCTTTTTATTTTGCATAGTAGGTTTCCAGAATGTTGTGGCAGGACGTTTGGGATGCCTTACTTCCTTGTCATATATGTTCTATGTTTACTATTCTTGTTTGACTGATTGAGACAATAGATGCTCTTTATGATCCTAAGTGCCTTAATTATAGTGCGCACCCCCTTGTCTAGTTGCAGCCATGATCGTCGTACGACGTATAATACCTTGTACATGATAGCTGGCCAAGTCTGTCTCCGTATTTCGGTACTGGGATGTGACACTAGGTGTCCAACACCCAAGTCAATGAGAACCGAATGTCCTTCCCCCAACCATCCACCAAGTCCTTTGTTATTATTAAAAAAAATTATTTAGAATGAGAGAGAGAATCATAACCCCTCTCCTATCTCCAAACCTCCTCTCTCTCTCTCTCTCTATCTCTCTCTCTCTCTCTCACACACACACACACACACACACACACACACACACACACACCTCTCCTCTCTTAATCTCTCTCTCTCGGTTCCCTCTCTCAAACTGTCTCTAGCTTCTTTCTCTTCCTTTAACCCCTTCTTCCTTCCACCACCGCCTCTCTGTGCCCCTAACCCATTGGCAACCGCACTCCCAATCTGCCTCTTGCTCACTCTCCTTCCTAATATCTCCCCCTCTTGTGTCTCCCTCTCTCGAATCTTTGCTCTTGCCTCCCTTCCGTGCCACCATCGCTCCCTAATGCCACCACCACCACCATCACCATCACATCCTTATTAACCAATTCCTATACATTATATAAGTACATAATTTATGAAAATAATATTATAAGTAATCTATCCTCTTCACCTTCCTAAAGGCCAAGTACCCCTCCTTTTTCTCATAAATTTTTAGATTTTATACTTGCTATTTTATAGGTTAAATAATCTATCCTCTGTACATAGTAAAATTTTAGATTTTATAATTTCTATTTCATAGGTTAAATAATTCATTAAACTTGTAGAAGACTCGATGATACAGAAAAACCTAAAAATTTGTTATGTAGATTGTAATAACCATAACTCCTAATTGAGTCAAGATTCCTGTAAATCATCGATTTTAGAGCTCTGATAAGACTGAAATCTTGAAGACCACACACATAAATCTAGATTTACCCATGCAACAGCAAGATCAGAGAGTAATTACAATCTGGAAAAGCTATGCCCCAGGTTCAAGGCTACATTGCCGAGGGTAATTACTGAAAGGCCTTCTTTCCGGTCCTTACTTGCCTTACCCTAAGGACCTACCCCAGAAGAAGCTGGTCGGTTGTGTACGACTTTGCCCGGTGGGAGTCTGACGCCTCTCAGAAATATCTTTTTATTAGGTGTAGGCGCTTTCCAGAGGTGGAAGATGATAGTTCTTCCTATTTGACCCGAAACTGATATAGACTTTTGGGTTAATGGGTTGCCTCGATTTGCTTGTCATGGATCTCGAATTTGTAAACTTTGTCCTAATAACCTAAGATTTTAGAATCAACTTACAAATTAGAAATTAGTATGATAAATAAATTTTAATGATGATTATTTCATATTTAAATAGTAATTATATAGTAAATACTTTAGTTTAAAATAGTTAAGCTTGGCTTTAGTTTTGTGCATTGATTCGTTTTTCGTAGGAACAAGCCGTGAACAAATAAAAATTACATTTATACTGAAACAAATCAATAATATTAATTTTATTAATGGTTGGTGTAAAAATGCCATACAACTACGAATATATATATATATATATATATATATATATATATATATATATATATATATATATATATATATATATATGTATATAATAAATCTATATCCGGATATGAGTAGGAGAAGAGATATGTATCCATACAGGAAAAAGAATTTTATACTAAATCTAACTAATTTCTAATCCTAAATCTAATTCTTCTTAACACCCTTCTTCAAACTAATGGTGGATCAAACAACATGAATTTGCCCAATAGAAACAAAAATGTGATGTAGATATAACTTTGTAAAAAAATCTGCCAGCTGATCAACGGACGTCACATATGGTAGAGAAATAGTGCCAGCCAAAAATTTTTCACGGACGAAGTGACAATTAATATCAATGTGCTTTGTCCGTTCATGAAAAATCAAATTATTTGCAATCTATATAGCACGTTGTCACAGTGAATCAACATAGGTCCGGTAGGAGTAATGCCCATATTAAAGAGTAGTCTACTTACATGAACGATCTCCCTAGTGGTGACAGCCATAGCTCTGTACTCTGCCTCAGAAGAACATGCAACGTCATCTTGTTTCTTGCTTCTCCATGAGATCAATGAATCTCCAAAAAATAAATAAAATTATGTAGTAGATCGTCTGGTGGTCAGATCTTGTAAAATCCCCTTCCCAGAAAATCGTAAATACCTTTTTAATTATTAATTATTAATTAAATTGTAGTAATTAGGTCTAAATAGGAGAAATAGATTTTTAATAATTTTTATGTTAGGTGTTCGGACACTTAGAGGACTTGTGGGACCATCAGAAATTTTTCGGAATTTATTCCATGTAGGAGACCCCTTGAGCTGTTGCTAGCCTAACGATGTGCAATACCCTAATATATAAATTTTCTTATAAAAATATATATAATATATATGTATATATAAATATATATAAATATATATGTATATATTTATTAAGAAAAGAAAGAAAAAGAATATAATAATAATACTAATATAATAAGTATAATATAATTAATAATCTACTTATGTATACTAAAGTTCCAATAGAAACTTTGCATACCATCCATAACTTACTTCTCCATCCTTGCAGCAAAGGGGGGCCGCCCACTTTTGAACCCCCTTCAGCCAATTACTAACGTGAGACCCGCCCATTTACTTCACCCCCTCAACCCGCGGAAACCCATCCGGACACCCTCTCTCTCTTCTAATATATATATATATATATAGATATATATTAGCTCCCCAAAACCCTAACCTAAAACTCCAGACTTCCCTTTCCCATCTAGAGCCGTCACCGCAGCCAGCAAAGCCCCACCAAGCCATCCAACCATCCCGTCGACGCCGACCTCGCGAACTGCAGTCTCCCACTCGAGGCACCTTCGCTCCGGCGTGTTTTCCCGTTGACTCGCTCGACCAAACGCTGTTCCGTTTTCATAGGTATGATCTTCCCTCAACCCTCTCCAATACTTGTTTTATAGTCAACCTCGGAAAACGTGTGCCCCTAGGTGTAAAACAGCGCCCAAGTTGGCCGAGCAGACAGAATTCTGCAATCGCAGAATTCCAAAATGACCACCCATATTGTCGAGTTCGTATCTCCCACCACAGAGATCCGAATTCGGTGATTCTTTTTGATACCTGTAGATTACATGATCTAGTTTATTTTCTGTATTATAACTTTGTGCTATTAGTTGCTGTGGACAGAATTATATTCGTCACAAAACTGCACGCACCCACTTTTTCCGGTTTTCTAAAAGTTGGAGATCGGAGCGCGCCCCGCCAAACGGGACCGCCCCGCCGTGTGCCAAGTGTACCGAATGGTGCACGCAGCATAACGGGACATGTAAAAATTCGTGGGGACTGATTCGGACGCGTGTGCGCGCCGAAATCAGGCCGTATCCGCGGACACATTTCGTGTCGCCACTTTTGTGGAACTCGCGAGTATTTTGTGCACGCTTGTCAGATTGTGACGAAACTTGCGCCACTGGACTCGTGGTAACGCGCTGGTCCTGTGACCCAATTTTCACACATTTCTGAGACGGTTGACCAGATCGCCAATTGGCGGGCCCCACAGTTGACTTTTTGGACCAAATTTTGTTCGGCTCATCGGAATCCAAATTTGGACATACCGTTGGGTTCGTATTGACATCTAGAGTTGTTTGACCCATAGTTTGTCCCATTTAGAGACTGTTACCCTCGGCACGCTTTTCGGTGCAAAGTGGGCCACACGTGGACCCCACTTTTGCCCGAAATTATCGTTTTACCCTGTGTCCAAATTGGACGAAAGGGATGTGCTTTTTAGCTATTTTGCTCATTCCGGAAACGTTAGTGATATTTATTTCAGCATCCGGAGGCATTTGTTCTGTGGCCATAGCTTCTGGTCCTGTGTATTGGACATCTGGACGTGATATTTTGCAGCTTCTTGCCAGGCAAGTATACCTTGCCTTTGTTATACTGTTTAAATTCTGTACTTTAGATGCATGTTTATTATCTTAAATTGTGCGCGTCCGAGAGAGACTCGGGTGCAGTCAACGGATGCGTTGACGTTAGGATAGTGTCTAACCTAGTATCTAGTGGACCCACCTAAAGTGTGGAGTTATTGGTATGACTCCCAGGCCTTGACACATTTCCGTACACGTGTTGTGAGTCTCATGTAGGGCACGGTCCTGCGTATGTGGTTGGCCACCTGTACGTGTAGGCGTGCGACGGATAGGGTATAACTGCTAATAGGGATGCATGTTAGAAGACTTAGCAGTTATTAGTAGGTAGAGCATAGACTGTCATGATACAATGGCCTGATCCTTGTCCTTATTTGGTTGTAAGGATGGACTACTGTTCTAGTGATAGACTATGACGCGTGTTGTGGATACAACATGCTTAGATCATTGGGCGGGGAGGACAACTTGTAGGCGTATGGGACACCCCACTTCCTTTACACTGATGCCACACTCGACGGAGTGATATGGACGATATATACTACACTGATGCCACACTCTTCGGGGTGATATGGACGATATATACTACACTGATGCCACACTCTTCGGGGTGATATGGACGTTATATTATACAGATGCCATGCTCTTCGGAGATGGACGTTATTACTGAGCGCCCTCCTATGGGGGCATGTGTGGCATATATTAGCCAGTTGTCACGACTGGTGAATTACGTCAGCATATGTCTAGCCTACACTTTCCCATATACTCGAGTTGTCCTCAAAGTGCATTTCACTTAGATGGTTAGGTCACCCTTGAGTTTTCACGGTATTTACTTTATTGGCATGTGTTTAAGTATACTTGTTATGTCCCTCTGAGGACCTGGTTCTCTGCCAGGTGTATCTGTTCATGAGTATTGCAGGAGCGCGGATCCGGACTGGTTGCGTACGTTCCGAGGAGTTCTCTTCGAGCCTCGTGATTGTTAGAGGTTGTATTTATATTGTATGTATCTTGTTTATTCCTCATTCTAGTCCGGTAGTGGATTTGTTTCCATCCGACTACCCCCTTTAGGTGCTTTACATTGAGATATAGTGCTGGTTATTGATTATGTCCTTATATATGATTCTGTGGATGAGATTAGATTATACCATATGATTTGTGATAGATTTATACCACTGTGGATATTGTTATTCATATTACAGCGTACGTGTGTTATGGTTTCCATATATTGGAGTGCCATATTCATACGGCTGGCATGATTACGTATCCTGGTCCTACGTATATTGGGACTGGGGCGTGACAGATCTCCTCCCTAATTAGCATCAGAAAATATTCGAAGCTCTAGAGTAGATATAGAAGACATAAATAATGAGCGCGTAATGGAGACATGAAGATATCAAAGAATCCGGAGTAAGGCTATATAGTGAGCTGATCGAGGCACGAAAATGAACTAATGAATAATAATAACTGCATAAGAAATATCTGGCGTGGTCAAACAGAAATACACAAGTTGACCCACTAGCCGTATGTAGCGAGTACGATCTATAAGAAGCTCACCATCTGTGGGACAAAGCTTCACATAAAGTTCTAAAGGAGTGTCAACTGTACGACTATCCAATAGACCAACAGACGAAATAATCTCCAAAGTATATTTCTGCTGAGAAACTAGTATCCCTCTCTTACCTTGTACAATCTCGAATCCAAGAAAATATCAAAGATTGCCAAGGTATTTTATCTAAAATTGCTCATGAAGGTACCTCTGAGTAGCTGCAACCTTGTTGAATCATCACCAGTCAGAATCATGTCATCCACATAGAGTAAAAGAAGAACTTGTCCCTGTGGTGATGACCGCACAAATAGAGAATGATCCTGAGAATATTGTTGAAAAACCTGCCTCACAAATAGCACTCCAAAAATACTCTAACCAATCTCGGGGAGCTTGCTTGAGACCATAGATAGCACGACGAAGGCGACAAACATTCCCCGGCGGAATAGAAAGTCCTGGAGGGAGGTCCATATAGACAACCTCGAATAAAGAACCGTGAGGCATTCTTCACATCTATCTGATAGAGTGGCCACTAACGAGTGACAGCCACATCTAGTAATGTATGAACTGCGGTCATCTGAGCAACATGTACATAAGTCTCATCAAAGTCAATTCCATGCTTCTTTGTAAAACCTTGGGCAACAAGTCGAGCCTTGTATCACTCAATGGATCCATTAGGTCAATACTTGACCTTGAAAATCCACTTGCAACTAACATGATGGCCCCCATCTGGGAGTGAAACAACATCCCAAGTACTTGTCTATTGAAATACTCGAAACTTCTCTGCCATAGCCTCTTGCCACTCAAGGTATTGAACAACCACTTGATAAGAACTTGGCTCTCGTATAGTATAGATAGCGGTAAAAAATGAATGGAACTGTGGAGAATATAAGACTAAGATGGCAAAACCAAACTTGTCCGGTGGACTGGAATAATTTTATATAAAATATGAAGGAGGTCGATGAGTATGTTGGGACTAGCGAACAGGTTGTGGTAGTGGCGTGGATGGTGGAGAAGATGGTATAGCTGAGACTGGTGGAATATATGGAGGATCCTCTTGAGTCGGTGATGGAGGCATCGTAGGAGGAGCTGTACCAGGTGAGGAGAGCAAAGGAGTATGATTAATGGAAATACTAGACGACGAAGATGAAGGGAACAAAAAATAAACATCCGGAGGTTAAACAGTAAAATAAGGAGAGTCCTCTAGAAAGATGACATAACGAATATACGAAAATGACAAATCAAGGGACCATAACAACTGTATCCCTTGTGCTCGAAACTGAAACCATGTAAGACACACTTGGATAATCGAGCAGTCAGCTTCGTGTGCTCAGTCTCTGGAAGAAGAACAAAATAAGTGCACCCAAAAGTGCGAAGCATTTTGTAATCAGGAGGGCGTAAAACAAAACTCCCATGATGTATCCGACCAGACAAAATAGAGGAAGATGTGCTATTTTTAAGATTAACAGAGGTAAGAATAGCCTATATCAAGAACTTTAGAGGAAAAAAAGAGGATAACAAGATAGCATGAGCAGTCTCAAGAATATGATGATGTTTGTGCTCGTTTATCCCATTATGTTCATGAGTATAAGGACATAACTGCTAAAAAAAGGTGTCGTGAGATTGCAAGATGGATCTCATCGTAGCGGAGAGATACTCACTAGCACAATCAGAGCAGTTTTAATTCTAACATTGAAATAAGTATGAATCATAGTAGTAAACCTCCGATCAATGGTAGGGAGTCCAGAACGATGACGCATAAGATAGACCCAAGTATAATGAGTGTAATCATCAACAAAACTTACATAAAAGAGAAAACCACTCATAGATGGGATAAGGGTAGGTCCTTATATGTCAGAATGAACTAATTCAAAAATACTACTTGATTTAGATAAACTCTTAGAAAAAGGTAGGGCTATATGTTTTGGCAACTTATAGTCCGTACATGCGGATAGAGGAGAGAAAGAACCACGTCCAATGGATCCACTATAAAATAAAGTCTTTAGACGGGGCTCTGAAATATGACCTAAGCCTCTGTGCCACAAGTCGGCAACACACGTAAAGATAACAGCATGATTAGAACTCAAAGGTTGAGTTTATGGAAGATGAAGAAACTCTAAGTAGTACAACCGCCCCTTCCTATAAGCACGACCAATCATCTGGCCCGTACGAGGATTCTTCACAAAAATATGTGAGATAATTAAAAGAAATAATTCACTCTCATAAAGAATACTAACTGATATGAGGTACAAAGTAAGATGGAAAACATGTAAGACAAAAGGAAGACTCAAAGTGTCCGCAATAATGGATCCAGATTGAGTGATGGCCAAATAAGAATCATCGGTTGTGTGTAAAGAGAGAAAGTAAGATGGTAAATGTGTAATTCTAGATAAGAGACTAAGGTCAGAAGTCATATGATGAGAACCCCAGAGTCTAGTATCCAATAAGTAGATATACCAGTAGAGGCAGATGCAGAGGAGCCAGCAAAGACATGTTGGCGCTGGAGCCGAAGCTGGACCTGGAGCTCTAACTAAGTAAGGAGGTGCCTAATATCTACCGACGTCTGTGTACTATCAATCAACAATGTCAGCCTGACATATTGGAAAGCGAGCCAAGAAATAATCCTTTGTCTTTATCCGTTTGAAAATTTGAGCCCTTAAATGTGGATGAAGTATAAAATAATTATCCACTTGGTGGTCGAGCTTATGGCAGTGAGAATAAATCGAACCAAACCGTTGACGAGCATATCAAGTGCTATCATAATGACCATGCTTCTTGCAATATGTACATAGAGGAAGCATCTTTTTTTTTCTTCTTTTTCTTTTTTTTCTTTTTTTTGTTTTTGAATAACAAATCACGGAACTATAAAGCTGGATCAATAATACTAAGGTAGCAAAAGAAGAAAGTAGCAAGTCCTATATTTAAGAGAACAACTACTGCTAAAATAGGACTCCTTTCTTATCCATGTTTAGTGGCCTATAGACAAAGACAAGCTTCCTGAGATAAGCTTTAAATATTATGTGGCCAATAAACTATTGGAGTTTTTCCTTGCTTGTGGGAGATTCTCCTCTTGTTAGGCTAGCAAGATAGTCCCATATTAAAAAATACTCTAATTTGGTATCTCAACATAATACAATACTTGGTGTTGAGGTATGTACATGGGGTGGAGGCCCAAGTGGGTGCCATGTGGAATATTTTTCTAGTAGAATTAAGGCTAAACTCCTCAAGAAAGCATTTATGCTTTTTGTCACTCTCGTAGAAAAATTCCCTTAGTAGTTAAGCCCCAATGTGGCTTAATGAATCGGACTCGAACTCGGGCTCAAGGGCGCAAAGTGGCACTTTGATTGCTCAATTTGCACTAACGTTATGCGTTGTTATGTGCATATACATGCATGTCCGACATATGCGGCTATGCGCAGCTGCGTATCTGTGAGTTTGCGCATGTGCTGTTGTGCGGTTACACGCATGCATGGGCTACGTTGATTTCACATGACTCCATTGATTACGAAATTTGGAATATCAATCTTTTTTTGGGAGTTGGTATTTTAGTCCTACATCGGCTAGAAGTGGAGATGGGTTTCCATTATTCTCTATAAATAGAGTCCTCAGGCCTCCTTTTGGAGACACACAAAAAATAAAATAAGAGGAGTCTAGAAAGTCCGTTCAAGTCACACATAGAGGTGACTATGAGCGTTCCAGAAGTTCTCTTGTGAACTTGCTGGCTCCTTGGAGCAGATCATCGATAGAGGGAGAATCTTGCTTGAAGCAACGGTGGTCTTCACCACCCAGCAAGAATAATTTTTATTCTATCTTCTTCTCCTCTCTTCTTATATCTTCTTTGGCATCGAGTTCTTTAGAGAAAAAACTTGTTTGTATGAACTTCTGAGTCTCGACTATAACTTTAGGATCAAACAGAGGGTATACTATAAAGTTTGCTTGAACCTATGTTCCTGGCCTCTGTTCTACCATCTTTGATTAAGCCTCAGGAATAACAATCTCAAAGCAAGATCCGAGTAAGATGTAGAACTACTATACAATCTTTCTCGGTACAAGTTTTTACAAACTTGAGAAGATTGACGGGCAACACTTCAATATTTGGATGAGGAAGAAACTCTTTGTCAAATGTTGGATGAGTATTGGGCCAACCTATCCATAATGGATGATGCAGAGAATATGGCAGAAGCACCTATAGTGCACGAAGATTACAATTTCTAGAGGAGTCTCTCAAAAAGCATCTCAAGTCGGATGAGAAGAAGATCAAGTCATTTGTGCGCATGACTCACTGTGTGGTCAGCCATTGTATATAAAGTGTGATAGTATCTACGCACGGCTGTTGCACAATAGTATATGCACATAGTCTCTGCTCGGCAGGATATCCACAGCTGATTGTGCGCATAAGTTTTGTTCAGATTTGGCGCATTCTTTTCGGATTATGCGTATTGGATCTGCTCATATTATACGCATAGGATTTGTTCAGATTATGCGCATAGGTCTGCTCAGATGATGCGCATAAGTTTTGTTCAGATTGTGAGTATGCATTTTAGATTATGCACATGAGATTATGAGCATAGGTTTTGTTTGAATCATATGCATGGAATCTGCTCAGATATGCGCATAGGTTCTAATTCAATTATGCGCATGGTTTGGGCCGTATATGTGCATAGGTTCTCCAGAGTGTAGTAGCCCATTATAAAGTCATCTTTATTTAATATTAAGCATGACGGGGTTTATTACAACTATGGCATGAAGGGCCATTTGAAGGAGGATTTTCGATCCAATTCCAAAGCAAAATAGCAAGGTATAGCTTAACTTGGTTTATTTGATTACTTAACTTGGTTGCTATAGTTGCACATGTTGAGTCATCTAGCGTGGTTATTAACTGATGGATGGACACTGGTTCATCTGGCTATGCGTGATCTAAGAAGGAGTTGTTCACCAAGGACGAGCCTACATTTAAAGAAGGTCTCGATGGCGAACAAACCTCAAGCAGAAGATCTAGGGACATGGATAATGGCTCTTGGCTGACACTGGAGTGCCGTACCCATGATTTTTAAGGACCTGATCTCAGAAATTCTATTGTCTCATGCAGGCTTAAGGATGGACATCATTGCTGGACAGATGGTGATGTCATGGCAAGGGAAGAATGTTCAAACTTGTGCTTATAACTCCTTCTGATATGATTAAATATTATTTCTTTACTGAGTTGTGGTATAGTACACTAGGATATGTGCCATGTAATAGCATTAAAAATGTTTATTCTAGATCTTATCTCCAAATATAGGGGTAAGAAGGTGGAGGAATGTAAAGTCTGTGCACAGATGAAGACTGTCAGAAAGCTGCTCAGAAGATTGAATTGAAGTACATATCTTCTGGAGTCAAAACACTTAGATATCTGTAACTTCCAGCTATTCTCCACAAAGACCGGAATAAAGTTTTTACTACTTCCATCGACAACTTCTCGAAGTATTTATTCGTGTATCAAAATATGAAGCATTCGATAAGGTCAAGGACCTTTAGGCTGAAGTTGAGTGTCAAATAGGTCAACAACTCAAGAAACTCAGAAATGGTCGAGGCGGAGAGTATTGTTCGTTTAAAATCATATCATGGAATTTTCAATGAAACGATTGCTCCATATTTTCTCCAATCCAATGGAATTACAGAAAGGAAGAACATGACGCTGACAGAGATGATGAGATCTATGTTGTGGGTCTTCCAAAATGCTTCTAGGGAAAGGTTGCGCTTACGGCTATATTTATTCAGAATAAAGTATCGTTCGCCATATCTGACATTACTCCTCATGAACTCTGGTTCAAGGTCAAAACTAACTTGAATATCGTTCGAGTGTGGGGGTGTTTGGCGTATGTGAAGCTTCTGGATATCAAGATTCAAAAGCTGGAAACAAGGACTACGAAGACCATTTTTTGGGGATATGTTGTTAAAAGCAATTATCGAAGATCCCTTGATATTTGATCAAATCATATCATTGAGTCTCGCGACGAAGAATTCTTTGAAGACAAGCTTGCTAGAGATAAGAACATTATTCTCACGGATGTTTCGGAGAATATTGTTAGCTCCAAAGAAGCAAGTACTTCAAACGAACATGTAGTCCAGGAGGACGTTGTCGTTGAAGAGACAACGCTTGAACCAGTTCTCACTGAGCAGCCAGCAAAGCGAGTGAGGAGGCCAAAGAACTTCGAAGATGACTTTATCACCTATCATGTGGAAGATGAGTCACTTTCCTATGATGAGGCGATAAAGGCAAGAGACACGAACGTTTGGAAGCAGGCAGTCCATGGCGAGATTGACTCTATAACATCCAACTATACTTGGGTGTTGGTCAATCTTTCTGAAGGAGCTAAACCCATCTGATGCAAATAGACCTTCAAGAAGAAGAAGATGAGGGCCGATGGAACAGTTGATATGTTCAAGACTAGACTGGTAGACAAGGGATTTTCATAAAAGCAGGGGATTGACTGTGACATATTTGTCGGAGTGGCAAGGATGTCAATTATCATGATATCGTTTGCCATGGATGCTATTCATAAGCTGATTATTCATCAAATGGTTGTCAAGACAGCTTTTTTGACTAGGGAATTGACATAAAAGATTTACATGCAACAGCCAGAATGATTTGGCATTCAGGGTCTTGAGGACAAATTTTGCAGGTTGGTAAAATCTTTGTACGGCCTGAAGCTAGATCCCAAGCTGTGACATAAGAAGTTTGACAGAGATATTTAATCAAATGGCTACAAGATCCTCGTAATTGATAAATGTGTTTACACGAATTTCGCTGGTGATAGAGGTATCATCATTTATCTTTATGTGGATGACATACTAGTCCTATACACGGATGTAGAATGTGTCACTAGAACAAAGATGTTCCTCTTGTCCAAATTTAGTATGAGGGACATGGGAGATGTGGTTGTCATCCTGGGGTTTAAGATAATCCATAAGGAAGTTGGGCTTGCTCTTTCACAAGCTCACTTTGTGGAAAAGATGCTCGCACGCTATGGATATCAGGATCTTCGAGGGATCGATATTCCTTACAGGTGTGATCACAAGCTGGAGCCAAATCCTGGAGAAAGCACCAATCAGTTAAAGTACTCTAATGTCATCGGTAGCTTAATGTATACGACGAGTGTCAGTAGACCTAACATTGCTTTCAAAGTGGAGATGCTGAGTCAGTTCATGAGTAATCCAAGTATTAAGCACTAGATAGATGTGAAAAGAGTTATGAGATATCTCAAGAGGCCTTAGGGGTATACAATGGACTATAGCAGATTTTTAGCAGTAGTGAAATACTTCAGTGATGCCAGTTCGTACTCAGAAGAAGAGAGCGAAAAGGTCCACAGGAGGATATGTATTCTCCATAGGTGGTGCTTCTATATCGTGGAAGTCAAAGAGGTATATCCTTGGGTGTTCTGCTATATCATTAAAGTCGAAGAAGCAGACGTTACTCTCTCACTCATATATGGAGTCTGAATTCTATGCACGATCAGTTGCAGCGGATGAAGCTGAATGGCTTCGGAAGTTCATGTATGACTTTCTGTGGTTGGTGTGCAGATCCCAGCAATAAAGGTGTATTGTGACAACTAGACGGCTGCAGCAGTGGCATCGAATGATCTCTTCAATAGTAAAAAGAGGATTGTGTGGCTATGATACAGGACACTGAATGAGCGCAGTAAGCGTAGAATTATTATAGTGGTTGATGTTCGAAGCCAGTAGAAACTGGCAGATCCGTTCATAAAAGGCCTAAAGCGCCAACTGGTCGAGGACAACAAAAAAATTGGGCTTGAAGGATCTCTAATATTGTGTCTTTGCAATCCTAACATAAAGTTTTATGCTATTAGTTAAAAGAGAAATCTACTAGGCATCTAGCTTTTGGTTCAAGGGAGGACCACTGACTGGAAGAATATCATGAACATTGGATAGTCCTTTGATACATTGAGGGATTACGGACCCATAACCATTGTTGTCTACTATTTGTTTTTTGTCTAGAACAAGTCCCGTAGGAGGATGGCTTCGATGCCTTAATAAGTTCTCGAATATTTTGAATGTCCAACATGCTTTATATGAAGCACGGGTAGAACAATACTACAAAGGAGCATAGTACTCCAGGCTACAGTAGGGTGACATCACATGAGGTACCTCGAGAGGGTAAAGGCTGGGTTTTGTGCTATGTCACATCGGCGTAGCACCACATATAGGCAGGTAGCCTAATGCTGTAGAATAGAGAGTGGCAGGAAGCACTACAAAGAGTTTGATAACCTCATGCTATAGTGGTATAACACCACCAGGAGATACCTCAAGAGGGTAAAGCCTCGGCTTTGTGAGCCATGTCACAGCGACGTTGCCCTGCAAGGAAGCGCAAGGCTTCAGGCTGTGTAGTACGACACTACAAAGAGGCCGGTGTCCTCATGCTACAGTGGTATGACACCACGATGAGATAAAATATGTAAAGCCTCAACTTTAGGCCATGCCATAGCGGCGTAGCACCGCAAGGAAGCGTAAGGATTCAGGTCGGGACTCTCTGAAAGAACTCACCTAGAGTGTATGAAAAGAGATATAGGCCGTCTCTTAAGGAAAAACTTGTAGACGTCCAAAATATATACAACGAAACCTGGTCGGCACATGGCCTATAATGTGCAACCAAAAGGCACATTTGATGTTATTGTGTAACCTCCATATCCTAAAATTCTAGCTTAAATGTTGTTATTAGGTTAATTTGGGACTATTGAGATTTTTCAACAATTTTTTGTTAATTAAAACTAGTAACACTAATTTTTTAGGGCTTTAAATAATTTATTTTAGTGTCAAACATAATTAAAAATATTCCAAACTTTTATTTTAGGTTTTAAATAATCAAATATTTTTTCTAGAATTTTCTGGAATTTTTTTGAGTATTTTTAGTATTTATTGGGAGTTATTTAGTCTAATAACTAATTTTTTAGGACTTCTAGAATTTATTGTTCAAGCCAAGAAATATAAAATAGACCCAAGTAATTTTTTAGGATTTATAATATTATTATATATTTTTTGGATTTTTTTTTTAGAATTTTTGTAATAATTTTAATATTTATTTTTAGTTAAATAGGTAAAACTAATTTTTAGAGCTTCTAGTAATTATAGTAGGAAACCTATGAATATAAAATTGTCCAAGTATTTTTTTAGGATTTGTGGATTCAAAATATATTTTTTATAATTTTTCCAAAATTTTATGATTATTTTTAATATTTATTTTGAGTTATATAGATTTAAAATGACTTAAATAATATTTTGATAAAGGCAAATCAAAAATAAATAATATAAACAAACCACCCAACCAGATTCTGACACGTGTCCATCCTATCCCTTTTCTTTCAATCGCATACCAGCATATATATATATATATATATATATATATATATATATATATATATATATATATATATATATATATATATATATAATATTATAATAACCTTAATCAGCCGATTAATTTTAGAGAGAAAGAGAAGGGGTTGGGGGATTGTCTTCTAGGGCACTTCAATCTTCTAGAAGCCATTACTCATATCTTAAGACTCCAAATATGTCTCTGTTTCTTGTGTTCGAATCGTATTGAGGTTAGTTTTCTGAATATGTAAACATTTTCGCAAAATTCTGAATATTAAATTCTAAATATATCGTAGAGCACAACATGTCCAAAAATAGATACGTCTCGATGTTTTTGCGATTTCGGGAGAACCGGGAATCAGAATCATGAACCGTTTAAAATTTCAAAAATATGACACGAAAAAGTTTAATATATGTTTTCCCAGAATTTAATTTGAATTATTTATGTGCTGTTAATTTTGTAGAACTTCTAGGTTAGCAATAAACCACCGTTGCACAATACGATTTTGTATGTGCAATAGTTTCCAAACGAATTCGAATCCGGATGAGCCATAAATTCTAGCATATTTGTGATGCTAAAATCTACATAAATTATGCATAAAAGTCGAGTTTGTATCAGTTTACTATTCGGTCAATAAGATCGCCTCGATTTGCGTGTCATGAGTCTCGAGTTAATAAAATCGGATTCTTTGGACAAAATTTAGGAATTTACCTAAAAATTTAGAATAAAAATTAGATTTTAGAGTAATTATTATAGAATTAAATAAATTAAATAAAATATCTTTTGACATGGTAAATTTGTAATATATAGGATATTTAGACTTTGACTTGGATTCTGACTCGTACCAACTAAGGACCACAGGCCAGTACATTCTCTGACAGTTTTTATTATCTGATATTTTTTATGATGCATATTTATAGTAGTATTTTACCTGATTTTTGACACGATGGATACACGGATTGGTATTGTATGGATTCATTTTCGTGAGATACATATTTTTAGCCTATTGAATTTTTTTCTTGACTAATGAATTACTGGACTAATGAATTACTAGACTAGTTTATTTTCTGGCCAGTTGACATCTTCTGGACTATTGAGTTTATTCGTGTCTGGACTTGGATCCATGAGTACTAGTCGGATGAAAAATACCTAGGAGACGCGTGAATATTCCTTTTCTATCATATGGTCTTACTGGAATAATAGCAGCCACACACGACACGTGTGGTTTGCCGGATATTATCCCATAGTCGTTCATATGTTAACTTGGTATTTCAAAACACTAGTTAGATATAATCATTCTGGATTAATCTATACTTGTTGATTGTACACTTGCATGACAGGTTTCTAGTCACATATATGTCTGTCTTTACATGCTTCTCTGTTATTCTTTCTTGTCTTTCATTATTTCTTTATTTAACTATTCCTCTATGATATACCCAATTCTATTATTATATTCTCATCAAGTATTTAATAATTATTTAATGTTCATAGTACTTGTCAATTAGCTGGAACTGCTACTGGGTTGTACTCGTTCTATCCTAATTGGATAAATATTTGTTAGGTGACTTGCTATCTTGCTCATTGGATTTTGTTGGAGATCGAGATGCTTTTGGAGGCCAATATTATAATTTAGATATTTAGCAACCTCTTTGGATTTGATGTTTAGCGAATTTTTTCCTGAGTTAAGATTTAATTCTAAATTGAAAATCTTGTAAAACTATATAAATATTGTGAATGAGCAATATATTTGAATTTGTGGTTAAATATTATCGATTTGGATTGATGGACCATTGTTATCATAGACAGCTTACTACCGCAGATGCTGCAGCGTAGGCTGGGCTTGGCTACGTACTCGTATCCGAAAAGCGGGTGCGGGTCTTACCAAATTTTTATAGTGGCCCATGCAAGTCCGATTTCATAAATAATGTGAACTCATAGTAGTACTTAAATTAGTCGTACTACTGCGAGCCTGCGACTAGTAATAATATTTTAGGAGAAAGTGCTCATTCATAACTTAAGATTGATTTAAATTTAGAAGAATGACTAGGACTAGGTATACAATAGGAAGGTCTTATTTCAATTTTATTGCTTGGGTAGTTAAGTTGTTACAAAGGCTACGTGATTAAGGTAGGTATAATTATTGAATTTTTAGGTAAACTCTAGTAGATGAATTTGAGAAAATTAAGTGTTATATATTATGGTATTTTGATAAGTAGGAGTGACTAAATGTGGGGGTAAAATTCTCGATTGGTGAATTTTTTCTTTGGGGTTAATCAATTGTTGAAGATAAGAATTCTTATTCTTATTTTGTGCTCTGAGGTTTAAATTTCTATCTAGTTTGATGATTATGATTTTCTTGCTAAAATAAGGTTAAATTCTTGTTTTAGAAAAAATAGTTTTCAATGTAAATGATGATAAACAATAAGAAGTTGAAGATTTATTGAATTTTAGATTTTTGTAGATTGTTATAGTGGATTTAAGTTTTAAGTTTGAAGAATTTAAATTTTAAAGATTTGAGTTAAAATTTTAGAGTATTGGTTATTTAATTTATGATTATGAGGAATTTAAAAGGATTAACATTAGAGCTATTGGCATATAAGATATGGATTTAAACTTTATATTTTGAAAATTTTGAAATTAAATTTCAAGTTTTTAGAAATTTGAGGAGTTGAGATTTTATGGATTTGTAAATTTTTTGAGGATTAAAATCCATTTCAAAAAATATAGTCAAAGCTATAAAGATTTCTAGAAGTGATTAAAATTTTATTTTAGTAATTAAATTTTTAATTTTTTTAGGAATGTATGATACATTTTATTTAATTTTTCGAAGAGTTAAAGTTTGAGAATTTTATTTTAAGGATAAAATTATAAGGCGGGTAGAAGTTGTCATATTTGATTATTCACAAAAAAAAAATTGAGGATAATGTTGAAAGTTTTTGAAATTGATGATAATATTAAAAGTTTTGAGATATAATTCGAGGAATTCAAGGATAATTTTGAGAATTTGGGTGTTAGGAGTTCAATATAATATTGAGATTTGGTTTATGGGTTGAGTTAGACCAAAAGAATAATAATACAAAAATTGATTTTATAACTTGTTGAATTCGACTTTTAAGGACTTAATTTGAATTCAAAATTTTAAATTTTTTTTGAGAGATATGATTGATGGAGTATATTTGGAATTCATATTTTGAGGATGAGACTTTGAATTTTTTAAATTTATTCATAAAATATATATTAGTAGGATTTACTTTGAAGATTAGATTTAACTTTTAAATTTTTAGGATTGAATCATTTATCGATGTTCTGAGGATGATCATTAATTTAAATACGGAGAATTCATATACGTAATAACAGTGAGGACAAAATAAATTATGGCTATGGGGACAAATCAAATTATTGTGATAAACGAATACAATATGAGATTCCAATTTTTAAGGATGAGATTAAAATTTTTCTTTTAAACTTCAAGATTGGATTTAATTTTTAAGTTTGGATATGAGATTAAATTTGAAGGAATTTATTATTAAAATTTTAAATATAGTTATAAATGAGATTTAAATTTTAAGAAAATAATGTTAGATTGTATTTAAGAGTTATGACTTGTGAATCTGATTTAAGAGAAAAATTCTATTGGATTTTACATTTTGAAGATAAATTCAAAATTTGAAGATTTACTTTAAAATTTTAAGTTGTGAGGATGTAGTTAATTTTTAAGGACTTTGTTAAATAAAAATAGTGGTTTGACTTCATGATTATATTGTTAAATTTTGATGGTGAAGAAAAAAAATATTAAGGATTTTAAATTTCGAGGATAAACATTAATTTAAATAAAGAGTTGAGAATTTAATATGGCATAATTGACGATTTTGTTAAATCACAGATTTTTATGAAGATTATGATATGATTGAATTTGTCATTAAATTTTGAGAAATTTAAGAAGATTATCATTATATTTATTTGACTACAAGATATAAATTAAAAATTTATATTTTGATTGTTGCATTTGAAGATTTCTTAAATATTATATTGTTTGAGTATTGTGTGAAAAAAGAATCGTGGAGTAAGATCATTATTGGACAAGTGTTTGAATTCAAATTTTTGGGATAAAATTTTAAATTTTATAAATATGCATTGATTGGATTTAAATTAGAGGATTGTATATTAAATATTTTGAGTATTTAATTATTAACTTAGAATTTTGGAGGAGATTGTGATAAGAATAGAATTTGATTTTAAATTTATAGATTATCAGGAATATGATATTTTTAGAATTTTAAAAAATTTGTGAAATAACAATATGAATTTACTTCATGATTATATGGTTTGTTGAATTTAGATTTTGATTGTAAAAAAAAAACTATTGAGGATTTTAAATTTTGAGGACAAATTTTTCTAAGGGGGGTAGACTTATAACCTTCATATCCTGAAATTCTAGCTTAAATGTTGTTATTAGGTTAATTTGGGGCTATTGATATTTTTCCATAAATTTTGGTTAATTAAAACTAGTAACACTAATTTTTAGGGCTTTCAAAATTTTATTTAGTTTCAAACATAATTAAAAAAATTCTAAACTTTTATTTTAGGTTATAAATAACCAAATATATTTTCTAAAATTTTCTGAGAATTTTTTTAGTATATTTAGTATTTATTGGGAGTTATTTGGGATAATAACTAATTTTTTAGGACTTTTAAAAAAATTTGTGCAAGAAAAGGAACATAGAATTGACCCAAGTAATTTTTTAGGATTTATAATATTATTATATATTTTCAAGAATTTTTTCAAAAATTTTGGAATATTTTTAATATTTATTTTTAGTTAAATAGGTACTAATTTTTAGAGCTTCTAATAATTATAGAAGAAAACCTATGAACATAAAACTTTTTCAATTATTTTTCTAAGGTTTTTGGGTCCAAAATATATTTTTAATATTTTTTTCAGAATTTTATGATTATTTTTAATATTTATTTTGAGTTATTAAATTTAAAATAACTTAAATAATGTTTTGATAAAGGTAAATTAAAAACAAATAATATAAACAAACCACCCAAAAAAATTCTGACACGTGTTCAACCTATCCCTTTTCTTTCAACCGCATATATATATATATATATATATATATATATATATATATATATATATATATATATATATATATATATATATATATATATATATATATATATATAATAACCTTAATCAGCCGATTAATTTTAGAGAGAGAGAGAAGGAGTTGGGGGATTGTCATTTATGATTCTTCGATCTTCCCGAAGCCATTACTCATAGTTCTAGACTCCAAATGTATTCTCGTTTCTTTCATTGGAATCGTATTGAGGTTAGTTTTCTGAATATTAAATTCTTTAAAATTCGTAGAGCATAGCATATCCGAAAATAGATGCGTCTCAGTGTTTTTGCGATTTTGGGAGAACCATGAATCAGAATCATGAACCGTTTAAAATTTTAGAAATATGATATAATAAAGTTTATTATATGTTTTTTTTAGAATTTAATTCGAATAATTTTTTGCTGTTAATTCTGTAGAACTTCTAGGTTAGCAATCAACCACCGTTGCACAATATGATTTTGTATGTGCAATAGTTTCCAAACAAATTTGAATCTGGATGAGCCATAAATTCTAGCATATTTGTGACGCTGAAATCTACAGAAATCATGCATGAAAATCGAGTTTGTATTGGTTGACTGTTCGATCAACAATATCACCTCGATTTGCGTGCCATGAGTCTCGAGTTGATTAAATCGGGTTCTTTGGACAAAATTTAGGAATTTACCTAAAAATTTAGAATAAAAATTAAAATATAATTTTAAAGTAATTATTGTAGAATTAAATAAATAAAATAAATAAAATAAAATATCTTTTGACATGGTAAATTCGTAATACATAGGATATTTGGACTTTGACTTGTATTCTGACTCGTACCAGCTAAGGCCAAAGGCGAGTACATTCTCTAATAGTTTCTATTATCTGATATTTTCTATGATGCATGTTTATAGTAGTGTTTTAACTGATTTTTGACACGATGGATATACGGATTGGTATTGTATGGATTTATTTTTGTGAGATACATATTTTTTGGCCTATTGACTTTTTCTGGACTAATAAATTACTGGACTAATGAATTACTGGACTAATATATTTTCTGGTCAGTTGACATCTTCTGGACTATTAAGATTATTCGTGTCTGAATTTGGATCCATAAGTACTAGTCGGTCGGAGAAATACCTAGGAGACGCGTGAATATTTCCTTTCTATCCTATGGTCTTACTGGAATAATAGCAGCCACACACGACACGTATGGTTTGCCGAATATTATTCCCTAGTCGTTCACATGTCAACTTGGTATTTTAAAACACTAGTTAGATAAAGTCATTCGGGATTAATCTATACTTGCTGATTGTACACTTGCTTGACAGGTTTTCTAGTTCACATATTTGTCTCTCTTTACATGCTTCTCTGTTCTTCTTTCTTGTCTTTCATTATTTCTTTATTTAACTGTTCCTCTATGATGTACCCTATTCCATTATTATATGCTCATCAAGTATTTCATAACTATTTATTGTTCATTGTACTTGTCAATTAACTGGAACTGCTATTGGGTTGTACTCGTCCATCCTAACAGGGTAAATATTTTTTAGGTGACTTGCTATCTTGCTCATTGGATTTTGTTGGAGATTGAGATACTTTTGGAGGCGAATATTAGAATTTAGATAGTTTAGCAACTTCTTTGGATTTGATGTTTAGCAATTTTTTCCCGAGTTATAATTTAATTATAATTGAGAATCTTATTAAACTATGTAAATGTTATAAATGAGCAATAGATTTAAATTTGTGAATTAAATATTATATATTTGGATTGATGGACCATTGTTATCATAGACAGCGTACTACCGCCGATGCTGCGGCGTAGGCTGGGCTTGGCCACGTACTCGTATCCGAAAAGCGGGTGTGAGTCGTAATACATTGTGTGAGTGAAAAGAATTGTAGTTATAGTACATAATTCAAGGCTTAGTCCATTATTGTATCATACTATTATTTAACCTATGCGGAAAGATTCAAGTCGTCAGTGACATCTATCATAATACATGATGGAAAGTCACTGTGAGGAACACTCAACCCATATGTATTAAGATATATTGGGGATTGTTGGAGTTTTTCCTTTTGCTTGTGGGAGGTTTTCCACTTGCAAGCTAGAAAGATAGTCCCATATTAGAAAATACTCCAAGTGGGTATCTCAATATAATACCATGCTTGGTATTGAGGTATGCACATGAGGTAGTGGCCCAAGTGGGTTCTATGTGGAATATTTTTCTAGTAGGATTAAGACTAAACTCCTAAAGAAAGCATTTAGGCTTTTTGTCACTTTCTTAGAAAAATTCTCTTAGGAGTTAAACCCAAATGAGGCTTAGTGACTCAAACTCGGACTCGGATTCAAGCTCAATGGCGCAAAGTGGCAATTTGATGGCTCACTTTTCACTTAGCACGTCACCATCGTCATATGACGCTTGTGCGCTCGTATTATGCGTGACTTGCATGTGCAGTTGCTAGCATTGGTGCATGACAGAGTGCATACTCGGGCTATGTGCGGTTGCATGTGCTCTTGCTGCCCAGGTTGGATGCGTGGTTGCTGTGTATGCGCGATATGCATGGTTTTGCGATGTTATCCACATATACTCGCGTGCATGCGCGACATATACGGCTATGTGCAGCTGCGAGTCTGTGAGTCTTCGCGCATGCGCTACTGTGCTGTTGCGTGCATGCGCAGGCTATGTTGATTGCACGTGACTTTGTTGATTGTGAGGTTTGGAATATCAATCCTTTTTTTGGGAGTTATATTTTAGTCCCACATCGGCTAGAAGTGGAGAAGAGTTTTCACCATTCTCTCTAAATAGAGTCCTCAGGCCTCCTTTTGGAGACACACCAAAAAATAAAATAAGAGGAGTCCTGGGAGTCACACATAGAGGTGACTACGAGCGTTCCAGAAGTTCTCTTATGAACTTGCTGGCTTTTGGGAGAAGATAGTCGAAAGAGGGCGAATCTTGCTTTGAGCAACCATGGTCTTCACCACCCCAGGAAGAATAATTTTTATTCTATCTTTGTCTCCTCTCTTATTCTAGTTGTAAACGTTCTATCACAATTATAACTGCGTTTACAAGGAAGAACAGGTTCTATTTTATTATAAATATTTTGTTCCAATTGCAACTGCGTTTGCAAGTAAGAACATGTTTTGGTTCTTGAGTTCTGTGATCCAGAAGAATATATATATATATATATATATATATATATATATATATATATATATATATATATATATATATATATGAGACAAACTTGTTGCATGAACTTCTGAGTCTTAACTACAACTTCAGGATTAAACAGAGGGTAGACTGTAAGTTTGCGTGAACCTCTGTTTCTGGCCTATGTTCTACCATCTTTGATTAAGCCTCAGGAATAACATAAACAAAGCTTCAAATATCTGGTACTTAGTAGCCACATCGGCTAGAGGAATATAAATCAAGTTTTACATATTAAGCGGTCGAGTCTTCTACGATGGAGGAGGCGAAGGGGAGGGACGATAGATTAACTCCCGAACAACGACGAGCAGAAGACTCGGTTGTATATAACATCTAGAAACGATGACCTAGAGTTTGGTCGGTGAAGAACTTGAAGGCTTGAAGGAGGCAAATTTCTCTGAATGGTCCTTGGATTGAAAATTCTCTGGCTCTGATACCATGAAACAAATAAAAAATATTAATTTTATTAATGGATGATGTAAAAAGGACATACAACTACGAATATATATATAGAGAGAACATATCCATATCTGGATAAGAGTAGGAGAAGAGATATATATACATACAGGAAAAAGAATCTAATACTAAATCTAACTAATATCTAATACTAAATCTAATTATTCTTAACATATACTATAGTAAATAATCCTATGTTTAATTTATGTATGTTATATTGTTATATGCTTGTTTTGGGGATAGTGATGAGATTTTCTTACGGGTACCAACCAACTGTTAACAGCTAATCCGTTTAAAGCTAAGACAAGTACAATATTACTTTATTGATTAATCTTTTTATATATTATTATCACTAACATTCTTGTTTATATTATGATTTATGTTAGATGTCATATTAATTACTTATTATTTTGCACCTGAGATAGATAGATTTGTAGACTTGCTAGATCCTATTTTATGTTTACTTTCCATGTTTATTCATATATCATGTTATCGTATCTATCGTATCGTGGTCATGTTTGTTAGTGAGTGTGGGTTTGGGGAATACCATGAGTAAGCATGTGATCTTTCTAACAAGTGCATCGCTCTAGTGAATTAATAGTGAATGTTATTGATCGTCCACCACACGTACGCCTGACTTATATTTGTCCCGTCCATATGTGAAAAATTGGTATTATAAAGACTGTATACATACTTTTATTCTTACTAGAGTTGCATACTAGGTTCTTGGAGTCATTATTATACATGATTGTTCTAGTTTATCTTTCTCTTATCTCATCTAGTTATGGCCATGATTCTATTCTCTATATGTTTTCTTTTCATGTTAGTGTTGATAGCTATGTCTTGATGCGTAGATTTACTGTATTACTTATATTTTGCTCCAATCCTAACTGGATACTAAATAATTAGATGGCGAAGAGGACTATCCTTCGATTATAATTCTCAAGAAGATATGTCAATCTTTGGCGATCAAACATAAATTCTTATTTAATATGTTTAGTTTAATAAACTTTTAGATTTGAGTTACTTTAATTGACTCGGTTTGTTTACATGGTTTTTATCTATTTGTTTGATACTTTGTTGAGATTTTAATTAATTAAGTAGAGACTTTTAGTTATATTATTTAATTCTGAGTTATTGTGATTGAGTAAATAGTGTTATAACTTGATTATGGATATTGATATTGTTATTGAGATGCTTTTGAGGTTTAGACAACATATATACTTCCGTCGATGTTGTATCGTAGGTTAAGATTGGCCATATACTCGTATTCCGAAAGCGGGAGCGGGTCGTGATAAGTTTTTCTGATGACTCGTACATGTCAGTTTTTGCAAATAACACAAACTCATGGTTTTACTTAAGTTAATACTATTGCGATCCTACGATTGAGTAAAATGATTCTAGAAGATCTAGGAAGATAAATTCTCATCCAAACTTAGGATTGTTTTGATATTAGGAGATTGACTAGGACTAAATTTACCCTATAGATAATTGTATATTTTGTTAGGTTTGTTAGGATTTTGATTGCTTGGGTAGATAGTTATCTAAGAATTTAGACCATATATGATTTAGAATCTTCGTTACATATAGTTCACCCATAATTTTATTCGATTTACATTTTATTGAGGATAATCACTAGTATATAAATTTAAGGAATAATAAGTGTGATAAGAAGATTGAATTAGGAATTGGTTACTCAAGGAATGTTTCTTAGTTAATGTGTAGTAACTATTAGCGACGTCCCTTTCCATAGTACCTAATAGTAGTCGCTACGCATCGTATTTCATCACAATCATCGACGTATTATGACATATTTATTTGGAGTCGCTACATTTATAGAAAATATCACTAAATTGACTTATTTTGATAGTGATAGAAAATGATCAAGATTTATATTGCACGTGGCTAAAGAAGTTGCTAAATAAAGTTAACCATATATATATATATATATATATATATATATATATATATATATATATATATATATAAAGTTTCAACTTCAAAGTCACCCGATTTGGCACCAACCAAAGGAGTAGGAGCAGGAGCTGGGGAACCACTATAACCATGCCCCTACTACTTCCGTAGCTGGGTTCTATAAATATAGTAGGAGATTTTTCTGCTCTCTGCCGCTTGTACCTACCTTTGTGGCACGCCTAAGAAGCTACGTCTATCAGCCTTGTATTAACCAGCTAAGCTACTTGGTCCATTTGATGAGTGGCTGATATATATATATATATATATATATATATATATATATATATATATATATATATATTGAAACATGTAATTGTGTTACAGACTCTTGGCCCAAAGGCCACACTCTCAGCCAGTAGGACCGCACCTGCACCGCATCGCACCCGCACTGTATCGCACCCATATTCAGTCTACATTCTGACTGTCCTCACATTAATTCTCTCACAGAAAATTAAATGTACTTTTTTCGTTGCTCGAACTTGGAACCTCTGGAGGATAAGCCTGACTCTAAGCACTTGATATATATATATATATATATATATATATATATATATATATATATATATATATAATAAAATTATTGCATTTTCTAGTAGTTAATTTCTCTTATTTTATTTTTGTAGTGGACAAAATGATTCAAGGAGTCTATTGGCTTTAGTGGCCCAAAATCCAACCCAGGCCCAATTTGGTCAAACCAGGGCTGGGCTAGGCTAAGCCCGATCGATGGGCTGACCTGGTCCGGTCCAAAATATATCCGACTTCAATATGAGTTTGGATTTGGGACCCGGTAGCTCGGTCTGGCCTGGTCAAAGACGCAGGCTGAACTAATTTTTATCACAGTCGATTGCGATTGTTACTAAACTACCCCCAATATATAACCTTTTTTGAAGGATATTTTGGTCATTTTACTAAAAATGACCAAATATCCTTATAACAACTATATTTTAAGGATATTCAAAGAAAATTTAGCACCAAAGAATTCCTATAAATAGGACATAATTCTTCCAAATTTATCACAATAATTTTTTTTCTCTCTCTTTCAATACATTGAAGCAAGCTAGTGAAGTATCAACTTTCTGAAGATTGAAGTGCAAAAAAAATTGCAAGAGTTTAAGGAATTTAGAGCCTTCAACTTGATCGACCACCACAAAGCTGCAACAAATCTACATCTAGCTATGGAGGAAATTAAGTTGTGGGTAAGTATTTTTATTAATAATTTTTTTGATATTTCGATATTGAAATTTGATTAGTTAATTTTCTTCCCTCCCTTTTATTATTAATTTTTAATTATTTTTAAAGTATGGATCACAATGATGTTACTGGCTCTAACTATTCCTATCAAGATATTTCAGAACAGTGTTACAATTATTATAATAATTTTGATGAGAATTTTTATTCTAATAATCCTGAAGTTTTTGATCCACCGACACAAATGTTACTTCAAAAAGTTAGAAGTATTAATATTAATATTTCAACTAAAAAAATTAGTTTTATGTGAATTATTTACTAAATTATTTGTCATGGATAATGAGGGAAAAGAAGTTTTAGATCTGAAAGACCAAAAACCAATATCTATAGGTTCACAATACAAGAAATACAAAAAAGACTTTAAATAAAAAAAGATGGCACGGGCACTTTGAAGAGTCGCTATAAAAACATTTATAGCAAGGACACATTAAATGCTAGAAAAACACTATTAAGCACTGGTCTTCAAGAATCTTCCATATAAAACTTTACTTATTTTGTTGCTCGTAAGAAAAATTAACCTAATAAAATATATTATTTGTAAGGAACAACCTTTTACACTTGGTGAGAGTGAATCATATTATGATTATGCTAGTACTACTTTAAATCTTTGTTTTACTAAAGTTTCTAGATCTACTATTAGAGCAAAAGCTGCCCAAAATTTTAAAATAGAAAGGGTAGATTTGAAAGAAAGTTTTGTAAATGTTTATAAAAAAAAACTTATGATATATGGACTAGTAAACAAAATTATCCTTTTGTTTGTATTAGGGCACATTATTTAGATGCAAAATAGATTTTGCAAAAATAAATTATTTGTCTAAGACCGTTGGAATATCTGGATACTGGAACCGCAATCGGTGGAGCCATATTTTAAGTTTTACGTGAATATGATATTCACAATAAATTTTTTTAATTTCTTTTGATAATGCTAGTAATAACATTTCTTGTATTAATATTTTAAAATCTTAATATATTTTTGTAACAGAAGGATGACTTTTTCATATAAGATGTGCTTGTCATATTGTTAATTTAATTGTACAAGAATGCCTTTAGTTTTTTCAAAAAATTTAAAAAATATTACCATATCTAATTAGTTTGAATACTTATCCAAGTAGGCAACAAGAGTTTAAAATATTATGTGCACAATATAGTTTGACATTTCGGAGATTTGTTAAGGTTGCACTAAATAGATGAAAGTATATTTATTTGATGTTGAAAACTTGTATTGAATTTAGAAATTTTATTACACACTATATTAATGTTAATCAAAGTCTTGATTACCAAATAACTAAGTTATATTGGTTAGTTGCTACTTTAATTTATAAAATTTTAGAATTTTTTTACAATGTTACGTGTATTTTATCCGGAGTTTATTATCCAACTTTTTCTTTAGTTTTAACATGAATTATTAATATGTCTCATTTACTTGCAAAATATAGAAATGCTCCTGATTTTGATTATGTTGCTTCTAAAATAGAATATTTTTTCTAAAATATTGGCGTGAAAAGCCTCTTTTATATTGTTTGGTGATAATTTTTTATAATAAAATCAAATTAAATGGTATATTTATGTTGTTAGACGATTATCTTGACAATATAAACGTTGAGGTAAGTAGCTTAAAATTAGAAATTAAAGAATATTTAGATATTCTAATTAGTTTATATAAAGAAAAAGTTGTATTAAACTGACTTGGTACAACCGATGAAAGTAGTAGTAGCTCTAGTTAAATATCTAAGTTATCCTATGGTAAGAGTGAACTACAAAGGAAGAAACACAAATAATCTTTCCTTCCAACTCAAGAATTATCGTTGTATTTAAATTCTTATGATAAAGATAATGTTAATTCTCGATCATATTTTTTATTTTTAGAATGGTGGAAAAGAAACAAAAAAAAAATTATATACTTTCATTTTTTGTCACGACCCGCACCCGGAATTGGGGCACGAGTACGCGGGTACGTCCAGCCTACGCCACAGCATCGGCGGTAGAACGCTGTCTAGGTCATGATTCTATCTAAGCAATCTCACACAAGCATCTAATCTCCATAAGGAGGCACGGATGACGCAATATAAATGAACAACATACCCAATCACATGACTACATCACGATAAGATATCGAACAAATAAAATTAAATACAACACAAGTCTAAATGTAATAATCAAACTCAACAAATATCCAAGTCTCAACAAGAATGTCGGAGATAAATCCGGTACCAAATAGTCTGCTAAAAGAACTAACTAGATGATTAGTGATTCCGGCTAGACCTCCCGGAATCACAACTGAACTACCAAGTATGCAGCTACTCACCATATGGTCCATAAAGTGTCGGACAGCGGTCCTCTAAGGCATAGTCTGGAAAAATATTTTCAGTCAGGAAAGAGCAAAGTACAATCTCAAATAACAGTCCATTTAATTGATAAGGACTAAAAATCAATAAACAGATGATGCTATGTACTGAGAGAAGATAGTGAATAAATGCAATGGCAAAATAAAGAGACAGGCCATGTAAAAAGACAGGCAATATAGGCAATGTGATACAGTCAGTACAAATATGAATGAAGAGAACAAGGTACAATATCATATACGGGTGATGTAGTATATGATCTAAAATAGAGAACTGTAATCCATTCTAAGTGTTTGAAATAGTAGATTCGAAATGTGATCGGATTGGGAGCATGTACGATTGCTACATAGTCTGGCTAATCATACGTGAGGGGTATAATTAACACCAATAATATTTTACTTGTACAATGGGTATTTGATCACATCTCTCATTAGCAATTTCTCCGCCCCCAACTAGTACTGTGGATCCAATCATGACACGTCACGATACACGAACATTGTCTAATATATCATGTACGATGTCTAATATAAATGTCGTGTTCAATGTCAATACGATAATCAATGTAATATCTCATGACTGCAGAACCAAGCTATATACTAGTCCGTGTAGCACAGTGTCAAGGATTCAGATATAACATTTCTATATTACTGAACTTATAGAAATTATCAAGAAATTGGAAATTATCAGATAATGTACTTGCCTTGGGTCCTTAGCTGGTAAATACTGATGTCCTGTTCCAGAGTATCGTCTGGATGAACCAACAGTCCTATAGACATATCACAAATGTAACACTTGTATCAGATGATACACTAACAAAATCAAAATACACTGGCCTCAGGGCTATGCCAGGTATGGCACTAGTCAACTAGGGTCATCTAGTAGGGATACATATATAATTATACATATTATCAATAATTAAATTAATACATATATATGGTTATACCAAATTATATACAAAATATGTATAGGTGTATACTCATAATAGAATTATATAACATATATATATAAGTTTGAAAATGCATACCATATTTTATACGTATACAAGGAATATATATATACATATATACTGAATGTATATATATATATACACCAATTAATACATATACCAAATACGTATATATATATATATATATATATATATATATATATATATATATATATATATATATATATATATATATATATATTATGATACATTTATTTATATATACCAAAATATGTTTAACACGTACATATATATATCAATACAATTATATATATGCTATATATATTTACATACCAAATACATACGTATATATATATATGTATATATATACACCAATTACAAATACTAACATATACTACATATATATAGGTATATATGTATATACCAAAATACGAACATATATATATATATATATATATATATATATATATATATATATATATATATATATATATATATATATATATATATATATATATATATATATTTATACCAAAAATACGTATTAATTAATATATATTACCAATATATATTTATACCAAAATAATATTTATACTATATACATGTATAATAATATACAAATACACATTGAATACGTATATATACAATTAGAGAAGTACACTATATATATATAGATATATATATACGTACACATATACACACATACGCGTATACACATACACCTACACACAAATACGTATACACATACGTATATACATAAATATAAATATACTTAAAGAAGGAGGGAGAGGAAGAGAAGGAGATCTCACAGGGGGTGGTGGTTCGAGTTCAGGTGGAGGCCGCCGGGAATGCAGCTGAGGGTGTCAGGGAGGACTCGGGGCTGACGCTGCCGGAGTTGGGATGCAGCAGGATACAGCAGCTGGAGGAGCTCGTTATAGCGCCGGAGGGGAGTTACAGTGGTGGGGGAGTGGTGGTGTATGATGATGATGGCAGAGCTGAGGGGAGGTGTGAGCTGCGGTGGTGATGAGGGTGGATGCAGCTCGGGACGGGCAGAGGGAGGTGGTGGTGAGGTTCGGGTTCAGGTGGAGGCCGGGGAGAAGAGATGGGGTGGTTCGGGTTGGCCGAGATGCAGGCCAGACGTGGAGTCGAGGGAGCTCGATGCCGGAGTGCGGTGGCAGAGGGTCTACACTGCTCGGGTCAACGGCGATGTGATCGGTGCAGCTGCGGGTTACAGGGCCGATTGTTGGCCGGACTGCTGAGTAGGATGCAGGGAGGACGAGGAGTACAGCGAGGTCGGAAAGAATGCAGTGATGAGCCAGAGTCGACGGGTGCTCGGCTGAGTGCAGGCGGAGTAGGGTAAACTGGGCTCGCCGGGGTCGGTTGATGCAGTAGCTGCCGGATGCAGGGAAGAGCTCGGTTTATCTCCGGCGGGTCGGCCGGACTGAAGGGGGCCGGAGATCTCCAGGTGAACAGTGAACAATTATTTCCCCCCTTTATAAATTCAAAAATACAAAGGAGAAGGGGAAGAAAGGAAGAAGAAGAAGAAGAAAAGAGAAGAAGAAAGGAAAAATTTTAGAATGAAGGAGGGGGCTACGGTTGGGTGTGGGGGCTTTGCCTAGGTTTTGGGGATTAGGGTTTTCCTAGGGAAGAGGGGATGATTGGACATTAAATAGGGTGGTGTGTGTGGGAATGAAGGGTGATGATGCACTCATTTAATGGATGCTCAAGATTTGACATGGGAAGAATTTATTCATGTAGGAATAAGGGTGTTGACTAGTCAAATGGTGGGCTTCTCCATTTGGTTGAACCAATGGGGTATTGACACCTAATGTAATAATTACAAATTAGCCCCCTTAAATTTGGATATTTGCACAGACACATAAAATGATGAAAATTTGGTGGGCGATTCGGTGTTTGGTGTTTTGTAGGGTCAGGGGGTATTGTGTGTTTGGTATGGGCTCAATTAGCGGGGTACTGGAATTAAATCGGGATTTACGGAATCGGTCAAAATGGTATCCTAAATTTAATTAGGAATAAAATGCAAGCTGTGTTCTAAAATTAATTAGGAGTACATGGGACCAAAATCAGGTCGGGTCACCAATATCATTAGTGAAGAAGACTCAGAATAGAATATTATCCTAATTTGGGTCGCACGAAAAATGGGTCAGGATTGCCTCCAATTTTGATTGGAACGCACTGTCACGCCCCAGTCCCAAAAGTACATAGGACTAGGAACACGTAAGCATGCCAGCCGCATGGATATGGCAACTCCAATATATGGAAACCCAAATCCACACGTACGCTGTAATATGAATATCAATCCACAAGTGGTATAAAATGTATCACAAGTCACAGGGTATAATCTAAATCTCATCCGCGAAAATCAGATATAAATAATAACCAGCATCTATATAACTAGATCTCAACATAAATATCTAAGGATGATAGTTGGATGGAAACAAATCCACTACCAACTCGAATGGAAAAGTACAACACAACAAATACAATATAGGAATACCAGCTAACGACCATGGGCTCGAAGAGAAGATATCCTCGCAACACAAGTAATCATCCAAATCTGTGCTCCTGCAATTACTCAAGAATAGATACACCTGGCAGAGGACCAGGTCCTCAGAGGGACGTAACAAGATACAGAAAATACGAGCCAATTTGAATACAGTAAACATGCATCATATTTGAAAATAGATAAGTACGTTGTACAGGACAATCTATATGAATGCAAATGAGGACAACTTTTCGACGTATAGGCAAGGGTAGGCTACTCGATCTAATCCTCACAACCTCACGCTCGTCAGTGGACATCATCAGCCGACATACCTCTGGGGTAGCGACCTTCGGACTCCATCAATCGACATACCTCTGGGGTAGCGACCATCGGACACGACCCACCATAGTGCGTGCTAGTGACTACGGTGTTACCAGAGTGGTTAAAAGCCCATATGCCTAATGATTGTCCTCTATGATACTAAGTGTCATGTGTGTGTCAACATATCTAATACATAGTAATGACTGAAAGAAAACTACACATGCAAGAATAAACAGAAATACAATAAATATATAGAAATATACTAAGCATGCAAAATACTGTAAATAATTTGGCAAGGTATCTTGCCTGGGGTCCTGCTGCTGGTATGAATCAGAGTCCAAGTCACAGTCCAAATAGCCTATGTATTAGAAATTTATCACGTCAAAAGATAATTTATTTTAATTTATTTAATTATGGAATAATTACTCTAAAATTCTATTTAATCTTATTATTCTGATTTTTATGTTAATTCCTAAATTTTGTCCAAAAAAACTGAATTTTATCAATTCGAGACTCATGGCACGCAAATCGAGACAATCTGTTGACCGAAAAGTCAACCGACACAAACTCAACTTTCATGCATGATTTCCTGTAGATTTCAGCGTCAAAATATGCTAGAATTTACGGCTCATCCGAATTCAAATTTGTTTGGGAATTATGGCACATACAAATTTTGTATTGTGCACCGATGGTTAAATTCTAACCTAGAAGTTCTACAGAATTAACAGTATATAAATACTTTGAATTAAATTCTGGGAAAAACATATGTCAATGATCTCGATATTAGCTTTCCGAAACTTTAAACGGTTCATGATTCTGATTCCTGGTTCTCCCAAAATCGCAAAAATATTGAAACACGTCTATTTTCGGACATGCTGTGCTCTACGAATTTTCCAGAATTTAATACTCATAATTTCGTAAAATAAATTATATAATCAGAAAGCTAACCTCAATATCTTTCTAACGCAAGAAACTAGGCCTCGTTTGGAGTCCGGAGCTATGCGCAATGGCTTGTGGAAGATGAAGGAACCCTAGATGGCAATTCTCCAAAATCTCTCTCTCTAAAATAATGGGATAATTAGGGTTATAATAATAATATATATATATATATAGGGATGTACCTGCGGCTGAATGGATATTTATAGGCTGACATGTGTCAGAATCTGATTGGATGGTTTTTGTTATATTATTTGTTTTTGATTTGCCTTTATCAAAACATTATTTAAGTCATTTTAAATCTAAATAACTCCAAATAAATATTAAAAATAATAATAATAATCTGGAAAATTTACATAAAATATTTGGGACAATTTTATATTCATAAGTTTACTACTATAATTAGGAGAAGCTCTAAACATGAGTTTATCCATTTAACTAAAAATAAATACTAACATTATTTCAAAAATTCTGAAATAATTTCAGAAAATATATAATAATATTATAAACCCTAGAAAATAACGTGGGTCCATTCTATATACCTGGGCTTGCACAATAAATTCTACAAGTCCTAAAAATTAGTTATTAGTCTAAATAACTCCCAATAAATACTAAAAGTATTCAGAAAATTTCCAGAAAATTCTAGAAAATATATTTGACTATTTAGAACCTAAAATAAAATTTTGGAATATTTTTAATTAAGTTTTAACATAAAATAAATTCTTCAAAGTCCTAGAAAATTAGTGTTACTAGTTTTTAATTAACTAAAAATTATGGAAAAATCTCAATAATCTAAAATAGCCTAAAAATAATTCTAAATAAATATTTATATAAGTAAATATACTAAAAATTTATTTTCTAATTAAATAAGAGAATACTCTAAATAAATTCAACATCTATAATAAATATAATAATATAAAATATACACAAAATACCTATTTTGGGTGAGGGAGTTTACACGCACAACGATACAAAGTTGGAATTTATTTAAAAATTAAATAAACGTCCGCGGCGAATATTGTGCGGCTAAAATGAAGCACAAGAGAGCATAATTATGAGTTACAAAAAAATGGCAGAATGAAAGGCGGGCATGTCTAGGGCAAGGTTGTGAAATTTGTTGGAAGACAAAAGCTAGGGTAGCGCTCCAAATATCGAAGCAACGGCAATGCACAATAATTAAATAAAATTACGGTAATTAATTACTATCTCCAATAATTTAATTCTAAATAAAATAATTAAATACAAAATCCCATAATTTGGCCAGGTGTTCGTCTAGTGGGCTTCTATGTCAAGTCTACCAGCTCAAACATTAATGAACACTGTATATAATAATATATTGAATTACACATCTCACATAATTATTTAAATTAAATATACTTATCATGTAATTATTTAATTGTAACTACCACAATATTAATAATTATAAAAAGTCAAAAATACTCCTGTTTTCGGAACGTGACAGTGACAAGTCTACCCTCCTTAAAAGAATTTCGTCCTCGAAATTTAAAGTCCTCATAGTAGTGTTTATTCATTATATTATTTTTTATCAATAGTTAAATTCACAAACCCAAATAATCCTGAAATAATCCACCTTGTCATTTCACAATTTTTTTTCAAAAATTCTGAAATTATTGTATTTCCTGAAAAATCCTCGAAATAAAATCAGTTTCCATTTTCTTCAAAGTACTCAACAATGCGATACTTATGGATTCTCCAAATATCGTCCATAATATAAAATTTAAAATTCATAACTTGCAGTCAAATAAAATAATGATAATCTCCTTAATTTCCTTAAGTTTTTAATGATAAACTTCAATCATATCATAGCCTTCCTAAAATTAATAAATCATCAATTCTGCCATGTTAAATTCTTAACCTCTCATTTAAATTAACGTTTATCCTCGAATTTTAATGATAAATTAATCATATCTCAATCTTGATAAAATCAATGATTCATCAACTCTGCCATATTAAATCCTTAACTCTTTATGCTTATCCTCCAAAATTTTAAGCATCTTGTTTCTCTTGTCAAGTAATAACCTCTTCATAAATTTACTATGGTCAAACCCCAATAATCATGGTCTAAAAAAATTCTACCTACAGCCATTCACTATGCAATCTAAGGAAAATATGTACGGTCATGGTATCATTTGTCATGGTATTACAGTCTCTGTCAGAGTATACTACTAACTACATTATAACAAGAAAATCATGCATACAAGCTACGGTACTAAGGTAAAATCAGTCAATCAATCAAATAGAAAGGAACAGAAGGAAGGAAAGAACAGAACCTGCTAACACATTACCTGCAGTATCGGTCTCCTCGACCGTCATCGCAAATGCCCCGCCCTGCTGGGGTGGTTCCCTTCACGGGTGCTAAGCAATATACGGTTCCACAGGTAGCCTAACTGGATCTCTATGAATTGGAGCTGCGCGCTGGCCAGGAAGATAAGGGACTAGAAGACAATCCCTTACTCGATGTCCCGCAGCGCCGCAGTGCAAACAAAGTCCTAGCCTCGTTCTACAGCTCTTCCTAAGATGACCTGGCTTCCTACAGAAATGACAAGTCCGTTGATCCTGCTGTACACGAACTGGTGCCGGGAACTGCTGTTGACACTGAAACGCCCATGGCTGTTGCCGAATATGAACTGGTGCCTGGTACTGCTGTTGATACTGAAATACCCTCGGCTGCCACTGGCCAGGATACTGCGGGACAACTCTCTCAACTGCCTGTAGTGCCATCTGGTGAGCGTTCTCCATGCTCTCTCTCATCAGCTCGGTTTGTGCCTGGTGCGCTTCTGCTTGCACCCTCTGAGCCTCAGCTTGAACTCGCTGAGCGTCTGCCGTCACTCTCTGGGCATCTACCATGCCCTGGATCAAGGTATACATCTGTGCCCCGTCAATGGGCAAACCTCTGGAAATCGGAGTCGGTGGAGGAGAAAGGTTGTCCGTCACAGCTGCGGCAATCCTCTGAACAGGTGGGGGAGGAGGATCCCTGAAAAGTGCAGAAGCTCCTACATGTATCAGAGATGTAGAAGGAACTACGGCTGTTTGTCCCTCAGGTGGAGAGGTGGCAGACCCCTCTAAAGCTGATGCTCCCACTCTCATAGACCGTGTCTTCGGCGACATCCTGAAGACAGATCCAAAAGAATCAATTAAGGCAAAATGTGATATCATCAAGGAAGGACAGTAAAGTTCTAAAGAAGCAACATTCAAGATAAATAGATTAGAATATTCCTAGTTGTGATTGCACAGGTCAATGATGTATCCAAGGTTTGATACCTCTATCCCTTTAGGTACCACAGTTCTACTACAAGCACACTTACTACTAGCTTCCTTACCTACTGCAATTGTTGATACTAGTTATCGTTATCACTCAAGTTCATATCAAATGTAACACACCATACTAAGTACTGTTCTCCCTAATACAACTCTAGATGGACACCTAAGTCTGTTTGCGGTGCCATCTCAATCATGCCCAAGTCAACAGATCCTTACACATGCATCTCATCCACTCATATACTAATATATATCTCTTCCACTACATAAAATTTTATCCTCAAAATAAAATCCTCAAACTAACTCCTCAACAATTTAAAGTAAAATGCATATACTTTCCTCAAGGTCAAATATTCAAATACTGAACAAAAATTTAATCACTTCTAAAATCTTTATAGCCTTGACCATGTTTATTTAATCAAATTGAGTCCTCAACATTTTAATAACATAAAATCTCAACTCCTTAAAATTTTTTAAAAATTGTAATTCATTCCCACTCTTCAAACGATAAAATTGAATCCACAAGTATACATATACTACTCACAGCCTCTAATACTCAAGGTGCACACTAATACACTAATTATTTATAACCCCAACTGTGTATGAAAATTGTACTGCCCAAATGATCATCATTACTGATACTCTTTCTCCTCTATCTATAGTGCCAATACTAACTATAACACACCTATCATAGAACTATTGCTACAAGGCACTACGCTATGGGTTAACTCTAGATTAATGCCTACTGCTCACATGTCCAACTAGGAAACACTTACAAACTCACAAGCAACACTCAGTCAATACTAATACTCAAGACACAGACATAATTACAAGTCACTAATTATCATACTTAACAAGGAATCCTTAGAGAATATAAGCTCAAAAGAACTGGATTGAGGACTGAAGGTATTTCTGCTGCTAGCAAACAAAAGAACGATGGAATAAAGTCCTGTAATAACAGAAATAGATAAGTGTTGAGATGATACTTTACGAACCAATTTAAGATACAACCTGATAATCATACACGTCTATCCGAAATCATGACACTTAGAATCCTCGCCACGCCAGTAAGCATAGGTGCGATAAACGACAGGTTCCGTAACTAAAGTATGCAACCCTATAATCATGTCATCTAGAATCTTTGTCATGCCAACCGGTATGGCTGCGAGAGACTCTAAGTTTTATAACTACAGTATGTACATCCAAGTTAGGTTCCTACGTTCTCCTCACGACAGCTAGTATGGCTACGATAAACTCTAGATTCCATAAGCAAAGTAGACGTTTTACCTTTCTCACTGTCCTCATCAAAATACGTCATCAGGTGATACCGTAAATTTTAGCCCGTAAAATCCATCTTGATATAAAATTAACTCAACAACGATGCCAAGAATTAAATTTAACAACTGGTCAACAAGAATCAAACTCATTATCAACAAGTGAGGACGGACGGAAACAAGGGCAAAGGAATTAAATTGGAATTCATAATGAGATTCTCAAGGGTCATCCCAGGAAATCTCTCAAATAAATTATGATTGAGTATCCTCTCTCATTCTAGTATCATATGTCCTATGTCCTATAGCAGGCACGCAATAGTACAACGAAGACGTCGTACTACCACGACATCTCACAACTTGCGAAGTCTGACCTGCATGGGCCACCACTAAAAATGTGTCATGACCCGCACCCAAAATTGGGGCACGAGTACTCGGGTACGTCCAGCCTACGCTGCAGCATCGGCGGTAGAACGCTGTCTAGGTCATGATTCTATCTAAGCAATCTCACACAAGCATCCAATCTTCATAAGGAGGCATAGATGACGCAATATAAATGAACAACATACCCAATCACATGACTACAGCACGATAAGATATCGAACAAATAAAATTAAATACAACACAAGTCTAAATGTAATAATCTAACTCAACAAATATCCAAGTCTCAACAAGAATGCCGGAGACAAATCCGGTACCAAATAGTCTGCTAAAAGAACTAACTAGATGATTAGTGATTCCGGCTAGACCACCCGGAATCACAACTGAACTACCAAGTCTGCAGCTACTCACCATATGGTCCATAAAGTGTCGGACAGCGGTCCTCTAAGGCATAGTCTGGAAAAATGTTTCCAGTCAGGAAGGAGCAAAGTACAATATCAAATAATAGTTCCATTTAATTGATAAGGACTATAAATCAATAAACAGATGATGCTATGTACTGAGAGAAGACAGTGAATAAATGCAATGACAAAATAAAGAGACAGGCTATGTAAAAAGATAGGCAATATAGGCAATGAGATACAGTCAGTGCAAATATGAATGAAGAGAACAAGATACAATATCATATACGGGTGATGTAGTATATGATCTAAAATAGAGAACTGTAATCCATTCTAAGTATTTAAAATAGTAGCTTCGAAATATGATCAGCTTGGGAGCATGTACGATTACTACATAGTCTGGCTAATCATACGTGAGGGGTATGATTAACACCAATAATATTTTACTTGTACAATGGGTATTTGATCACATCTCTCACTAGCAATTTCCCCGCCCCCAACTAGTACCGTGGATCCAATCATGACACGTCACGATACACGAACATTGTCTAATATATCATGTACGATGTCTAATATAAATATCGTGTACAATGTCAATACGATAATCAATGTAACATCTCATGACTGCAGATCCAAGCTATATACTAGTCCGTGTAGCACAGTGTCAAGGATTCAGATGTAATATTTCTAGATTACTGAACTTATAGAAATTATCAAGGAATTGAAAATTATCAGAGAATGTACTTGCCTTGGGTCCTTAGCTGGTAAATACTGATGTCCTGTTCCAGAGTATCGCCTGGATGAACCAACAGTCCTATAGACATATCACAAATGTAACACTTGTATCAGATGATACACTAATAAAATCAAAATACACTGGCCTCAGGGCTATGCCAGGTATGGCACTAGTCAACTAGGGTCATCTAGTAGGGATACATATATAATTATACATATTATCAATAATTAAATTAATACATATATATGGTTATACCAAATTATATACAAAATATGTATAGGTGTATACTCATAATAGAATTATATAACATATATATATATATATATATATATAAGTTTGAAAATGCATACCATATTTTATACGTATACATGGAATATATATATACATATATACTGAATGTACACACACACACACACACACACACACACACACACACACACACACACACACATATATATATATATATATATATATATATATATATATATATATATATATATACACCAATTAATACATATACCAAATACGTATATATATATATATATATACATATTATATACCCAAATATATATATATTATGATACATTTATTTATATATACCAAAATATGTTTTACACGTACATATATATATCAATACAATTATATATATGCTATATATATTTACATACCAAATACATACGTATATATATATGTATATATACACCAATTACAAATACTAACATATACTACATATATATATAGGTATATATGTATATACCAAAATACGAACATATATATATATATATATATATATATATATATATATATATATATATATATATATATATATATATATATATATAGGTATACATATTTATACCAAAATACGTATTAATTAATATAAATTACCAATATATATTTATACCAAAATAATATTTATACTATATATAGGTATATTAATATACACATACACATTGAATACGTATATATACAATTAGAGAAGTATACTATATATATATAGATATATATATACGTACACATATACACACATACGCGTATACACATACACCTACACACACATACGTATACACATACGTATATACATAAATATAAATATACTTAAAGAAGGAGGGAGAGGAAGAGGAGGAGATCTCACAAGGGGTGGTGGTTCGAGTTCAGGTGGAGGCCGCCAGGAATGCAGCTGAGGGTGTCGGGGAGGACTCGGGGCTGACGCTACCGGAGTTGGGATGCAGCGGGATACAGTAGTGGGAGGAGCTCGTTATAGCGCCGGAGGGGAGTTACAGTGGTGGGGGAGTGGTGGTGTATGATGATGATGGCAGAGCCGAGGGGAGGTGTGAGCTGCGGTGGTGATGAGGGTGGATGCAGCTCGGGACGGGCAGAGGGAGGTGGTGGTGAGGTTCGGGTTCAGGTGGAGGCCGGGGAGAAGAGATGGGGTGGTTCGGGTTGGCCGAGATGCAGGCCAGACGTGGAGTCGAGGGAGCTCGACGCCGGAGTGCGGTGGCGGAGGGTCTGCACTGCTCGGGTCAACGGTGATGTGATCGGTGCAGCTGCGGGTTGCAGGGCCGACTGGGTCGCTTTGACTTGAATCTTCCCGCATGGGTCAAATAATAGTATGATACTAGAATGGACTTAGCCTTGAATTCTGCACCATAGTTATAATTTTTTTCACTCACACAATGACATCAGTTGTGCTTCTAGTTGCACATTAAAGGCCATGTGCACGCCTGGTTTCGGTATATGTATTTTGGGCGTCTACAAGTTTTTTCTCAAAAGACGACATGTATCTCTTTCCATACACTATAGGTGAGTTATTTTAAAAAGTCCTTGGCATGAAGCCTTGTAATTCCTTACGGTGCTACTACGCCGCTATGACATGGCCTTCTGTCGAGGTTCACTTCCTCATGTGGTGTCATCTACTCTAGCATGAGGTCTCAGCCTCTTTGTAGTGCCAAACTATCCATCATGAAGTCTTGCACTTCCTTACGGTGTTACGCCACTGTGACATGGCTTTTTGCTAAGGATTTACATCTGTAGTGTCACACCACTGTAACATGAGGTCACCGACCTCTTTGTAGTGCTGCCTACCACTCTTTATTCTACAACATTAGGCTACATGCCTATGTGTGGTGCTATGCCGCCGTGACATGGCCTTCTGTCGAGGTTCACTACCTTGTGTGGTGTCACACTACTATAGCATGGGATCTCAGTCCCTTGTAGTGCTGAAGCTACGTGCTTCCTGTAAAGCACATCCGGCATTCACTTTGCCCGAGAACTCATTAAGGCGTCAAAGCCATCATCACACAGGAAATAATCTATTCAAGAACAAATAGTAGACCACAGTGGTTCCGGGTATGTATCCCATAATGTCCCTGAGGACTACCCACTGTAACTGATATTTTGTTAGTCAATGATCATTCTTTGAACTAAAAGCAAGATGCCTAGTAGATTTCTCTTTAAACTAATAGCATACAACTTTATGGTAGAATTTCAAAGACAGAATTTCAGAATGTCTTCAAGCCCATTTGACTGTTGTGTCCTCGACCAGCTGGCGCTTGAGACCTTTGATGAACGAATCTGCCAGGTTCTTCTGACTCCTAACATCAATCACGATAATGACTCTAGTCTTTATCAGATCATTCACTGCCCTTTGCCTCAACCACACAGTCCTCTTCTTACTATTGAAGATCTCATTTGATGCCATCGCTACAGTTGTCTGGTTGTTGCAGTGTATCGGTACCGTCAGAATCTATGCATCAACCATTGGAATATCATACATGAGCTCCCAAAGCCACTCTGCTTCATCTGCTGTAGCCGTCAGTGCATAAAACTCATATTCCATTAAGGAATGAGAGATCATAGTTTGCTTCTTCGACTTTCAAGATATAGCATCTCCACCCATGGAAAAGTCGTATCCTCTTGTGGACCTTTCGCTCTTTACTTCTCTACACCAGCTTGCATCACTGACGCCTTCCACTACTATCGGATATCCGCTGTAGTGCAGCGTATACTTCTGAGTCCTCCTGAGATATCTCATCACTCTCTTCACAGACTTTCAGTGTTTCATACCTGGGTTGCTCGTGAATTGACTCAACATCCCCACGGCAAAAGCAATGTCAGGCCTAGCGGCAGTTGTTGCATACGTCAAACTCTCGATGACGCTTGAATACTCCAGCTGCCTAACGCTTTCCCTAGGATTTGGCTTCAGCTTCTTGTCACTCATGTACGGGATATCGATTCCTGGAAGATCCTGATATCCATAGCGTGTGAGCATCTTCTCAATATAATAGAACTGTGACAGTGTCACTCCAGTATCCGTCCGGATAATCTTTATCCCGAGGATAACATCAGCTTCCCCTAAGTCCTTCATACTGAACTTAAATGAGAGGAACTTCTTTTTCTCAGTGACACGTGCTAGATCCATACCTAGGATCAGCATGTTGTCTATGTACGGACAAACGATGACTCATCTTCCGTCAGCAAAGTTTGTGTAAACATACTTGTTCATCTCACTGACCCTGTAGTCGTTTGACCATTTGACTTTGTCAAACTTCTCATGCCACATCTTGGAAGCTTGCTTCAGACTATATAGTTATTTTACCAAATTGCAGACTTTGTCTTCAAGCCCTTTGACGACAAATCCTTCTGGCTGTTGCATGTAAATCTCTTCGATCAACTCTCTTTTCAAAAATGTTGTTTTAACATCCATCTGATCAATAACTAGCTTGTGAATTACACTCAGAGCAATCAACATCCTGATGGTCATCAAATGCGCTACTGGAGCAAATGTGTCAAAGTAGTTGATCCCCTACTTCTGAGAAAACCCTTTGGCCACTATCCTTGCCTTGAACTTGTCAACAGTTCCATCGGCTTTCATCTTCTTCTTGAAGTTTTATTTGCATCCGATTGGTTTAGCTCATTCAGGCACATCGACCAACACCCAAGTATTGTTGGAGGTTATTGAGTCATACTCATCATTAATAGCCTCCCTCTAGAAGACAGCATCTCTGGTCTCCATCGCCTCATCATAGGTAAGCGGATCTGCTTTCACGTGATAGGTGATAAAATCTTATCCGAAGTCCTTCGGTCTTCTCACTCGCTTAGACATCGGTTCTGCGAGTTCTGGTTCGTACGTTGTCACTGGTATGTCAATTTCTTCTTGGACTATATCTTCTTTGAAAGTGTTAGCCTCCTGTGCACCCACGTTATTCTTCGAAATATCCGTGATAACAATGTTCATGTGCCTTACAAATTTATCTTTAAAGAATTTTGTGTCGCGAGATTCAATGATATGATTTAATTCTATATCAAGAAACCTTCGAGCATCACTCTTCTTAGCATAACCCAGGAAGATGGTCTTCGTAGTCCTCGTACCCAACTTTTGTATCTTCAAGTTCGGGAGCTTCACATATGCCAGACACCTCCACACTCGAATGACATTCAAGTTGGGTCTGACTTTGAACCAGAGTTTATGAGAAGTGACATAGAAACTTGCGTACGATACTCTATTCAGAATAAACGTAGCCGTCAATGCAGCTTCTCCCCAGGAGCAGTTTGGAAGACCCGCAGTCAACAATATTTAGTTCATCATCTCTGTCAACGTCATGTTCTTTCTCCCAGCTACTCCATATGATTGAGGAGAATATAGAGCAGTCGTCTCATTGAGGATTCTATGTTCTTTGCAGAACGATGCAAATTTAATGGACCTATATTCTCCGCCTCGATCACTTCTAAGTCTCTTGAGTTTGTTGTCTTGTCTGGCGTTCAGCTTTAGCCCTGAACTCCTTGAACTTCTCGAATGTTTCGTCCTTTGACTTGAGCAGATAGAGGAACACATACTTTGAGTAGTCGTCGATGAAATACTTTATCCTGGCCTTTATGGAGAACTGCTTGAAGTCATAAATATCTGAGTGTACCAACTCCAGAATATCTGTGCTTCGGTTGACCCGCTTAAACGGCTTTCTGGTGATCTTTGTCTGCTCACAGACCTCACACTTCTCTACCTCCTTACCCCCACATTTGGAGATAAGCCCTAGACTAGACATTTTATTTATTCTTTTACAATGAATATGTCCTAGTCTATTATGCCATAACTCAAGAGAATAACCAGAAGAATAGACTGAATTTACCATTGTAGCAGGGATCACAAGTTGAAGTTTAAACATCCCTTCGGTACAAAATTCTTTTTCGAAGTGTGTTCCTTTGTATGACATCACCATATGTCCAGCATTGATGTCCATCCTCAAGCTTGTGTTACAGAGCAGACTTTCTGAGACCAGGTTTTTGGCTATCATCGGTACGTGCTTCACATATTGAAGCGTCAAAGACTTCCTCGAAGTCAGGTTCAGTACGACCTTTCCAGTCCCAAGTACTTTAATTTATGCCTGGTTTGCCACCATAACCTTCTCAGATATAGGCTTGTAGGTGGTTAACAACTCCTTCTTTGAGCAAACATGGCAGAATGTGCCAGTGTCCACCCACCAGTCGGTGTCGACACCAGTCGTGACAACCTGCGCAATCATAGAAACCTTGTTAGGCTCACCTTATTCTGTCTGTTTGGGCTTGGATCTGCAGTCACTCCGGTAGTGGCCCTTTTTGCCATAGTTAAAATAAGTCACTTCTAATTTAGGCCTTAGCTTTGGCTTGAACAAAGCGGACTTCACCTTCAGATGGGTGAAGTCATTTTTTTTGTTGTGAGAAGCCTTCTGCTTTTCCTTGGAATCACCAGCATGTACCAAGTTGGCCTTTGCCAACTGCTAGGACAGGGAGTCCAACTTTAATTTTCTTTTGGCTTCATCTTCTATGTGAATCCAGTGAAGAAGATCTTCGAGATGGATCTCCATCTTCTTACGGTACATGTTAGTCTTGAAGTTGATCCAGCTTGGAGGAAGCTTGGTGACTATAGAACCTACCATGAACTTGTCTTCCTGCTTCATGCCTTCTTCCTCCAATTTTTGCTGCATCTTCAGAAGTTTCTTGACTTGTGGTAGCATTACCTTCTCGTCTTCAAATTGCATAGTAAAGAATTTATCGATGAGATAAATTTTTGATATTTTCTCGTCAGTTTTGTAATGCTTCTCAAGAGATTCCCAGACATATCTTGCCTTCTCTTTCTTGTTATAAGACTCTACCATCGAGTTGTCCATTACATTAAGGATCAACAGCCTGCAGAGGTCATTGTCCTCCTTCCACTTGGAGTGCACGTCCTGTGCCACACCAACTACGATATCTCCACCATCTTCAGGGATGGTAGGTTCAGGATCAACCAATACATAAGTAACTTTGACAAGACGGAGATTCAGGAAGATCTTCCTCTTTCAAATGTTGTAGTATTCGCCATCAAACTTCTCAAGCTTGTGAAAGCTGGTATCGAGAAGGTTTGATTGGTTTTCTATCTAACTCGGATCTTGTTTTGAGATTATTAGTCCCGAGACTTAACAAAAGATGAAAGAACGCGTGGTTGAGATCAGAGGTTCACACAAAAGTTTCCACTCTGACTATTCTCGATGTCCACGAGGAACTATATAATGATTCTGATTATAACTTGCTCTCAAGATTATAAAGGAATCTGAAAAAATAAACTTTACGTTCTTTCTTGCACTCGCAGTTGCAGACGGACAGAGCAGAATTACAACTAGCAGAAGAGAAGAGAAATGAGAAGAAGGAAATATGCTTATTAGGGTGATGAAGATCCCCGTTTCTCAAAGCAAGATTTTTCCCACACGATCTGCTCCCAGGAACCAGCAAGTTCACGTAGAACTTCTGAAATGCTCGATGTCATCTCCTTGCTTGGACTCGCACAAAATTCCTGGACTTTAATGATGGCTCCAGCAACAACTCTCTTCTTCTTCCAAATTTTGAAGTAAGTCCTTAAATGGGGTTTGAAGAGAGTATTTATAGGCATAGGGAGGAATCCCTAATCCTAATCCTGGCCATCCATCAATGACAAAAAGATTAGAATAAATTTAATTCATATCCCACAAGATTGGAATGAATTAAATTTAAATCCCATATGATTGATTTGAATTAAATTCAAATCCCACATGATTAAATTTAAATCCTATACGATTGGAATGAATTAAATTCAAATCCCACATGATTAATTTAAATCCTACATGATTGTACTGAATTAAATTCAAATCCCACAAATATCGGATTTAAATTAATGACTTAATCTTTCCATAACTGATTAAATCTATCCGATAGAAACGGACCTGCATGCAACCGCTCATGTGGCCTCGCAAGCAACCGCTCATGCGGCTCGCACAAGCGCCATGCTACGATGCTAAGTACAAAGTGCGCCAACAAAGCGCTACTTTGCGCCCTTGAGCCAAAGTCCGAGTCTGAGTCCGAGTCGCTAAGCCCCTTCTGGACTTTGTGTCACGCCCCAGTCTCCCGCAGGCTAATCGACCGTTCCCGCTAGGCGGGAATCACCCTCGCCAGCGCTCCCGCGGAACGATCGCTTGACCCATCCGGGCGTGATGTCGCACGAGCGTGAACCGCGCCCGTGCAAGGCCGTGATTCATTGGCTGGCGATACGAGTTCTAAGCCACAAAGTCGCACAGATTGTCCGAGTGCAGCGGAGTCATGAACGCATAGGCGATCGGTAACAGGTTCACTGAGTCGACAAATATAGCGGAAGCATTGAAACACAAGTTGAAGTAAAGCAAGATCTTTTATTGATATGAACATGTGTTACAGGCGGCGTATAGCCGAGATTACAATTCGCTCAAGCCTCTCTCTGAAACAGTAAAGGCGTGCTAAGTGGCTACAATTGTGGAATGATCATAGAGGCAATGTTCAGGCGAGTTCGGACTATGTTCACAACATTATGTCTTGTATATGTGCTTCAGTCCCGGACGCACCGTTGCTTCGGAGTGATGTCCACGCCTTAGCACGCACGTTGGAGGCGTCCGTACCGAACGAGGTTCTCCCGCACCCTGCATACAAACTGGTGGATTATCAGTACATTGAATGCACTGGTGGGGAAGCTACTCGCCCGCTCGACAAATCCAAACACGTAATACAGGTTCCATGCACAACTATTAAGTTATCTTTCTAGTTGCCTTAGGATCAGTTTCATGCAGATATTGAATAGCCTAGTTCGTGTGGCAGTGCGCCGTGCGACATGAGAGGAAACACGGCGAGACTTAACATCTCCTTCCCTGTCCAAGGCAAACATTGTTAATTCAAGCACGGGCAAGTATAAGCATTCAGGAGCATAGCATATGCAACATGCAACACGAGAGTTATTGAACGGGACAATATTTGGTGTGCTCAGTTGTTCTTGATGCGATGCAGTAACTCGCACACGGATAGCCGCTAAGCGAGGATGACTTATCTATATGAACATGAGTCGCTGGCAAAGCCATAAAGGACTAATCCCAGACGAGAGTGGAACGCAACGAGAGCACACGATGCGCTACGAACCATCTCGCCCGTACACGATGGATTGCACATGTAGTCCAAGGTCAAGATAGAATGCAACCAAGTACACGATATGTTGCAAACCATCTCACCAGCACACGATAGACTACACATGATGTGGTCCTAGGCCAAGTGGAATGCAACCAAGTACACGATATGCTGCAAACCACTCGCCTGCACACGATGAACCACACTTGAAGTTCCATCCGGATCGGAGCGGCCCCAGTGCCCCGGTGACCGTCCGTGGAACTATGCCTCGTTTTCGAGTTGTCCGCGACATGCAAGTCAGGGTTAAACCAATCTCAGGCAACACGATTTATTTCACCAATCTCAGGCAACACGATTTATTTGACCAATCTCAGGCAACACGATTACACGATTATTTGACCAATTTCAGGCAACACGATTTACACGTTCAGTGAGTAACTTGTCTTGATGCATTCCCCTGGTTCGGGGCTGCCTTGGGTGACCTAACGGTCCCGGACACTTGCAGGTTCATTCAGGCACGAAGCGACTACGTAGTAGTCTTCCGGGGTTTGTATGAAAATATGGCAACATTCAAGCAGACTAGCATGCGTTTCTAAGGAACATAAGCAGGCACGTTGCTCGGACCTGAAGGTAAGCCGAGAGTTGAAACCGTTAAGGGACTTAGCATACGAGGGTCTGAACATAAGCAGTATTTCAATTTCCATGTTCTAGCATAGCAATATGAGTTGGGATTATTCCCTTAGCTAGGTGCGTTGGATTCTTATTAGCATGCAGGGGGTGATTCACCTAGCGACTAGCATAAATATTCCAGATTTTATGTGTGCTGGCTAAGCAAAGACAAGTTCACCGTAGCCACCCACCTTAGCGATGATTCGCCTCGGTAGAGCGATACGCCTGAGCGAGCCTCTGAAAGCCTAAGCCGGATTCCTGTAGGGACAAGTCTGGATATCCTTTGCTTCTTGATCGAGGCAAAGCGGGTCGGGACAGTTGCACTATTGCCGTTTGAGTCGGCAGTCCGCTTGAACGGAACGGGGTGTTACACTTTGCTCCTATGAAAATAATTCCAAGAGGATGACAAAAAGCATAAATGCTTTCATGAGAAGTTAATCATTTTTTCTCCTAGAAAAATACCCTCATATGGCGCCCATGTGCCCCACCACACTCCAAGTGCACACCTCAACTCATACTAAGTATTATATTGGGATACCCACTTGGTGGTGTAGCCAATGTGGGACTATTTTTCTTAGTCCAAAGACAAAAATACCTACAACTGTCAGATATTTTGGAAGTCTGTATTTGCGTTCAAGATTGGATTCGTACAAAAAAATAGACTCAACACTTGAGAGATAAAGGTGCACACGTTAATGAACATGACTTTCAGGCTCTTACTATGGACGACCCTACTGGAGGAGGAGAAGTTGAATAATGAACTGCCAGAAGACCAAAGACTTGAAGGTCAAATTGTTAATAAAATCTTTAGTTTCATTTTCTTCAGTTTATCAAAAAAAATGTTATATCAAATTTCCTTATTTAATAAATAAATAAAAAATTGAATTACATTATTTATCTTCTTAAACCGTTACATTGGTCTATTTCCATCTTTTGAACTTTTTTTTTTTTAAACCGGACCAATCCGAACTCGGTCCTAACCGACCCGGACACAGCTCGACCAGGCCAGCCCATCAACTTCGTACGATACTAGGACCGGCCCGGCCTGGGCCAAACACACCTTGTGGAATGATAGAAAAGCAGGTTATTAGTAAGATGACACCCACATAGGCTACATGTACTAGTGGGGTCACTGTGTTGAAGAATGACTAAAACATTAATCATTGATACAAATAAAGGCTAAGCTTATAGTTGATGGGACCAAGAAAGATACAGGTGGAGAGAGATGCATGGAATCCAAGTAAAGTGGTAAGTAAAGTCGAAACGTGCAACCCAATATTCGCTCTGCCTAGATAGCAGACCATGTACACTACTACCACCACCTTATCACATCACAAACCCTACATATGTGATTTCCGCAATCAACCACTTGTTATTATCATAAGTAACACCCACATTTTCAACAAAGGGTCTTAGCTAATCTAGATTTCCTTCTTTAATAATAAACAAACTAACATGGTGATTAAGGAATTATCTTCCCATAACCTAGATTAGATACTTGGTAATTATTGTTATGCATATGATATGCACCAGGTAAGTGCCTAGCATGTAGGAATGTACTCCTCCTGGGCACACAAGGGCCGGTTCTTCCTTTAGGCAAATGAAGCAGCTGTCTAGGATGCTAATTTTTTAGGGGCCTCGAAAATATGGAATACTAGTATATAGGTATATATGTAATCATTAAATTTTACCCTTTTTTTTCTTTGAAAGGTCCCGACAAGCTATATATGGCTGAAAAAAGAACAATATGAAAAATGATACAGCTGGCTTGATAAAACGTGACAATCAATTAAGACCAGTTACCGCTTATTTCTCTCATCTCTTGTAGAAATTACCGCACCGTTCTCGCCTCTTCATCTTTCCTGTTTTATATAAAGAAAAGAAAAAAGTAGAAGCCATGCTCTCTCTCTCTCTCTCTCTCTCTCTCTCCAAGCGCGGACGATACTCGTATATAGGTATATTTTTTAAAATATGGAATACTAGTATATAGGTATATTTTCAAAAAGGGTCCCATATTTGGACTTTTGTCTAGGGCCTCCAAATGACTTGAGACGGCCTTGGACACACACCTACAGAGGCATCTTCCTCGGCTTGATTGGAGCGCTATTTCTAGCTAAGGTTATCTCCAATCCATCTTTAAATTATTTTTTTCTCAATTTGAGAAATCAAAAAAATATATATGTTTCTACATTATGTTGTCCTCAAAATTTTACTATTTCAATTCATCAATCCTCAAATAATAAACAACTATTATTTATTTTTACATATTTTTTTCACAATTATTTAATATAATCATATAAATTAATGTTATATTATTAATATTATTTATCGAGAATATTATATTATTTTCAATGTGGGTCATGGGATGACTTCGATACTACTCATTTTAGTAGATTTGGTGGCTTTCAAGGAGGATACGATGGAAATGAGAATGATTACGATAGTTCTAGAAGTGTTTTAGACTGTTTTAATTCTAATATTGTTATAATGCTTTTAACCTCTTTTAATTTCAATGTTGTTGTAACGTTTAGACTTTTTAATTTCAGTATTGTTGTCGGTGGTGTTATTTTAAATTTTGATGTACTTATTTATGTTTTTTTAAGTCAATATATTTTAATTTTAAAAAGTATTAGTCATTATATTAATTTCTGTCAAATTATTTAAATGTCATTTTATTAATCAAATGAATGTAATAAACAAAAAATAATAATACTATTAACAATTATATTCAATATTAGATTCTACTGAAAGATCTCAACAAGAACATTTTAATGATATAATTATTATATTATTTATACTTATAAGTTAAAAAAATATAGTAAGTTAATTAAGTTTAGTGTTTATCATATGTAGGATATATTAGTAATTAATTACAATTTGAAGTTAAAATAGTCATGAACAATGGATCCTCAAATTTGAGTATTTTTAATCTCTTCCGTCAAATTTGAGGATCAAACACCTTTCCTTCAAATTTTTTGAATGTTTTTTCTCAAATTGAGAATGGGTTGGAGATAATTATTGAAAAAAAAAAAAAAATTCCCTCAATTAGATTTTTGAGGATCTTTGTTGGAGATGGCCTAAAAATCCTAACCGTATTTCTTGTTTGGAACTTCAATCCAATCCAAATGAGTAATGGAATAACAGAAAAGTTTAGTACATGAGAAAAAATAATTAACAAAAAAGTGATGGTAGTAATGATAGAAGAAATTATAAATGTTTGAGAGAGATTTACCATTTGAAAACCAGCAGCTCCTAAAAACATCCAAATATAAATCCAATAATTTTTTTTTATATTCGTGATAATATACCAACTAAACCGTCTTGGTTTATTATCTACAGTCTATACTATTATATAATAAAAAAAAGTTTAAATTTTGCAGTAATTTTTTTTAATTCAAAATTGTTCTTATCTATGTTTACTAGTACTATATAATAAGAAAAGTTAAGCTTCATCATGAAAATTTTTGTTCTAAAATTGTCCTCTTAACTCTTTTTACTAATCAATTTTTTTATTCAATTTAACATGATTAGATTGGTAATTACGTATAAAAACAAATAAGGGAAGCTGTTATTTGCTCTTTCCAAATAGTTAAAAAATTAAGAGGTTCTGTTTTTCTCAAGTAGTAAAAAATTAAAAGGCTATTGCTTGCTTGTCCCAAATAATAGTAAAAAATTAACGAACTTTATTTTTATCAAGTAGTAAAAAACTATTGTTTGTTTTTTCAAAGTAGTATAATATATACAATGCACGTGCATATACATTAATTTATTATAATAAACCAATATGAGTATGTTTGTAGGCAAGGATATCAGATCATCCTTAGTAGATGGTGCTCAAAATTGCATCTTAAGGTCCAAAATTTAAAAAAGAAGAAGAAGTAAATGTAGAATAAGTTAGATTTGTACGAGAATAATAGCGAAATGAAAAAAGTGACCTTTGGTTCCAAAGATTGTGGTCAAAAATTAATATAAAAAAAAATGTAAATATAGGATCAAGAAATTGGAGCTCCAAATTAAAACTTACTATTCTATAAAATAATTTCATACATTCTGAATCTAGAAATTCACAGGCCCAATCTATAGCTCATGTGGATGAATTTGATCTGAGAATCTAGAAATTGAAACTTAGAATGAGTTTTACTATTCAGCCAAATGAGCTTATAAATTATGAATCTAGAATCGAGATTGAATCTAAATTGTGGCATGGACCTAACTAATGATGTTTTTAGAAGAAATTAAATTATTTTTTAAAATAAAATTTGAACTTCAGTATTTTGTTAAGTACGGCGGCTTCACCTACAATTGGTCTATCTGTCAGCTCATAAGTGACGTTTCAACTAATCGAGACCAATGTGACTAGGTACACTTTAAATGGATATTTTATACTAAAGTTCTATTGGCCCATCATTACTGTTAGAAGAGCAGAAAAAATCCGAGATATAACCGGTTGAATCAATGTGAATTAATGTAATTTTCGTTGTGGGAACACCATGAAGTTATTTTAAAAAAAAAATTACAACGTAGACAAGGTTGTAATAAGTATAGTAAAATTTAGAAAGAAATTGCTTTGGACAATGACAAACAAGTGACAACACTGGGTGGACCAAATGGGCAAAGGATACATAATGAAATGACACAACATGGTCCTCACAACGGTCTTCTATACCCAATCCCAACCACTATAGGTCAAATTCGAGAGCGGGAAGGAAGGGCCTGTACGTGGTCCCCACGAGCCGCGCCCAAACCCGTACGAAGAATTACAAGACCTCTTTCCTCCGACCTGTCACAGTCAGAGCTGACGTCACCCATCTATTTAACTTTCCTTTTTTCTGCTTCCAGAAATGATAAACGGATCCGAGGGAACACACGTCAGTTCGAAAGGATAATGTGGTGGTCCGTCATTGAATCTGGTCCCCCCCCCCCCCCGCCCTCTATGTTTATCGGATTCAACCCCCACCAATGGGGCCCCCGCCCTCTATGTTTATCGGATTCAACCCCCACCAATGGGGGACTGCCATGTCAGCTCTCGGATTGACGCTCAGCATATCTGTGATGCTCCTATTTTCTGAAATATTTATATGGTTGTATTTTTGTATTTAGAGGATTTTAAATTTTGTGTATTTTTAAAATTTTATTTTTATTGTTGGATCTTGATTTTACTTGGATGTTGAGGCCCGATTTTATTTGGCAATTGATAGTTTATTGATTAGTATTAAGATTAATTATTATTGTTTGTAATTGTGATAGTGTTGGTATTTTAATTGGAGAATTATTATTATTATTATTATTATTATTATTAAACTCTAACCCTAACCCTACCCTCTCTCCCCCGCTCACTCACTCAGCAGCCGCCTCCCCTCACTCTCTCTCTTCCGCTCATTCCCCTCCTCGCTCACAGCCGCAGGAGAACCCCCCCCTCCCCAGGTCTTTCTCTCCCTCTCCCTCTCCCTCTCTCTCACTCGATCTCTCTCTCTCCCTCCAATCTCTCTCTCTCTCTCTCTCTCTCTCTCTCTCTCTAGATGTCCTCTCTCTCGCTCATCCCTCTCCCCCCCCCCCCCCCCGCTCTCTCTCTCCCTCTCCCGACCTCCCTGTCATCCCCATCATCGCCACCACCAGGGCTGCCACCACCTCCATCACTGCCACCAACACTTTCGGCCCCACCCCGACCCAGATCCGGCGCTACCACCACTACCACTTCGAGCACTTTCGGCCACCACTGCCATTGTCGCCATGTCACGACCCGCTCCTAGAATACTGAATAAATACGAGAACTGGCATGGCCAACCACACCTTGCATAATAACGAAGTAAGTCACAATATGCTAGGTTGTCAAGAAGATAAATGGGCGAACTCTAGCATGCTATGACGTCAGTCCTAAGGCCGACAAATCCTAGTAGCTCAATCCATCAACACAAGTACAAGAGTATATCATATATGAAAGTAAAAAATGCGTCCCAAATTACATACCACATATGATCATGAAGCTAGTGAATACAAAATGCTGCTCTAGTAGAGTATAATAATACATGATCAAATATACCAGTCATTGTCTAATATATACATTACGTTGACCGAAGTCTCAAAAATATAAGGAGCTAACTCTGCCCCTTGCTAAACACGGCAAAATAAAGTAATCAAAACGAGGGGTGGAGGAAGAAAACACACTCGCGAGCTTCGACCGCATTCCTACGAGTGCGAGCCATCTTGCTGGAAGTGCGGTGGATCCTGGTTCTTCTCAGGGTAATCTGGTCATACAAACCCAGTGGGGTCAGAACCCCAAGCAAAAAGTACCACAAAGGATCTCAAGGTGATAGACAAAACATATCACAACATTAGCAGAGAAGAGACATATAAGAATAAATGCGGATCAAGACTTGTACGGTACCAATGTACTTGTCTTAAAATATAACTGTAAGAACTGATAACAAAAATGCTTATAAAAGAAAAGTAAGGCGACGAAAGGCAAGAGAGCATAGGAATTACTCTGGATCGGGACCACAACTCTTAAACCAAACAAGGACCGGGGTTGCAGACCTTCACCCGAGCAGAAGTTAGCACCCTAAACACGCGTCGAGAGAAAATAAACTTGAAGTGCGAGCCATAGTAAAAGTAACATCATTCATCATATGACCAAACAACTCTATGGCTTGCTACGATTAACTAGCTAGGGTTGTCACATGCATTAATTACTAAGTGCATGTTTTAAGAATATTGCTACCACCGGCACTGCAATCAACCCGGATGGCCAAGGGTACGCTTGTCGAGTAAACTTAAATGCACATTCAACAACACTACAACATAACTAATTACTTGTCATAAATAGAAATTCTAGCTTGTAAGCATAAACTAAAGCTTGTGAATCATAAACTTATCTTATAAACATAAATTTGTCTTGTAATGTGCCGCAGCACGCGTAAACTTGGTCAGTCATGGAGCCCTTTCCTAGTAGGATGATTTCATGTTGCATGGGGCCCTTAGAGATCGGGGTAGCCGGTAGCGCAATATTCTTCCCTCCCAATGATCTAGGTAATTCTTATCTTGTTTAATCATTACTAAATTATTTTGAGTTCTCGAGTCGTGGACACTTGAGAACTCCCTAGAATGACGAGTCACGGGTATGAGCTTTACGCGAGTTATCGTATTTGCGACACATGATACATTAGACAATACTCACACTCGATTTTTCGATGGGAAATGCAATAGATTTTCATACACAAATATGTCCATGGTGTCGTGAGAATTATGAACTTGTACATAAACTTGTTTCGTGAACTACATGTAAAACTTGTATAGTAATATAAAATTGTATCGATATAAGGAAGCACACAACAATAATCACCAAAAAGAATTATTAAATGGAAATTATTAAAAGGAACACAAAATGCACACAAAAATTCTTGGCCGCATGGACTCACTGGCCGTATGCACCCACTGCCTGCATGGACTCACTGACCGCAAGCACCCACTGGTCGCATGCACCCGTGCTGAGTGATAGGTCATAAAGGAAGTGTCAGTGAAGTGACATAATGTGATGGATGTGATAGGTCATAAAGTTTGTCAGAAAGAAAAGACAAAATCATAGAAAGTTGTGCCAAGGGTTTCAGAGTCATGCGTCCAAGGAAAGGTAGCCGCATGCTCTACTTGCCGCATAAGTCACTCGGCCGCATATTGCTCTTTGGACTTAGCAAATTTTTTATTTGTCTAGCGAACAAAACACAAGGAGTTCTATCACTAGATAAAGAACACTTTGTGTAATGGTCAGTCATGCATTCAACAAGATAGACGCATGCTGGAAGGTATATGCAGCACAGAGTTCAGGCCGCATACCTCTCAGGCCGCATAACACGCTCTGCCGTATATGATGCTGGCCGCATGAGCACTTCATCTTCTCTAGACAACAAGTTCAGCCATGGCAGAAAAGTTCCAAAAACCAAAATTTATTTTCTTCATAAAACTTCGTTTTAACTCCAAATCAAGTCAAACAAAAGCCAAATTGCACGAAATAAAATGCTCTAACATAAAGAATAACCAGTTTTCAAAAACACTAAGTTTTAATAGATCAAAACCAAGAAAAACTCTCGAAACCTATGAAAAATCCTAACTTTAAATTCAGATATACTCAAATATACTCATTGAAACAAAAAACTCCAAGAACTAAATATGATCAACAACTCAATGAGAATATTTTCCATCAAATACATTTTTAAAATAACGTATATGTATAAAATCCAAAAAATAAGACTTTCCTATTAATCAAGATGTACTTACCTAAGAGTCCAACGACCTCTTCCTAGCTAGGTCCAGTGCTAGGATTCGGCTAAAGGTGGTGCACGTACGGGGGGTGAGGGAGAAAGGAGAAAGGAAGAAGGAAGATAAAAATAAAGAAGAAGAAAGAGAGAAGAGAGGGAAAAGCTCATATATATACTAAGAGGAGAGAAAAAATGGTTTAGTCATGGGTTCAGTCAAATGAACCGAACCAAGTGTCCATTCTACATGCGGGTCCTAAATTGGGTCTATGACAATGCCAATGGGTATTCTACTGGCCTCGAGTAGTCTCTCCCAACAACAGAAAAAATGACAATAAATAAAACGATAGGAACCAATATGAGAAATACAGCAGGAATACATTATAAAAAAAAATTCTAGAAATTCAAGAAATACCAAATATGGAATCGGGTGTGACACGCCATCTCCATCTCCTTCGGCTCTCTTCTCGGGCCTCATGCCGTCGTTCTTGGAACATGTTTACCTTGGTGTACGTGTCAACCTTGATTTTTATGCCACCTCGATTCTCGTATTACCTAGGGCAATGGGATGCCTCGAGCCCCATGTTGCCCTCGAGCACCGTGCCATCTCGGTTTACGCACAACCTTAATTTTTGTGTCCCTCGGCCTTTATGACTTTTCTTGTAATTTGTGCTATATTGATTTGCGTGCAAGCACTGACTCACGTATCGCATTAATTTGCGCACTTCGTATTCCTTGGGACTTCGTGCACTTCTCGACTTACGTGTACGTTAGTTTCCTATTTATCTCGATACTCGTGCTACTTCAGATTTTATATACGTCTCGATCTAAGTGTACATCTCGATATGTGTGTCTGTATTGATCCGTGTACCTAAATTTTTGTTCCAGATCCTTGCACTACTTGTGGGACCCGGACACTATAGCCACATGCCATCTCTTGTGACTTTGTTTATATTTTATTGTCTGGTGCTGATGTTTGTTTATTGTGTGATTTTGAGGACACCGATGGGCGTGCGAGCCTGGATCCAGAGTGTCAAAGACTTGCGTATCTTGCCGAGCCCTCTAGGAAAGTACCCCTTGCTCGTTGATGGTTTTGCGTCCATACGCTTCTTGTCATGTATTTATTTATTGTAATTATTGTACTTGTAAACTGTAAATTTATAGTAGATCTAGTAATTATTGCTATTAGTGTAGAATGGTTCGGTATCGGGCCGACACCTATATCGAACAACTCGGATGGAACATCCAAGCCTTCGAGGATGCGAGCACGACTTTCTTATGAGTATAGTCCCTATATGTCCAGTGTCCGACTCACAGTCGGGTTACGGCTTGGCACTAGATTACTGAACTTGTTTATTGTGGTTTGGTTAAGGACAGAGAACCATGTGGTTGTGTGCCCTGCGTGGCGATTCTTGTTGTGTGTTGGTTTGGTGCCTAGTACGCATTGTAGCGCTGCTGGAGGCCGAGACTTAGTCTTCCGGCTTGGGATTCTTCGGCGGGTTGTGCCAGTGGATATTGTTCTATTTTGTTTTGCAGCTTATGTTCCTGTCCTAGAAATATAAGGGAGGTTTTGCTAAAATATTCTAGAATGTTAGCCAGAAATTTGATTCGAGGATTTGATTAAGGATTTTATTCGGATATTTGATTGTTGGAATTTGATGCATGATATTGTTCGAGAATTCGGTTTGGGGAACTTGATTGAGAAATTTGGTTAGGGGATTTGTTTTAAGATTTTATTCAAGAATATGATTCGGATTTTGGTTCATGACTTGATTCGAAATTTGACTTGGGAATTGATTCAAGAATATTGATTTGGGAATTTATTTCGGAGATTGATTTAGGGTTGATTCGGGAATATTGATTCGGTGGGGGTATTTTAAAGCAAATATCGAGGTTGTCGATATTTGATTTTTATCCGACTTCCCTAGTGCCCAAAACCGGGTACCCTTGTATATTTTGGTAGAATCTAGGGATCTGGTATGGTTGGGTTGCATCGTAATTATTGGTCTTGTTTCCTTATTTAATATATGGAGGATATTTATATATGGTGGATCAAAGAGTTGTGGATAGGAATTGGTGGGTTAAGGGATTGCTGATATTATATTTGTGATCAATTTACTTCTTTAGTGATGTCTAGTACTTGTATTTTTGGATGGACGACCTTGTTACACGATACCTATGTTATATTTCGAAAATTAGAGGACTTATTGACGGATAGTCTATGATCATTGATATGGGGGAATTCCTGTGAGCCAGAGGTATAACATTGTTCACGGTGATTGGCTTGGTGTCTTATGACCGTATTCCCTGACGTAATATTTGTACTTCATAGATGATGGAATAATTATTGATAGATTGATTCGGTTGGTAGACTAACTTGATGGATAGACCGATCTGACAGATCGACTGCCTGACTGTTCTTGTTTCTTGACATGACTTAGACTGACTGACCATTCTTGTTTCCTGACCTGATTACCTGTACTCGTGCTATTGCCTGACTGTTCCTGTTTCCTGACCTGATTACCTGTACTCGTGCTATTGCCTGACTGTTCCTATTTCCTGACTTGACTACCTTTACTCGTGCTACCGACTACCATGTTACCCATTGAGGTACTGGCCCTGTTATCGCATTGAGGTGCCCCGTGTTCATTCTGTAATGCGGTAATATTCTTAATTATTGTGCACTGAGGTGTGAATACATGTTATACCTGTACACTGAGGTGATACCCTGATCCTGTTATTATACTATATTATATTGTTACCTGTTAGGGTACTCCTGTAGTTGGCCAGTGACCTTAGCTAGCGTGGTTGGTTGATGTGTATTGATTGTTGTATTATGCCCTGGATGAACCTAAGTTGGGACCGACATTAACCAACGTGGATTCACACTCAGCGTATACGTACTAAGGTACGTCATTCTAGGATGATGATGATCCTGAGACCACGGCAGGAGATTCTATATAACTGTACGGTTAGTAAGTTAACTAAAATTGGTAGAAACATTTAGGAAATTTTATGGCTACATGCAATCCCGACATCCCAGCGACACATGATAGATTTGGAGCTCTCCGTCGTGATGGGAACACTTCAAACACAACGTCGAGTGTTGCATTATATTTATTTATCCCGTACGTCTAGATGATCCAAATAGTCTGTAGGGCATGTGGCATCATGAAATTTCCAATTTGCATGTGTTAGTAACTAGGACTTGTGATAACCATGATAGCAAGCCGTAGACATTGAGTGGACATTTATTTATATAATTGGGTGGTGTGCTACTTGCTTGACGACTGATCACAGATTCCAGTTGGCGATGCAGGTACTAGTGGATGTTAGGATATTGTGATTGATTGTTGGTACTTTACCCGTAGTAGTTGTTGATTGAGGCCTTACATTCTGTAATCGTGCGTTGGTACTGCACGATTCCTTTACCCTGATTATTGATATTTCTATATTACTGCTATATTTTTTGCTGGTTTTATTCGCCCGTCATTGAGCTTTCCTTTCTAGTACTTGCTGCGGTTGGCCTGACCAACCCTGGATTGTTCCCAGATTACCTGTGGCCGACCCTTGGGATCTTTCAGTCCTGGCATTGGAGGATGCGCTTCAGTTCCAGATCATATTAAAAACGTTGTGGGAAGGTACTTTCGTCTACACCTTTCCTTGCTGTAGACTTTCTGATTATCATTGATGTCCTGACCGTTTGGTCTTATATAATTTCTGTTTGATATCATTTTGGTTGTTGATTATTGTGATCTACCTATGGATATAAGATCATATTTAGGCCATAGATTATATTTTATGCTAGGATACCCGACTTGGCTGACAGTCGAGACCACCGTATGACGTATTATAGTTTGTACGACATAGTTGGCCATATCCGTCCCCGTATTTACTCAGTATTCTGGGAGCGGGGCGTGACAAGATTTTATTGGTGGCCCATACAGGTCTCGTTTTGAGATATTATTGGGTATTACATGATTATTGATCTCAGTCCATAATTTCTTGTAGTTCCTACTTATTAGACTTGCCCTTCGCTCTCTTGAACTTGTAAATTGGTCCTTATCTCTGCCGGGACCTATCTTGCTTGACTCCTATCTATTTGTCGTTATCTGCCTATACTCCTTTTTTTAGAGACGTTGTCCTGTAGCTGGACTTGTCAATTACTTTATCAGATAGGACGTTGTCTTGTCTCCATCCTTGGGTTAATTGTTATTTATCTTGGGTTCTTTACTCTCTACCGATGCATCATCTTGTTTGATTTTCCTATTTTTCCCCCGTGCGTTGACTTGGTGTTGACTTAGTATGATTATTGCCCTCTTCGTGCGTTGAGGTAACATTCTTGGAAGGAGGATTATGTCAGAGCTCAAAATTTGATGAGAAAGTCAAGATTGGAGAATTTAGAAGCCTTTGTTGTGTATCTAGTGAATATTCTTGTATCATTTCAGCTCCTTTGACTCTGGATAATTCTGCCTTCCTAATTATCTGTTCAGATATTATTTTGATTTTTGATATATTTTATAGATATGATGATTATATCTGGATTTTTGGATTTTTGGACTTCGAGTATTTTTTTCTTAGAACTGGCTTGTGATCTTGTTAGATGTTTTATGATTTTACTGAGTTGAATATTGATTTTTGGATCTGAGATTTTTTTTTGGATATTTGTCAAGAGTGACCGGGTGGCCCTAGTGTACCTTGACGGTGCGGAAGCGAAAGTTGCAGCCGCACGATCATAGTTCGTAGTGAATCTTCTGCAGCCAATGTGGATGGCGTGGTAGAGAATGACCGCGACACACATTTTGATTCGATATGAGGAAACTACGGTCGTCGATAGAAGACAATTATTCTTGTTTTCGTGATTTTTTGGAATTTTTATGAAGTTGGGATTTTGATTTTTTTCTGATATTGTTTTTGATATTTTGTAGTTGTTTTGATTTATGGAGTTATTTCGTGCATGTGCAATTTTGATTTTCGAGATTATTTCGGACATTTTGTGAGTTGATTTGTGCAGCTAGATATTGTTTTCTTCGATGTTTAAATTAAGATTTTGTTCATTTCTGATTGTATTACTTGATTTCTGTAAGGTGGGTAGAGTTTTCATGATATATATAAACTAGTTTTGAAAAAAAAAATCTTAATGATTTCAAAATTTTGAAGACGAAATTTTTGTGAGGTGGGTTGGATTGTAATGTTCCTATTTTCTGAAATATTTATATGGTTGTATTTTTGTATTTGGAGGATTTCATTTTCTGCGTATTTTTAAAATTTTATTTTTATTGTTGGATCTTGATTTGACTTGGATGTTGAGGCCATATTTTATTTTGCAATTGATATTTTATTGATTAGTATTAAGATTGATTATTATTGTTGGTAATTATGGTAGTGTTGGTATTTTAATTAGAGAATTATTATTATTGTTGTCATTATTATTATTATTATTATTATTATTATTATTATTATTATTATTATTACAATAATAATAATAATAATAATAATAATAATAATAATAATAATAATAATAATAATTATTATTATTATTATTATTATTATTATTTCTAAACCCTAACCCTAACCTTAACCCTACCCTCTCTCCCCTGCTCATTCACTCAGCAGTCGCCCCCCTCTCTCTGTCTCTTCCGCTCATTCCCCTCGCCACTCACAGCCGCTGGAGAAACCCCCCCTCCCCAGGTCTTTCTCTCCCCCCCCCCTCTCTCTCTCTCTCTCTCTCTCTCTCTCTCTCCCTCCGATATCCCTCTCTCTCTTTCCCTCCCGCTCTAATTTTCTCCTCTATCTCTTTCTCTTTCTCTCTCTCTCGCTGTCCTCTCTCTTGCTCAGGCCTATCTCCCTCGTGCTCTCTATCCATATCCTGACCTCCCTCTCATCCCCATCACCGCCACCACCAGGATTGCCACCACCTTATCACCGCCACCAATACTTCTGGCCCCACCCCGACCAAGATCCAGCGCCACCACCACCACTTCGAGCACTTCCGACTACCACCTCAATTGTCTCCATCTCCATCTCCATCTCCTTCTGCCCTTTTCTTGGGCCTCATGCCACCGTTCTTAGGACATGTATACCTTGGTGTACCTGTCAACCTTGGTTTTTGTGCCACCTTGATTCACGTGTTGCTTCGGGCAATGGGACACCTCTAGCCCCGTATTGCCTCGAGCACCGTGCTATCTCGGTTTATGCGACATCTTGATTTTCGTGTCCCTCAGCCTTTGTGCCTTTACTCGTAATTTTCTGCTATATTGATTTGCGTGCACACATCGACTCACATATCATATTGATTTGCGTGCACACATCGACTCACATATCATATTGATTTGCGTACTTCGTGTTCCTTAGGACTTCGTGCACATCTCAACTTACGTGCACGTTATGTTCCTATTCATCTCGATACTCATGCTACTTCAAATTTTGTGCGCATCTTGATCTATATGCACGTCTTAATATTTATGCCAGTATTGATCCTCGTGCCTCAGTTTTTGTGCCATATCCTTGTACCACTTGTAGGACACACACAGTATAGGACTGTGCCATCACTTGTGACTTTGTTTATATTTTATTGTCTGGTGATGATGTTTGTTTATTGTATGATTCTGAGGACCCCGATGGACATGCGAGCCTGGATCTAGAGTGTCGAAGACTTGCGTATCTATCCGAGCCCTCTAGGAAAGTACCCCTTGCTCGTTGATAGTTTTGAATTCATGCGCCTCTTTTCCTGTATTTATTTATTGTAATTATTGTACTTGTAAACTGTAAATTTATAGTAGATCTGGTAATTATTGCTATTAGTGTAGAATGGTTCGATATCGGGCCGACACTATTATCGAATAACTCGGACGGGACATCCACGCCTCCGAGGATACGAGCACGACTTTCTTATGAGTATAGTCCCTATATGCCCCATGTCCGAATCGCGGTCGGGTTACGGCTTGACACTAGATTATTGGACTTATTTATTGTGGTTTGGTTAAGGATAGAGAACCATGTGATTGTGCGCCCTGTGTGGCAATTCTTATTGTGTGTTGGTTTGGTTTCCAGTACGCATTGTCGCGCTGCTGGAGGCCGAGACTTAGTGTTCCGGGCTTGGAATTCTATAACGGGTTATACTGGGTGAATATTGTTCTATTTTGTTTTGTAAGTTAAGTTCTGGTCCTAGAAATATAGGAGAGGTTCTGCCAAAATTTTCTAGAATTTCGGTCAAGAATTTGATTCGAGGATTTGATTCGGGTATTTGATTATTGGAATATGATGCATGATATTGTTCGAGAATTCGGTTTGGGGGACTTGATTGAGAAATTTGGTCAGGGAATTTGTTTTAAGATTTGATTCAGGAATATGATTCGGGTTTTAGTTCATGACTTGTTTCAAAATTTGACTTGGGAATTGATTCAGGAATATTGATTCGGGAATTTATTTCGAAAATTGATTTAGGGTTGATTCGGGAATATTGATTCGGTGGGGGTATTTCGAAGCAAATATCGAGGTTGTCGATATTTGATTTTTACCCGACTTCCCTAGTGCACAAAATCGGGTACCTTTGTATATTTTGGTAGACTATAGAGATCTGGTATAGTTGGGTTACATAGTAATTATTGGTCTTGTTTCCTTATTTGATATGTCGAGGATATTTATATATGGTGGATCAAAGAGTTGTGGATAGGAATTGGTGGGTCAAAGGATTGCTGATATTACATTTGTGATCGATTTACTTCTCTAGTAACGTATAGTACTTATATTTATGGATGGAAGACCTAGTTACACGATACTTATGTTATATTTTGAAAGTTAGAGGACTTATTGATGGATAGTCTGTGATCATTGATATGGTGGAGTCCTGTGAGCCAGAGGTATAGCATTGTTCACGGTGATTGGCTTGGTGTCTTGTGACCGTATTCCCTGACATGATATTTGTACTTCATAGAGGATGGAGATATTATTGATGATTGATTCGGTTGGTAGACTGACTTGATGGATAGACCGACGTGGTGGTGGTTATTGCAGCGGGGGTGCAGCCGGAGTAGGGGGAGGCCGTGGGGACGATTGGAGGTAGAGCAGTTCGTGCGATGGTCGGAAGCTCTGTGGAGGTAGTGGTAATGGCGGATGGTGGTAGAACGGGGATGGCACAGTGGGGGGTTGCAGTGGTGGTGCTGGTAGTTCCGGCGGGGGATGAGCTCGGGCTCGTGGAGGTGTGGGTGGCCGGGTGGTAGCACGGATGGTGGTGGAGGCACGGTGATGTCAAGATGGTGGAAGTCGTGGAGGTGCGGGATGGAGTTGGCCACGGTGGAGCTCGGCTGGAGGTGTAGGAGGAGGCCGGAGGAGGATGACGCGGTGGTAGACGGTGTGTGGTGGTGGCGTTGGTGTGTGGTCGGTCGTGGAAGTAGGATGGAGGTGAGGTGCTGCTGGCCGTGGGGTGAAGTCAGCGGTAGTCGGTCGGCTGGCCGTAGTAACAGGGCTGGCCGGGCGGGTACTTCATTGAAGAAGAAGGAGAAATGATGTAAAGGAGGAGAAGAAGAAAGGAAGAAGAAGAAGAAAGGAAGAAGGAAAGAAAGGGAGCTGCGGCTGAAACTTTGAGGAGGGAGGAGAGAGAGAGGGGGTGGGATTTCCCAAGTTTGGGGATTAGGGCCTGCTTGGGAAAGAGTGTAGGACGAGGCATTAAATAGGGGATGGTGATTGGGAGTGTGTGGTGAGGATTATCCATATTTGAATGGATGGTGAGAATTTTACATGAGCATCCAAAAGAAAGAGTAGGGAGGGCTTGACCGGTCAACGAGTGAGGGTGAGGCTTCTTCATTGGTCTTGACCAATGAGGTTATGACACATATTACAACATTTGCAAATAAGCCCCTTAATTTTGGGTATTTGTACAAACAAATGAAATAATGCAAAATTTATGGGAGAAATAGTGTTTGGTGTTTTGTAGGGTGAGGGGGCGTTGTGTGTTTTGCATGGGCTTAATTAAAGGGGCTTGGAATTAAATTGAGATAAAAATAGAATTAGTCAAAGTTGGTATCCCTAATTTAATTAGAATAAAAATGTCACGTGCTCTTAAATTAAATGGGGGGACATGGGATCTCAATTGGGAGTGACACAAAGGTCATGAATGGTGTAGGCTTGGTGTCAGTCTTGGACCCTTTAATTGGTCCGGTTCAACGGGTTGAGTTGGTGTCTCAAAATTGATGGCAACGACACAGGTGCGCGACACGGGATTAAATAATAGATTTCGGTTAGGGAAAATTGTGCAATTAAATTAGAGCACAAGAAATTATGATTTTAAGTGACAAAAAAGTCAAACGCATAAATTGGCGTGTCAAGTCAAGAATGCAACAATAAGTTGGAAATTATGGGCTGATGTTGGGCTCCGAATATTTCAACAACGGTAGGGCGCGCCAAGGGTTTAATTAAAGAATCAGACTTCTGCATCCTAAATTTTAAACCTCAATCATCTGCTGTTAAACCAAGATTTTCTAACCCATAACCAGACTATCTATAGAAATAAGTGAGGGGGTTTACATCCTTCCTAACTTAGAAAACTTTCGTCCCCGAAATTAAAAGTAAAGCACGATAATAGCTATGAGAATTTAAAAGCAAACTGGTAATCAAATGCGGTACGTAAATTCGTACCTTGGTCCTCAAATAAATACGGGAAACGATGTTGAATGGAATCCTCGTGCTCCCAGGTAGACTCACCTGGCGAATGATGCTTCCATGCAACTCTGACCAGTCGAATAGTCTGACCTCTCAAAGTCTTCTCACTGTGATCGAGTATCTCCACTGGCTGCTCTACGTAAGATAAACTGGGCCCGACTGTAATCTCCGATTGATCAAGCACATGGCTAGGGTCTGCCACGTATCTCCTCAATTGTGATACATAAAATACGTCATGCACTCCTTCTAATGATGGAGGCAATGCAAGACGATAAGCCACTTCGCCAACTCGCTCTAAGATGTCAAAAGGTCCTATGTACCTCGGACTCAGCTTGCCTCTGCCTCCGAATCTGATGGTACCACGAGTAGGCGATATCTTCAAAAATACATGGTCACCTTCCTTGAACTCCAAAGGTCTGCGGTGCGCATCTGCCCAATATTTCTGTCTGTCCTGTGCTGTACGCAGGTGGCTCTGAATCTGCTTGACTTTCTACACTGTCTGTGTCACCAACTCTGGACCAAGTATTTGACGCTCTCCTACGTCACTCCAACATACTGGTGACCTACACTTTATGCCGTACAGTGCCTCATAAGGTGCCATCTGTATGTAGCCTGGTAGCTGTTATTGTAGGAGAATTCCACCAAGATTAAATGGTCCTCCCAAGATCCTCCAAAATCGATCATGCATGCTCTCAACATATCCTCTAGTATCTGTATCATACGCTCTGACTGGCCATCGGTCTGTGGATGATATACAGTGCTGAACTTGAGACAAGTTTCTAGACTCTCCTGCATACTCCGCCAAAAATGTGACATGAATCTGGAATCACGATCCGATACAATGCTGACAGGCACTCCATATAGTCGTACTATCTGCCTCATATACATGTCAGTTAATATCTTCGTAGACTGTCCAAACTCTGAAGGGCAAGAAATGTGCAGACTTGGTGAGTCTGTCTATGACAACCCAAACTGCATCCTTCCCGCTAGGGCTCCGCGGGAATCCTGTGACGAAGTCCAAGGTAATGTGTTCCCACTTTCACTCGGAAATAGGAAGCGGCTGCAATAGTCCTACAGTCCTCTGATGTTCAGCCTTGACTTGCTGACAGACCAAGCATCTCACTACGAATCTTGCAATCTCTCTCTTCATCCCATGCCACCAGTAATATTGTCTCAAATCTCGGTACATCTTCGTACCCCCGGGATGGATAGAATAAATCGAGCTATGAGCCTCGGTCATCAACTCCTGGCGTAGCTCTCCACTCGGAACGTATAGGTGATCTCCATACCTCAATGTTCCGTCTTCATGAATCCTGAGTCCCGTTTGCATGCCGGCTTTTGTCCTCTCTCGCAGTCGTCAAAATCTTACGTCTGTAGGCAGGGTTGCCTTGATCCTCTCAATCAATATAGACTGAACCTCGAGACTGGCCATCTGTCCATCCATGCCTGGCAATACAATCTTAATCATGAGCTCCTGAAGATCCTCTAACAACTGGCGATGAGTCGTAAAATTTGCCATGGGCTTCCTGCTTAAGGCATCTGCTACTACATTCGCCTTGCCAGGGCAGTACTACAACTCGATATCATAATCTGTCATCAACTCTAGCCAGCGCCTCTGTCTCATGTCGAGCTCCTTCTGCGTGTAGACATACTTTAGACTTTTGTGATCTGTATAAATCTCAACATGCTCTCCATAAAGGTAGTGTCGCCATAGCTTTAGTGTAATTATCACTGCAGCTAGCTCTAGATCGTGCGTCAGATAGTTCTTATCATGAACTCTTAGCTGTCTCGATGCGTAGGCTATCTATTCTATCTAAACATAACTCATATTTGCTGAGCTTGGCATACAACCTCTCCTGCCTCAGCGTCTCCAACACAATCCTGAGATATCTCTCGTGCTCTTCCTGGCTCTTGGAATATACCAAGATGTCGTCGATAAATACCACCATGGACTTATCTAAGTACTGGTGGAAAACATTGTTCATCAGACTCATAAATACTACTGGCGTGTTGGTTAAATCAAACGATATGACTATAAACTCATAGTGTCCATACTTTGTCCGAAAAGCCGTCTTCGGAATGTCCTCTCTCCGTACCTTGATCTGATGATAGCTTAATCTGAGATCGATCTTAAAAATACATATGCGCCACTTAGCTGATTCAAATAAATTATCGATGCGCGGCAATGGGTACTTTTTCTTTATCGTTTCAGCATTAAATGTCCTGTAATCGATACACAATCATGCCGTCCCTGTAATCAATGCGCAAACGTACCGTCCTGTCCTTCTTTGGCACAATAAGATGGATATTCCCCATGGAGAAATACTAGCCCAACTGAAACCCTTGTCTAAGAGATCCTCTACTATGGACCTTCAACTCAATCAACTCTATCGGTGCTAGTCTGAAGACGAAAAAATAATTGGCTCGGCTCTTGGAGTCAACTCTATAACAAACTCTCTCTCTCCGTCAGGTGGCAGGCCTGGAAGATTATCTAGACACACATCCTCAAACTCTGATATAATGGGGGTACACTGGTTCACCTGCTGCAATATGTGTCGCTAAGGTAGGTTGGACACCATGCTCTCAGGCTCCCCTAAGAAACTCTAACGCAGGGTAATCTGGTGGTCTAAGTATAGTGCAACCACGTCGACAAACTAGCATCGCGTGGTATTGGCTCAACCAACTTGTGCTAGGACGATGTCATAGTCTATACTTAACCTCAAAATAAATTCTCCTGTTCTGTTTACAACACTAATCCTCCAAGAGAAAAATTCTTCCTTGCCTAATGTATAATTTCTCCTCTCCTCAAAGTTTTTCCTAAAATTTTATTCCTTAAATTTCTTCTTTCTGTTATTTATTGCTCCGAGTCACATAGTACAATTATAATAATGGTATCACCCAAGCACAAACTAGAATTTCTGGTATCAAATCATCATCTTCCAGGCGATAGCCTAAAATTTTATCTCCTCTAGTCCATAATATCGTTCCTGGTATTGCTATCATATACAACCACTAGTTTCCAGCATTGGGCTATACATTTCTATGAATTATTCTAGAGGGTTATGATCGACAATCTTTCTAGCTCCCAGTACTTCCCAAATCACCGTTATCTCAAGTAAGGGTCCAATTCTCTTGCTAACCTTCCACACTAGTTCTAGCCTCTAAAAGAATCTATTAGCCTACCCTACTGAGGATAACAATCTTTTCAGAGATTATTGCATAACTCATGTCGTCTGCCGTCTGAACTACGATCTTCTTTTGGAGGAAACCATCAAGCACAAGCGTCCGCCTTCCCGAATAATAGGGGATGAGAAACAATGATAACGATATTGACGAAAATTGAACAAATACAAATTGGAAGTCCAAGGGCGATAATCACATACAAAGTAAGTTTTTAAAATTGATTATGGATTGAGATCCTATTCAACAATAAATCATAATATCTATTCCTAATATGCAGGCTCGTTTGGCACAATCAGGTGACCAAGATGATTTAAAACGGACCTGCATGGGCCACCACAAAAATATGTCACGCCCCAGTCCCAAATTACATAGGACCAGGAATACGCGACACGCCAGCTACGCATTCGACCAGACTCTGGTCTGACTCGAATACGTATAAGCTGTATAATAAATGGCACTATCAAAAAAAATCCCGTAAATGTAAACATCTGTGTCTCAATCCACAATAAACAGAAATATACAAGAAAGAGCTACATGTGCTAAAGTCGGCCGCCCAATAACACACAAACTCGAATAGACTCGAGAAGAGATAAGTTTACAAAAACTAGGCTACAACAGCAGATGAATAATCAATATGAATAAAGTAACCATAATGCCGGTAGAAATGATATGAGTACCTGGTACACTGCCCGCAAGACATACAACTCCATTAGCAACTCCAAATGCTCCGTAAACGTCTATGCTGTAAAACTGGCAAGGGACCAGGTCCTCAGAGGGACGTAACAAGGTACAAAACTACAGCATGCCAAAGTACAACAGAAAGTACAAGTGCAACGACGGTGCAATCTAGCATAATCACCTAAGTGAGACACAGTTTGAAGACAATGTTCGACATGTGGGCTGTCCAAAATAAAACCGTAGCTCCGAACACAAAGACACACATGGCGTACCATAGCTCCGAGCATAGAGTCACACGGATGATACTACTACTCCGGATACAGGAACACTACATAATCTAGACATATACGTATATAAGTGCGTGCAAAGGAGCCCAAACGTCTAGTAACTATCTTCTCCATCCCAAGCAGTCAACGATTGTACGTTGAACCTAAATCTCTATCTAACAGTCTCGTCACACAGAAATAACTATCAACAGACGCGACCCTAAGGTCGTCCCAGTCTCCGGTCATGATGTCAGTATCAGGATACAGGAAATCTGGCACGATAACAGTGCATGGACGTACCCTAGGGTTATGATATACACAGGTAAGTACATCAAGGTGTTGCGAACATCTAACACTCGTTACCAGACGTTACCGACGAACGTCTGCACCCGGGTTTGACCCGGACGTGGAGTAACGATTTTAATCAATCTCGCGCATAATGCACATAATAAAATAATAAAGATCTGGTAACTGAAATACAGGGTGGCAAGGTACACTTGTCTGGATCCGGTTGTTGAAGATGGGGATCCGATACAACGTCTAAGTCCGCAGGTCCCGTAGTACCTAGAGACGAGATACAAGCTCAATCAATAGACTATCACGAAGCTGAAATAAGATGTGACACACGTCTAGTCATATGTTCAAACTTAGTTACAACTCACATAGATACGAAGCTAGAGGGTTGACCAGGGTTGACACAGGGTATATTACATCTAATCAAGTTAATCATTCGTACAATATCATCAAACCAAACCTCGATCTTACTATATTCATCATGACATTCAGTAGTTTAAACCATGATCAAATCCTCGATTTTACCCCGGGTCTTCACCGACATTATCATGCACGTTGACATATCCCGTCCTCAAATAAATTATCAATTATTTATTAAACCCTCGAATATACAATCATCACCATTGCACCTTAAAACTACTCCTCGATTAACTCATTGTTATTTTACCAGCTCTCAAAAATAATTATTATCTAGTTAAACCCTCACAGACATTAGTTCAGTATTTAAACACTCTCTCACAAATATATATAGGTATTCCTCAATCGATTTCGTTATTAGTAATCAAATCCTCAATCTTATGAACGAATTAATGATATCACACACCATTTCACCGTAAATCACCTGCTCATCAATACTAATTAATATGCATATACAACAATGTAATGAACCCTAAATCTCAATGCCTTCAAACCTTAAACTCAATATAGCATATATAAGCCTTAAACTAAATCTAAAGCATTCACGTCCAGCATATAAAAAAAAAACCCTAAGTATCAATCCTGTATTTAACCAACAATTACATAAATTTGAAATGTAACCAACCCTAAAATGAATACATTTATAAACCCTAATTATGTTATAACCATAATAATGTATAAAACTACACTATAACCATAAGTAGAGGGGGGTTCACCTTGGCAAAGTGGTGGTGGGTCTCGCTGGAGTAGGCTGTGGTGGTCACGGTGGTGAAGGGTGGTGAAGCTGGAGGCCGGGGTCGACAGCGGGAAGGTGATGATCGACCTGTGCTCGGAGGAGGAGACGTCGGGGTGGCTCAGGCGACTATGAGTGGAGGGGATGATGATAATGATGATGATGATGATCGGAATGGAGGGAGAGGCAGGATGTGGAGCTGCTCGGGTTGGCCGGAGGATGGTCGAGAAGGTGGTCGTGGTGGTGGTTATTGTAGCGGGGGTACAGCCGGAGTAGGGGGAGGCCGTGGGGACGATTGGAGGTGGAGCAGTTCGTGCGGTGGTCGAAAGCTCTGTGGAGGTAGTGGTAATGGAGGATGGTGGTGGAACGGGGATGGCACAGCGGGGGGTTACAGTGGTGGTGCTGGTAGTTCCGGTGGAGGATGAGCTCGGGATCGTGGAGGTGTGGGTGGCCGGGTGGTAGCACGGATGGTGGTGGAGGCGCGGTGATGTCGAGATGGTGGAAGTCGTGGAGGTGCGGGATGGAGGTGACCACGGTGGAGCTCGGTTGGAGGTGTAGGAGGAGGCCGGAGGAGGATGACGCGGTGGTAGCCGGTGTGTGGTAGTGGCGTTGGTGTGTGGTCGGTCGTGGAAGCAGGGCGGAGGCGAGGTGCTACTGGCCGTGGGGTAAAGTCAGCGGCAATCGGTCGGCTGGCCGGAGTAACAGGGCCGGGCGGGCGGGTACTTCATTGAAGAAGAAGGAGAAATGATGTAAAGGAGGAGAAGAAGAAAGGAAGAAGAAGAAGAAGAAGAAGAAGAAGAAAGGAAGAAGGAAAGAAAGGGAGCTGCGTCTGAAACTTTGAGGAGGGAGGAGAGAGAGAGGGGTAGGGTTTCCCAAGTTTGGGGATTAGGGCCTGCTTGGGAAAGAGTGTAGGAAGAGGCATTAAATAAGGGATGGTGATTGGGAGTGTGTGGTGAGGATTCTCCATATTTGAATGGATGGTGAGGATTTTACATGAGCATCCAAAAGAAAGAGTGGGAAGGGCTTGACTGGTCAATGAGTGAGGGTGAGGCTTCTTCATTAGTCTTGACCAATGAGGTTATGACATATATTACAATATTTGCAAATAAGCCCCTTAATTTTGGGTATTTGTACAAACACATGAAATGATGCAAAATTTGTGGGAGAAATAGTGTTTGGTATTTTGTAGGATGGGGGGTGTTGTGTTTTTTGCATTGGCTTAATTAAAGGGGCATTGGAATTAAATTGGGATAAAAATAGGATTAGTCAAAGTTGGTATCCCTAATTTAATTAGAATAAAAATGTCATGGGCTCTTAAATTAAATGGGGGGACATGGGATCTCAATTGGGAGTGACACAAAGGTCATGAATGGTGTAGGCTTGGTGTCAGTCTTGGACCCTTTAATTGGTCCAGCTCAACGGGTTGAGTTGGTGTCTCAAAATTGATGGCAACGACACAGGTACGCGACACGGGATTAAATAATGGATTTTGGTTATGGAAAATTATGCAATTAAATTAGAGCACAAGGAATTATGATTTTAAGTGACGGAAAAGTCCAGCGCCTAAATTGGCGTGTCAAGTCAAGAATGCAACAATAAGTTGGAAATTATGGGCTGATGTTGGGCTCCGAATATTTCAACAACGGTAGGGTGCGCCAAGGGTTTAATTAAAGACTCAGACTTCTGTATACTAAATTCTAAACCTCAATCATCTGCTGCTAAACCAAGATTTTCTAACCCATAACCAGACTATCTATAGAAATAAATGAGGGGGTTTACATCCTTCCCAACTTAGAAAAATTTCGTCCCCGAAATTAAAAGTAAAGCACGATAATAGCTATGAGAATTTAAAAGCAAACTGGTAATCAAATACGGTACGTAAATTTGTACCTTGGTCCTCAAATAAATATGGGAAATGCTGTCGAATGGAATCCTCGTGCTCCCAGGTAGACTCGTCTGGTGAATGATGCTTCCATGCAACTCTGACCAGTCGAATAGTCTGACCTCTCAAAGTCTTCTCACTGTGATCGAGTATCTCCACTGGCTGCTCTACGTAAGATAAACTGGGCCCGACTGTAATCTCCGATTGATCAAGCACATGGCTAGGGTCTGCCACGTATCTCCTCAATTGCGATACATAAAATACGTCATGCACTCCTTCTAATGATGGAGGCAATGCAAGACGATAAGCCACTACGCCAACTCGCTCTAAGATATCAAAAGGTCCTATGTACCTCGGACTCAGCTTGCCTCTGCCTCCGAATCTGATGGTACCACGAGTAGGCGATATCTTCAAAAATACATAGTCACCTTCCTTGAACTCCAAAGGTCTGCGGTGCGCATCTGTCCAATGTTTCTGTCTGTCCTGTGCTGTACGCAGGTGGCTCTGAATCTGCTTGACTTTCTACACTGTCTGTGTCACCAACTCTGGACCAAGTATTTGACGCTCTCCTACGTCACTCCAACATACTGGTGACCTACACTTTATGCCGTACAGTGCCTCATAAGGTGCCATCTGTATGTAGCCTGGTAGCTGTTATTGTAGGAGAATTCCACCAAGATTAAATGGTCCTCCCAAGATCCTCCAAAATCGATCATGCATGCTCTCAACATATCCTCTAGTATCTGTATCATACGCTCTGACTGGCCATCGGTCTGTAGATGATATACAGTGCTAAACTTGAGACGAGTTTCTAGACTCTCCTGCATACTCCGCCAAAAATGTGACATGAATCTGGAATCACGATCCGATACAATGCTGACAGACACTCCATATAGTCGTACTATCTGCCTAATATACATGTCAGTTAATATCTTCGTAGACTGTCCAAACTCTGAAGGGCAAGAAATGTGCAGACTTGGTGAGTCTGTCTATGACAACCCAAACTGCATCCTTCCCGCTAGGGCTCCGCGGGAATCCTGTGACGAAGTCCATGGTAATGTGTTCCCACTTCCACTCAGGGATAGGAAGCGGCTGCAATAGTCCTACAGTCCTCTGATGTTCAGCCTTGACTTGCTGACAGACCAAGCATCTCACTACGAATCTTGCAATCTCTCTCTTCATCCCATGCCACCAGTAATATTGTCTCAAATCTCGGTACATCTTCGTATCCCCGGGATGGATAGAATAAATCGAGCTATGATCCTCGGTCATCAACTCCTGGCGTAGCTCGCCACTTGGAACGTATAGGTGATCTCCACACCTCAATGTTCCGTCTTCATGAATCCTGAGTCCCGTCTGCATGCCGGCTTTTGTCCTCTCTCGTAGTCATCGAAATCTCTCGTCTGTAGGCAGGGCTGCCTTGATCCTCTCAATCAATGTAGACTGAACCTCGAGACTGGCCATCTGTCCATCTATGCCTGGTAATACAATCTTAATCCTGAGCTCCTGAAGATCCTCTAACAACTGGCGATGAGTCGTAAAATTTGCCATGGGCTTCCTGCTTAAGGCATCTGCTACTACATTCTTCTTGCCATGGTGGTACTATAACTCGATATCATAATCTGTCATCAACTCTAGCCAGCGTCTCTGTCTCATGTCGAGCTCCTTCTGCGTGTAGACATACTTCAGACTTTTGTGATCTGTATAAATCTCAACACGATCTCCATATAAATACTTGATGTGTTGTTGGGTTTTAGTAGCATAGTGGGTTATAGGAAAGGCTTTAGGGTTTATTAGTGTTTTTAATTTTTTTATATTTCTTTTTCCTTTCTTTTCTAATTCTATTCTTTTCTTTTCTTTTTCTATTTCATTTCTATTATTATTAATAATACTATAATTATCATTATTATTATTAACATTATTATCACTAACACTAGCATTATTATTATTATTATTATTATTATTATTATTATTATTATTATTATTATTATTATTATTATTATTATTATTATTATTAACATTACTATTGTTATTATAATTATATTATTTATTATTATTTCTTTTATTCTTTTCTATTAATAAACTTTACATATATAAATATATATATATATATATATATATATATATATATATATATATATATATATATATATATATATATATATATAATTCGAGAAATTTATATTGGTGCATACAATAAATTTATCAACTGTCCATAGGGTCTCCTACATGGAATAAATTAGGAAAAATTTATAATTGTTCCATAAATCCCCTAAATGCACAAACACCTAAAATAAAAATTAAATAAATTCTATTTTCTCTATTTAACTCATAATTACTATAAATGAATTAATTAAAGGTTAATACGTTTTTTTAGAATTAGGGGTTTTACAATAGTCCAACCCTACAACCAAACAAGGACAAGGGTTGAACTACCACACAACGACAGTCTTTGTCCCTAGACCATTAGTAGAAGGATACAATACACGAGTAATTCAATTCATGATCAGCCAAGAAATTCTATGGCTCAATAGATGAAGTCTATTTATCCAGAGAATGTATAATATAGGAATTCTCAAATCGTGCCATGATCGAACGGGCTAGCGGAGGCAAGAAAATCACATAGCGAGTAGTATAGGCACCGGTCCCTCGTAAGGCGACCATGCAAACAGATCATATAATATCACATGGTACATAATAGCCAAATAATGCACTCTACTATAGTAGATGACATACAATATCAGTTAGGGGCCAGCCTGACACCCTCGAATCTATATTCGACTAGTAGCTGCCATGCACGATCTTGAGATACCGTTCCCATCCAATGCTCTAAATGTTTTAATTGCCTAGTTAACCCTTTTGTTGACTAAAATCTCATGGTGTGGACTCATGATTATTCCTCCTTAGATGTCATACTTAAGTACGTGCACTCTAGATACGAATCCACATAGTTACTCAAGAGTTCAATCTAGATTCACCCAAGGGTGGATGCAATAAATCAATAACCTTCTAGCCACGGTATGGTCATTGGCCAACTACCATGTTCGTGCCAATGAAAGTAATCGCATAGCTTGTATATGTCACATAACACATAGCAGGATCAAGTGGTACGTCGGCACACAAGTAATCAGATAGCACATTCGGTGCATACAAGTGTATCGGCACAGATACAAGTAGTCAAGTCAGGTACACATAGTAGGCCTAATCAGGTCCTCTGGTTCTCTTGTAATCATGTAAGTCAAGTCGGGTGTATATCAATGATATCATGGTCATTTATTGCATAGTCTCGTTATGCTAAATATTTATCAAGATGTCTCAGGGACTAGGCACTTGTTCATGAAATTCATGTCATTCTAATCATCAAGCTCATTCGTCAATCACCACAAGTCAAACATCCAATTAATTAAGAGAAAACCAAAATTCCTATCAAGTCAATTAAACACACACGTAGAGTCATGTAGGCGCACAATAGATCAGACAAGAGCCATGCCAGTAAGCATATTTACGATAACTATAGAGTCCATAGCTAAGGTATATACCTTTTTAATCATGTTATCTAGATTTTTTGCCTTGCCAGCTAGCATGGCAGCGAGAACTCTAAATTTAATAACCAAGATAAGTATATCCAAGATCAGGCTCTGTGTCTTCGATAAAGTCTAGACTCTATCGATCCAAAATAAGTATATCCAAGATCAGGCTCAATATCCAAGATAAGTATATCCAAGATTTTTTGCCTTGCCAGCTAGTATGGCTGCGATATACTCTAGACTCTATAACTAAGGCAGTCGATTATCTTTTTTACTGTTCTTATCCAAATACGTTATCAGAATATACCTTAATTTAGTCCATAAGATCCATCTCGATGCAATAATCAAATTCAACAATGAATATTTGAAGGTGAACGAAAATAATTGGAAATAGATTTTGAAATATATTTTATAGTAAGATTCTCAAGTTTTGTCGCATAAATCTTCCAAGAATTCCTAATCTATGATTTACCAAACTTCTTATAATCCATCAATGATATTTTATTACAGGCTTGCAGCAGTATGTCTAAGACGAAGTACTACCATGACATCGCACTAATTGCGAAGTCGAGACCTGCATGGGCCACCAAAAAAATATGTCACGACCCACACCCGGATGATCTGGGCACAAGTACATAGTACGTCCAACCTATGCAGCACCAGCAGCGGTAGAACGATATCTAAATATCAAGCTTACTACTAGCAAACTAAGTGTACTCAATCATAATATTCTACATGAAGAAATAAAAAAAGAATCTAAACAATAATTTAAAAGAAACAAAACTAAGGCATGACCCTGAGATAGAGAAATACTATCCTAGATCTCACCAGCGGTTACTTCTAGGTCCACAGTACAAAAGTAGTCCAGATCATATCATAACTCTGAACTCAGGAACGTAGAGCACAACAATACCTAAAATTATTATCCAATCAGGATGGAATGAATACAATCCAATAGCAGTTCCAATATATAACAGAAGCTATGAAACAGTAATAGCAATAAAATAAATGATGGAAAGTAAAACGGAGAACAATATATGGTAAATACTAAGAAACAGGTAAAGGAGAAACAATATGACAAGTAACAACATATATGAAGTAAAATAGAGAATTACAATACTACTAGTATTTTGAAATATTAGTTTGATATGTGATCGACTTGGGCCTAACATGGTCTATAATAAAGAGAAGCTAGCTCAACCATACGTGAAATGTATGATCAGCTATTTGTCACGGTCTACACTACCATACATGCTATAAGGTATGATCACTTATCCAACTAATACTTTTCCTCCCCAGACTAGTACAACGGATCCAAATCACTATACGTCACGACACGGTAATCACTATGCACGATCTATAATATGAGTAAGATGATCATGGTCTATATAATCACGAAGAATATCAAGGTAATCATTGAGGAGTAACATCTCATGACGGGGATCAAAGTATACCAATCCGTCTACTATCATGTCAGGAATCAAATATAACATTACTAAAAACTTTTAACATAGAAGCTATTAAATACGGAAACAATCAAAAAATGTACTCGACTGAAATACGGTATTGAATATCAAACAGTGTCTGTATCAGCACCTCAAAGACCTAAATATGAATTTATATGTCAAATAAGTTTTTTGAAATCATAAATAAGCTGTACTAGCTTGAAACTAGGTCTTTAGGTCAACACTAGGTCAAAACTAGGTCAACTAGGTCAAACTTGGTCAAACTAGATCAAACACCTAATTTGGGTTCCAAGTTGACAATTTGGTTGGCCTATATATCCTAACTAGTCAATACTTGGTTTATCAAGTCATTCTAGGGTAATACCTTGTTATTACTAAGTTCTCTAGGCTGCACTAGTTAAGATAGTATACTATATATATCATATACTTCATACAGACTCTTTATAAAACAATATCTTAGCCTAAATACCCTTACCTTACCCATACCTTGACCCAACTCAATATCTTACCCTCACTTACCTTGATACTAGGTTTACATTATATTATAACCTTACTCACACATATTGAGTAACATAAATATCTAATTAACCTGACCACTTGAGCCTAGAATTATTAGCTATACTAGGATACCTAGGATACTCACATCCAATATCCCTAGATAATTTGTTTCATGATAATCAAGTTTGAGATATGATACCAATCTATGTGAGTTCCCAACTATACACTTCTTCACTTGCACTAATCTAAATATCTACACTTGTACCCAATATTACACTCAATACCCATCTACACTACTCTCAAGTCACCCATGGCACTTACATGTATCGTGATACCTGATACTTGGTACCAACATATCTATGACACTCACAATATCTTAATATTAGCTCACCCACAACACTTACCTATATATATATATATATATATATATATATATATATATATATATATATATATATATATATATATATATATATATATATATATATATATATATATATATATATATATATATATACCAGGATACTACTTAGGATCCTTAACCATACTTGATATTTAGCACACACACACAAGTGTAGGGTATGTTCATGATTTCTACTCAGTAGGTTGCTGTAACTACTTCTCTTACATGCCTGAACAAAGGCCTACACCATAACACCAATTGTGCATCCTACTTGTGCATAGTGATGCACTTAACTATAATGCAATGAGTTGTTGCTGCAATATGGTATACAGAAACCAGCAAGTGTTGTTGCTTCTACTGCTCTAGATTTGTAGTAGATCCTAACCCTATCTCTCTTCACTGACACGATATGTCACTGGCACGACACAGGACATGATACAGACCCTAACCCTAACCCTATCTCTCTTCACTGACATGACACAGGACATGACACAAACCCTAACCCAAAGTTGAGACACGACACAGACCCTAACCCTATCTGAGTTAATTAGACACACTCTTGGGTATCAAGTGAGGTGATGTGCAGTGCACACTTGTGTACAGTTCAGTAAAGGTGTGTGTGTGTGGATATCTCGGTGTTGCGGACACTAATCATATCCTAATCCTAACTCGGACACACACACACACACGCGGACACTAATACTAATCCAAACTCGGACACACTAACATGCATACACTAACCCTAACATGGACACGAACACATACACACATGTTTGTATCATTTCATCTCATGATATGTATGGTAAAATTGTAGGACACATGGATATAAAAGGTTAGGACACGATATCGAGTATAAGGTTGTAAGCATTTTATCGGACATGGACACACGCATACATGTCAAGTGTGGATATCTAGGAGTGTATCAGTGAGTGTCAACTATGTATCCTGGACCCAAAAAATTGACATTGGATATCCATGACTTGACTTTTCAATTAGAAAGTCATGGCCTAAACAAATGTCAAGTGTGGATATCCAGGATACAGAGTTGACACTCAGTGATACACTGTAATATGAGTATCCAGGATACAGAGTTGAACAAAGAAGTATCAGTGCTAGGACTAGGTGTATCAGTGCATTTACTGTATTCCTGAGTATTATTATGTGTGTGTAGACGAATAGGTGTAGAACATAATTGGGTATTCCTGAGTATCAATGCTAGGACTAGGAGTATCAGTGCATGTACTATATTTAAAAGAAGAAGGTAAATTTTCAGAAGAGGATTAAAAATATCAATATAAAATCCATTTAGACTTGTGACATATACTATAATTTAAACTATTTTCTTGAATGATGTATATTCATCTTTGCATATCTGGAGTGAGTGTCACTTGGATAATATACACTACCAAATATTCACATGAGTATATACTTGAACGATGTCTATTCATCTTTGCAGAAGTATCTAGAAATAAATATGAATTACTATCTGCATCATCGTTCGTAGATGTACAACCGTCATCCTGATGATATGTGCAATGTGCGAGATAAATTCATAGAGGGTGTACATCAGTTCCTGTAGTTCGTCAAGGCGTTCCCTCAGTACATGGACGGTACCAAAATTAAGTGTCTGTGCGTGAAATATCGCAACTTTAAATATCATCCAGAAGTGGAAGTCACATATCATTTATACTCGAAGGGTTTCACACAGAATTACTATCAGTGGACCGCGCACGGAGAACTTGTGTCTTTAGAATCGGAGTCGGAGCCTTATGTGGAGACGTATATAGATGTCCATGACCATGCTGCTTATGACGGCGGGTGGGTGAACATAGTTTTTGATGCGGCGGGGTCTAGTTTTGATCCGGATAATCATGATGCAGCTGAGGAGGCACCAAATGCCGATGTTGCAAAGTTTATAGAGTTTTTGGAGAATGCAAGGACCCCATTATATCCTGGTTGTGGGAATCATTCACCGTTGGAGGTGGTTACAAGATTGTTGAGAATTAAGTCTAATTTTAGAATGTCACAAGAATGCTACAACCGACTGATGGATTTGATTATAGAGATCTTGCCAGAGGGTGCTAAGTTGCCTAAAGACTTCTACCGATCTAAGAGGATGGTGAGATCGCTCTGGATGGGATACAAGAAAATTAATACATATCGTAACGGGTGCATGTTGTACTAAAAAAATGATAAAGATGAAGACGTGTGCAGATTCTGGGCTGCTGATCGCTACAAGGCCACTGGTAGAGGAAATTATGTCGGTGCAAGAAAGCCTACCGATTCGATGCACTACTTGCCTTTGACACCGCAGTTGCAGAGGTTGTTTATAAACTAAAAGCGTTGGTCTTCGATCTGATTCAAGATTAAGGTTAGAAAATTGACAAGCATGGTCTTGTGGATATAAACTACAAGCATAGATATCAAGGCTACGAACCCTTTGTCCTATCAAGTCAGACTCAGCTCGTGTACTTCACAACTTATCCTAGACGGGGGACAACGAGGTCGGATTGGTAGGCAGTATGCAAGACTAAAGTTAGAAATACCTTTAACATTGAGAAATAGCTTATCTAGAGGACGAGCTACCTCTTGTAATAAATATTATAGATGTGGGATCAACGGAAGTTACTCATTACACGACTAATAATGTAGAAGCGATAGAATTATCCGAAGAGAAGGACGAATATGAAGACGAAGTAGATGAAAGTGAAGATAAGGAGGAAGAGGAAGAGGAGGACGAGGAAGGCGAACAAGATAAATTTTCTGAAGATGATTGAAAATAAAATAAATCTATTTGGACTTGTGATATATATTATATTTTGACTATAGAATGTAATATCTATTTAGACTTATGACACTAGTAGTTATTTACAGTACAATTTTATAAATGTTGTGAGATATGCATAATATTTTCATTATATAATGTAGTATGATAGGACGACGCGAAGCATTTGGCAGGTCCCGAGGTAGATAGAGTGCTCCTCTGGTACTGCCTACTGTTGGTTCTAGATCCTTGTCGACAAGTACTCCAGTATATCGACCAGTCACATCTCTGACTGCAACGATGTTACGTGGCAGCACTCCTGGGACGAATAGTTCTAGGCCTGAGACTACTCCCTCGTCCAGCGTTCCTCCTACTGACAGAACTATGGAGACAGATAAGCATATGGCGGAGGTTGAGCCGACGTCGTCCCAGCATCAACAGATCCTCTATGTGCACCTCCGGACGAGTCGAGGACGGAGATTTGGGTCGACGGTACAAAGTAAGTCAATTAGTTGGTTTATCATCATATATATCGTGTATTTATTTATTCATAATATATTCACTTTTTTGACAAAAATAATTATCTCTGTATAGATATCGTCCCTCGTCGGTATAGAGACGCCTGGGCCACTTTCTGAGGTACAACTATGGTGGCCCTTGGATCAACTACTCTGATGCTCTGGATGGAAGGAAGGCGTTCTAGTTTGCGCACTTCAAGGTAAAAGTATATTTGATTTTAATATCAATCATCTAATTTATGCATTATATATAATTACTAAATTACTTCTTGTAGCAAACGTATTTCTATCCACAGCACCGAGCCGAGTTGATCGAGCAGATATTTTCTGCCATTGCCGCCAAGCTGATCAGTGATGCTCTGGATAATCAGAAGGCTCAAGATCACAAAGAAAAATCGATCCCAGGTTGGATCATGCCTGAGCAGTAGATTGCGATAAGGGCTAGATTCGACGATCCAAGGTACAAGAAAATATCTGAGAAGGCCAAGGCGGCTAGGAAGAAGGTAGCAAAGTAGTGTGGTGGCTCGATTCCGATGATGGAACATTTTCGTTGTTTGGTATATTTTTTATTTTAGATATATTATTTTAATGCAAGTACGATAAAATGGTAGTAGGATAAAATATTTAATTTTTGTACTAAAAATATATATTTTTAACAGGTACAGAGGGGTGAGGATGCCAACATAGTAACCATCTTCCTGGCCACCTATCAAAAGGACGGGAATCTCATTGATGAGAGGGCCTCGCAGACCTATATAGGTATTACTTTACTTTGTGTTAATTTTAACATAACTTAGGAAATATGCAAATAAATATCCATGTAGTTAGTAATAAGTACCTTAGACATTAGCAATTATCGAGTATCCAAACTTTTCTAGGCCAAGTATCTTAGGCTGCGTGAGCGGGCGATTGCTAGTGCACCTACAACGGGAGAGGCTGGTACTTTCTTGCAACCCTCTCCAGCTCCGTCGGCGGACGAGCTGTGGGTGACCGTCGTTGGTGGTCTCCAGAGGGGTACGTACTACGGTACGGGATCCTATGGCGCCCTTGTTGCGACGTAGTCCTCTAGGGCCTCCACTACAAGTGTGCATTCCCCACAGCCCTCACAGGCATCAGCCCGAGTCCAAAAGACCGTTGACCGTCAGATTGTGTCTCTCCGTGACGAGTTGCTGCGAAGGATAGAGAAGCAGTCCCTGTCCCAGCCGCAGGCGGACGATGCGACGCTCATCGCACGATTTGATATGCTCGAGCGCAGCATCATGGAGCTCAGGGATATGATAGCTGATCTTAGACCGTCGATAGAGCGTAGCATAACGGAGCTATAGACATCATAACTGTCCATGGGCGAGAGGCTGACGATGAGCTGTAGACATCTTGAGATCCGGAGTTCAGAGTCTGACTAGGATTCTCTCATTCTTCCCTGGCTAGTGGGAACTGTTGGACCATTGGCTAGTAGTCCTATTTAGGACAGTTTACTGGTTGTTTGTGTGGATATGTATTGCATTCTTTACGAGAAGATTTTCTTCAGACTCGGTTTATAATTTCAATATTTTATTTTCTTCAAATTTTACTATATTATTCATATTAAATTTATGTTAATTTACCGGTATTGAGTGTTTCACCGAAAGGGTCGACGAACCCAGAGAATTCAACGGAGGGTTGCTCCAGGTCTATTTATATAAACTATGAATTCATAAACTACAGGAAGATTGGTTTGGAAACCTTTTTATATTCTATATTTTATTTTTACTAAAAATTTAGTGACGTTTAGCGATGTTTATATGCATCGCTAAATACGTTGCTATATACGTCGCTAAATATGTCGCTAAATGTCTCAAAATTGTTGACATGGCAGTATATGCCAGGTCAACAAAATATCGCTAAATGTGTTAAAATATCGCTAAATAAAAAAATTAGCGACGTTTAGCGACCCACAATACATCTCTAATTTAGCTATGTTGCGTCACTAAACATCGCTAATATAAAAAATATTAGCGATGCAAATACGTCGCTAAAAATGTCTCTATAGCAACGTTTTGCAACGTTTTTCCAGCCAGCGACTAGCTTAAACGCGACTTCATTGAAACGTCGCTAATTACGTCGCTATATTTTTTAGCGATATTTTTATGCCATTTAGCGACGTCTCCAAACGTCTTTAATTTGACTTATTCTGGTAGTGACGAGATACGAATTGGACTAGTAATTTAACTTAAATAGTATGTTAGATAGGAATGATTGTGAATTTGTAGAATTGTATTTGGGACGGGAAAGAATATTTGGATCACACCGGCGAACTCTTTGCAATATTAATTATTTTAAAAAGTATGTTGATCAGTAGTTCCGGCATCCGTATGGCCATATGATGACCGAGGTGAGGCTTAGCTCACTTACCTTCTATTGGATCCGAATTCTTGAAGGAGATCAAGAGATTCGATAAATGTGTATATCCAATGTTGACCTGTTTTTCGAATTCTTGCAAATTTTAAGATATTTGACAATTGTTTATATTATCACATGATCCAAATTCTTGAATTTAAAACAAAAAGTTTGATAATTGTTTATATCATGTGTTATCACATTAAATGTGATTCAATGGTTATTATAGTGATAAAATGATATCATAATATCTATGAGACTGGAATCTAAGTACTGTCCATCCAGTATTTACATGATCCCGGGTATATGAGATTATTGGCGAGACAATTGATGTTGGTAGTGATCCAAAAAGTGTTCTCTAAATTGTATTTGTATATAGTAAAATTGTTTGTGAATGTGCTTGTGATCTGTGACACCAAGTAGAATAAGATTATAGAAAAGCATAAGTGTGGATTATGATTTAGAAGTTAAGTAGAATAAGTTTTTAAATAAGATTCGGAACATTTGTTTCAGGATTTTATTATAAGAGATGGCACATCCTACTTCATAATTCACTAAATTGTATCTAAGAAATTTACTATTCCATTTTTCTTTCAAGAAATTCGAGAGTCAAATCATTTCCAGATTCTTATTTTATTTATTTTCTTCGTCCTTGACTAAGGGCTTGCATATCATTTGACGACCTAGTATTGTTCACTAGATTTTTAGAAATAATTTCAAGGAATCTACCGTTGTGCCTTGACAATGAGCTGGAGGACAAGAACAAAATGTCGCACCGGAAGACGATTGAATTGGAAGCAGAATTTTTATTTTTATCTTGTAATAAGGTGTTGTATGTATATTGGGATAAATTTTATAATTAGGTAGAATAGCCCATTTCCTATTTATAGATTTAGAATATCCTTTATCAAGAATATTATTTATTGTATTAAACAAGTTATGACCTGTAATACACCTATCCTAGAATCTTACAAGCGACAATCGCGAGTATGGATATTGGAGTATTTGTATGTCGTGTAGCCTGAGGATGATATTACATACTCGGCTTGTCGTATTCCTAGAGCGGGACATCACACGTCTTTTAGTGGTGGCCCATGCAAGTCTCAAAAAATAAAAAACCTATGATAGGATACATGTCTTAATTCAGAGTCATTCCTGGTAACGACAATATTGAATGTTCTGGGAGAATAGTTTGGATAACCGAGAATGATGTTTGGTAGATTCAGATCATATGGGATAAAAAAATTCAGACATGATCAATTACATTTAAGACTGAAAGTTCTCGGAAGATAGAAATGAATTAATACAAGAATAATTTTTAGTCTAGTTGGATTCTTTTATATTATACCTACTGAGGTATAATACAAATTGTGAATTATAATGTAGTCATCTTGACAAGTTATCTAGTAGTAAAAGATCAATTGAATATCTAAGAAGTGATTGGATGATATAAGATATTTGAGGAAAAAACTTTAGATTTGGCCTAAGCATATAAATATCATATGGATAAAATTGATGGATAGATATCTCGCTTGAGAAAAAAAGAACTTTAGGATAAGAAATATTCCACAACTTTTATCTATAGACGATCATATTCCATTATGCTTATCCTATCGATATTTGCTTGATAAATTTCTATCGTGATCCATATAGTTGAGAATCCTAAATTGAGAATGTCATTAAAGGTGTGGATGATATTCAAAAAAATTAAGAATAGTGTAAGGATAGTCATGACCTGAATTCTAGCTCAAGTAATTCAAAGAAAAATAAGACAAGTATTGTTATTATAGTGGACTGATGAAGGATTAAGGAAATTTCTTAAGGATTTTGAAATAGGTATCCTTAGTAAACCTTGGGTTCAGAATTATCAATAACTATTACATAGGAGAGAATAGTGAGGAATATGAGATCCCATAGCCAATAGGTTAATAATGATTTAAGACTTTATTTAGATTGGGTATAGTGTGCCTTGTGGGAATAGCATTGATGTAAATATAGCTTGGAAGGATTATTGGGTAAGCTAGTATTAGTGGTATCTTGCCTAAGGAATATGTATAATATATGTTTTATATAGTATTGTATATAGCCTATAGAGTGTAATATGACTCTTTGGTATCTTGTTCATATTAGTTCTTAAATTCTGACTCATCCATCTTTCTTTTCAGATTTCACAAATTTAAAGCCTTCTAAAAAAAATTCAATCTCCTTGTTTCATCCATATCTCATTAATTAGAACCATGAATTATATCCTTGTTTCTCCATCTAATTTTATTTTCAACAGTATCCCTGCTTTTAGTAAGTGTTCTCCTTCTAAATACCCATATATATACATTACTCAATAAATTATTTATTGGATTTTTTGTAAAATAATATTTCAATTGGACCTTCTATGATTAAACTACATGTGATTAAATATTTATTTATTTATGCCTAATCGATGTAATTTAAGGATCTTTTGTTGAAATTATTTTCGATGATCGAGAATTGTTCTTCGAAGATTAAGCTGGTATTGGATAAGGTTTGGATAGCAAAATAGATAGACTATTCGAGGAATTAATATGGATCGTGTATGGGATTATGGCTTGATTTGAACGTGATTTGAGTTTTGAACCGAGTAAGAAGATTCAATAATGCAATTGAAAGATAGTACGATTGGAAAATTTGAGAATGACTCTGACGATGTCAGAATAGTATTATCGATGATATGAGATAGACGGGAACTGATTTGATCTTTAGTATGGATAAGCTAATTTTATATCAGGTTCGAAAAAGAGCATTTGATTGAACCAAGTTGAGTTAAAGAATGGATGTCTCTCTGTGATACAAATATTTAATAATATTGAGGTATATCAAAAATTAATAGACGTTGACTCGAGTATAATTGTTTAGATGAGCAATGAGTTTGATGCATAGTGAATCATCAAGTTTTATTCTTGATCAATGGTAACTTGTAAAATATTGGTGGATTGAATAACAATATGGAAGTTCGAATGACTTAATTAAAGTGACCATGGGCATAAATAAATGGATACTAGTTGAATTCAACTTGTTAAATGATAAAATTCTTGGTGAATGATCATTGATTCAAAATGACCCAATCGATGACTTAGGAGAAGTTTTAAATCTTGGATAGAATAAATATGTAAAATAAAGTGATGGGTGACCATGAAGATTTTTCTAACTTGTGGATTGATAATAAGTTGGTACGATGATCGAAGTGAACTAAATGCATGGATCGAGGATGAACATGGTTGGAATTAGAAGTATATTATGATTGGTAGATTCATGATTGGATGTAATACTCATGATTGGTGACTTGGAATTATTATTTGTACTGGTAATTGAGATAGGAGAGTTTTGGTATCCGTGTATTACTTACTATTTGTGGATTCAATTTCTTAAGATGAGATATTTGGTGATTGAATTCTTTATTATTGAGTATACAATATTTTATATGTATCAAGAATCCGAAAATATATTTACTGATTTGATGAGGCATACGAGAACTACAGTCAATCAATTGAATTAAAAAATGAGATATTTTGTAGCCATCCGAACCGGTGAGACTATATTTTGAAGACATGATTCAGGAATTTAATAAGATTTGGGAATCTAAACATAAAATTTTTGCAATGGATTTCAAAGCTTAATATTCGGATTTTGATTTCATTTTACCTCAAGTTTGGATTTAGAAACTATTGATCTAAATAATTCAAAATGACATATAGTACTTTTGATAAAATAGATATATGATTTAATCTTATGTTACCTATTAGCTTTCATACTATGATAAATGTAATGAAAATGATATTTAGAAAACTTGAAAATTGAAATTAAGTATTGATTCTTGAATATATTTTAATTTCTAAGAATACCCTGACCTGTAAGGCTACTTCACAATCATAATTCCTACTTACTATATGGATATCAAGTAAGAAGAGCCAGAATTTGCGTGGAAGATCTCTCTCTCTCTCTCTCTCTCTCTCTCTCACACACACACACACACACACACACACACAATTCACCAATTAGTGAGTGGCTTCGATCCTTTGACGAATCCTTTTATCTTTACGCATAACAAAATAAATACTTTTTTACTGCGTAGTACTCTGATTAGCGATACCTAGAAAGAACTTAGAAAGATAATGAAAGATAAGTACTCATATGTCTATTAATCGATGCTGTTATAGAATGATAGACTATAGTAAGTCCCTGGATTGTACGATAAGTATTGCGAGCTACTGCACTTGGCAAAGTGGTAAGACAGATGTGTTCTCTGACAAATTTTATCAAGTTTTTTTATACGTGCATGATATGTATTTTTATTAGTAAAAGTTGCATATGCATGCATGGTCATAGACAACTTGTGTACAAGGTTTAGGTTCCTTGAAGTGGTGCACCAAGGCCATGGAACAGCTTTGGCCTAGGAAGAACATGATGGTGCTGGCGTACTAGCATCAGGATTTTAGGACCTTCATTAAGTCTAGCTCCCTGCTCTGAAAGGGACATCAAAATTCCAAGATAGTCAAGATGGCTGGTGGCCAACGACCTTCATATAGACATGTGTCATAACTAATAATATCTTATATAGGCAGAGTAAGTTATTACTCAATTATAGAAAATGATATCGACCTTGGGTAAGAATCACCGATTGATGATAATTATTATGTTTCTTATGTTCCTTTCTTATGAATTATTAATTGAACTTAAAACAACATAGCAAGATCATTATTAAAATGTTGCTTCTACATTATTTATTGAGTGTTGATTTCGGGTGAGATTGGTTATGGTCGCTCACCAATACAAGATAATGTACTGACCCACGTCTCTGTGGGCACAAGTACTGAGAACGTAGTAGCTGCTAGTAGATGTTGAAGGCTTATATCTGACTCTTTAGAAGCCTTGCACTCTTTGAAGATCCCAAGTGGAGAAGAAGACTCCAGCTGAAGGTGTTTTAAGTTTCATTTTTAATAAGAGACATGATATATGAACGGTTGTATCTCATTTCAATATTTATGTAAGTTGTAAGCCAAGTTTAGTATTTCTACTCAGCCGTTTGATGGCCTTATATTTTTTGCTAAAAAATTATCAATAAAAGAATATTTTTCTTTCAATTTCTGTATTTAATTTTTTTTTGTGATTCGCTGCAAACTCTCTAAAATTATATGTTTTTACAAAATGAGCATAAGCACGCCATGTACAAGCACAAATCAGGCTTGTACAACATCATGCCCAGTGACAACCTTTGATTTTACGAAATCGGAACGTGACAATTTGAGCTATTCTTATCATCGATATCTTCTAATATAACCTGACCAATTTCACTTTTGAGATAATAAAATTTAACCCTTTTTATGTGCCTTGGTTTGTGTCGATGGACAAAACATGTAACATATATGGTTTCCTTCCAATTTTGGGGGTACTTGTGGTTGGACAAATGGAAAACTTAGATTAGTAGATATCTTATTAGGTGAGTAACCCACATATAGAAAATATGTAACTTGTTAATTATGTAACATAACTAACTCGTTTTCATAAATTATTTCTGATAGAATATGGGTGTGACTTTGGATGCATGTGCTTGTGAGTAATATCTAGGAGTGTTGCTTTGGCTTAGCTAGTCGGATGACAGTTCACTATCAGTTTGGAGGTTAAGGCAAGTACTTACTACCCGTTACTACTATATTTTATGTCACTATCATGTTGTGCTTACTAGGTTAAGGCAAGTACTTACTACCCCTTACTACTATTATTGTCTATCACTATCATGTTGTCCTTACTTCTATTATAGTTCTTGTTTCATGATTACTATTATATATATATATATATATATATATATATATATATATATATATATATATATATATATATATATATATATTAACATGTGAAGAAAAATAGTATATGAAGGAAACTAGTGGACAAAAATAGGTCCATGACAATTTTTCACTTGGAGTATAGATAGGATTGAATTGGAGCAAAGTACTAGTCCTACCTAATTAATGAGTTATAATATGAAAATTTATGGCAATCCTACCTATGATTTTATTTTTATATATGGACACATGACATCCTATATAAAGGAGACTAAGTTTCTTTTTTAAATAGATCAATTGTGCTCAATGAAAGATATTGAATAATTTCAATACAAGAGTTTGAGAGAGGTTTTTTTTTTCTTTAAATTTGTGGTAGAGAGTTCTTGAGTCTTGAGATTAAGGAGAGAAGTGTTGTGAGAGATATTATAATTCTTTTTCTTCTTCATAGTGGAACTGAATCACCCTCACCCATAGACGTAGGCATCTTGGTCGAACCACGTAAATTTTTATCTTTGCGATTGTGAATTTTCTCTGTGGTGTTCTCTAATTTCTTGAATTTATTTTCGTTGTGACCCAACAACATGTATTATGTTTATTTACCATGTTTAACATATTTCCTTTATTATTCTAATATGAACATGATTATTGTGAGAGATGAGAGGTGGTATATTATTAGTATACATATGTTCTAAGTTTTATGTACAAACTCTTTGTTGTATTACATGTACACCATCGTATTTATGAAAACGAGTTAGTTAGAGGTAGTTAACATGAATAGGAGTTTTTCACTTAGAGTTAGTTAACATGAAAACGAGTTAGTTAGTTAACATGAATAGGAGTTAACATGAATATGAGTTAGTAAAAAACTCCTATAATAATCATGATTTTATACTAATAATAATCATGTAAAAGTCAATCGATGCATCTACTCACAATAATCATATATTGGTTAATAGAGTGAAAAACTCCTATTCATGTTAAAATATGTATTGGTCAAACGATTTTAATATCTCAGATCGTCAACATGTGAAAAACTCCTATTCTAAAATATATTCTATACGTGATTGCTACTACTTTGTTTCATGTATTGGTTAATAGAGTTGTCGCATATAGTACTATATAGCTTCTTATCATCATTCATATATTTACTATTGTCCTTCAATTTTCTTTTTCCTATTCATGTTAAAATTGATATCATAATGTGTAGCATGTGGTTAGTATTGTATAATTTTCTCCAATTCTGATTGGATTTAACGTTGGAAGATTTAGATGAGGATGGTTATCTTACTTATTATGATAATGATGAGGGTGGTGTGGATGTCACAACTACTTCGCATGCATAGTTGAAGATTATTCCTTTTAGATATGCTTAGCTAACAATACTTTAGTATATCTTTCCTTTTAATTATTTATTGTTTAGAAGATTTGTTTCCGAGGTTGGAAGTTCTCTATGTAGTTGATAATTTTGGTTTCATTATTTATTTGGGACTTTTAGTTATATTCTTATTATTCTCTTTCTTATTTCTATAATATTTCTTAGAATATATATGTCGTTGTGAATAAGCTAGAAATAATATAATTATAATTATTACGGTTGTATATGGATGACTAAGTAGTACTTTTGAGTTATAGACAACTTATTACTGTCGATACTGCATCGTAGGTTGGACGTAATCATGTCCTCGTATCTAAAAAATGGGAGCAGATCTTGACACGTGTTGACCAGACATCCATCGCCAAACTTTCCTAAAAATCTGTAAAATATAGTAGAGATTATTTGTAAGCTCTTATGGAAGAGTTGTTTATCCTACATCAAATACAATTGTCATTTTATACTTATCATCGAAAAACACACGTGGCAGTATATAAATATCGGCTTCCGTATACGATAGTAGACGAGTTGACTCAAAGAAATAAGATGGTGTATATATATATATATATATATATATATATATATATAGTACACCATGTTGCACATACATATATAATCATGGTATAAGACGGTATATGAATATTGGCTTCCGGTACATAGTGCTACATGGATATCGATTGATTCCTGGTACACTTCATTACACGCAACCGATATTCATTCATCATCATATACCTTATGCATGTGTATCATCGTGTACTGGAAGCTACCATCTGTGTCCCACCACGTACCAAAAGTATTTTTGTGTTTCGTCGTATAACGGGAGTCGATATCCATGTAACTGTATGATCTCCACTACGAGTTATTTTTTTCATAAAAGTTTAAAAACATTTATGAAAGGAAGTAGTAAAAGAACAATGAGAACACAACCTACAAGTTTGGTGGTCACTTTTGCTATTCAATCTCTGTGTCCCTAGGGTCGGCCCTCGTCCAAGACAGCCATGACAAGAGAGTCTGGGAGAAGAAGATATCAAAATAATTATTCAACTCCCATAAATATGACCGGACATCCAAAATATATATATATATATATATATATATATATATATATATATATATATATATAATTTGAAAAGCATGTCGAAAAGAACAAGCCGCCGATCAAACCGAGTATCCTGGACTCAAATATGACATTCATTAAAAGAAAAAAAGTAACCGTGGGACTTTATGTCCACCCAATTTGATAGAGAAACGATTCCTTCTCCATAGGCCATCAAATTACTAGTGTTTTCGACTTTTGTCCCTATGCCATGTGTATGTTTTGAGTCTTCAAAGTTCATTGTCAAAATCTAAGCTAAATAAAAAAAAAACTTAGAAAACTTTGTTGTAGAGTGACAGAAAATGAGTCATAGCTATAGGACTTTGTATCAAACTTGAGTAGGGTTCTCAAATTAATTTCTCTTATTTGGTATAAGATAAAAATAATTAATTTCTCATATGTCGGTATAGAGATATAAAAAAAAAAAAGTTGAGAGGACAAGAACCTAATCCAAATAGATTTGTCTTTACGGTTTTTTTTCGTTTAAAATAATAATATTTATTAAAATTATAAAAAAAGGAAAAATTTGGAGGAATTTGCGAGGAGGAGGATGACCCGCCAACTGAGTTGGCGGGGTGCTGAGTTGGAGAGTAACTCGCCAACTGAGTTGGTGGGGCGCTCTCTTCGAGAGGCCGCTCGCCAACTCAGTTGGCGTGGCATGCTGAGCACTTACGACCGTTGCAATCCGATCGTTCCACAACGGCTATTAACAACAACGGCTATTACATTCTCCCTCTATAAATTACCTATCTCAACCAAATCATCTCACACTCACTCTACTTCCTCTATTTCCTCTCTTCCCTCTAGCAAAGTCTCCAACACTCTCTCTGTCTCTCTGCCTGCAGCTAAAGTTCATTTGAGTTTTCTGTAGCAAAAGTTCTCAACCGTCATGGATCGTACGTAGCGTAAGAATTATATGCTCGCACGGCGGTAAAGTAAATCGGTTAAATTACGAAGGAGGAGAAAGTATAATTTTTTCAACTTATCTGAATATTAGTTTTGAAAATATACGTAATCATATTATTGATCGTTTTTCTATTCATTATGATTTTATTCTGGAGTCTATTTTTTGTTCTAATTATTTTTTGATAGATAGTGAAGATGCATGGAATTATATTCTTGAGATTAATTCACAATCACGGTATATAAAAATATATGTTATTAAAGTAGCAGCAACCTTAGATAGTAGAAATAATGAATATTTTTCTGAATATCAGCATGTTAGTTCGGGTGCTAGTTCTTCTCAATAAATAGTTTCATTTATCCAAGAAGGTCATTCATCAGATGAATCTAACCATGATGATGATAGTGACAACGACGATGGAAATAGTGATGATTTAGTTGAAAATGTAGATTACACGGTAGATGATGATGTTGTAAAAGCTATCACTAATGAAGTATTTAAGGGACAATCATTTCCTAGTCGTTCTCACTTTAGAAGCTTTATAAGTAATTTAGCAATTAAATATAATTTTAGTTGTTCAGCTAGTGTTATGAATAATGCTCGTAGAATTATATATAGTTGTGATCAACCGAATTATAATTGGAGAGTATATGTCAAATCTATTGGAAATGACGATATAGTTAAAGTTAGTACATTAGAAAATCGTCATTCTTGTTTAGGAAGACTTAGTACAGGACGTCATCGACTAGCTACCGCTTCATGGATTAAGACCATGATAATTGACATTATTAGAGATAACCAGTCATACAGTCCATCACAAATTGTTAAAGATATATATATAGGGAGCACCGTATACAAGTTAGTTATTCCAAAGCCTGGAGAGCCCGAGAGACAACATTAGCTGAAATTAATGGTAGTTATGATGAGGCATACGCTAGTCTTGAGGAGTATTGTTATAGAATTATGGAGACAAATCCAGGTAGTACATGTTTTATTAAAACTGCCGAAAATAATAGCTTCCAACGAATTTTTATTTGTTTTAAGTCATGTATTGATGGATTTTTAAGTGGATGTTTACCAATTATTAGTACTGATGCTACATTTCTTTCATCTAAATATCAAGGTATCTTATTTATTGCTTGTGCTCACGATCCTAACTATCAATTATATCCTATAGCTTATGCTGTTGCTGAAGGTGAGAATAGTGATTCTTGGTCTTGATTTTTAAATTCTCTTAAAATATCTTTTGAAAGTTGTTTTAATGATTAGAGTACAATTTCATTTATATCTGACAAGCAAAAGGGATTAATAAATGCTGTTCGTGCTATTTTTCCTGCATCTTCTCATTTTTTTTGTTTTCAACATTTTAAATAAAACATGAAAAAGTTACAAAAGAACCAGTATTTCAACGCTTGTTAGACTCGCTTGCTATATCATATAATAAAACGGATGCAGAGAGTATGTTTGATATAATTAAAGCCGAGAACATAATGTTGTACGATTGGCTTATTGGTGTAAACGATGATAGTCGTCGATTTGAACATTGGATAACAGCGTATGCTACTTGTCCTAGATTAGATATTAACACTTCTAATCTTGCTGAATGTTTCAATAGCTGGATTACGAAAATAAGAGATAAGCCAATAACAATACTTCTCGATGGTATTAGAGCCAAGATTATTACACTTCATGACAATCGTAGAAAGAATGCTGAAAATATAGACACAGATTATTGTCCGAAGATGTTAAAAAATATGGCTTCTATTATCAAAGAGAAGAACCACCTAGAAATATTAGCTATTGATAGTTATAAGTTTGAAATAATAGACCGTGCAACAAGTAGAACCTATATTGTTAATATAACTGACAGATCTTGTACATGTTTTAGATGGAACCATACTTATATACCATGTATACATGCATGTTTTGTTTGTAGATATTGCAATATTAGTATTGATAATTTTTATCCTGCAGTGTTTTCGACGAAAAACTTGAAAAGTGTATACGCACCAAAAATGGAGCCAATTCCAGTTCCCTACGAGATCCAAGCTCGTAAGAGGACAAATTGGGGTGCCAGATGTAAGACGCAAAGCCGGAAGACCAAAGAAGAACCGCATCAAACCCCGGAATTCATCGACAAGAGATCTACGTTGCAGTAATTGTGGTGCTATGGGACACAACCGAAGAAGATGTACTAGTCAACCGAGAGACTAAAATAGAATTATTTAATACCCAAATATTGTAATAAAAAACCATTACAAATCATACAAAAATTATAATCATACAATGTTACAAATTATCTACTAATCCTCGTCCTCGTCTTGTTGAGTTTGGGTAGGCAGCGGTGCTGATGGAGTCGAAAAAAATTGTGTGAATATCTGGTAGCTTTCATCTCCAGCAGTCTGTTAACTCGGACCCGCTCCAGCATACTGGTAACTAGGGCCCGCTCCAGCATACTGGTCACTCGGGCCCGCTCCAGCAGTATCCCGCCGACGACGACGAGAGTGTCTCTGTCGTACTAAGCCGGTCGGATAGTCCGGTGGAAGACGGGATTGTACTGGAGGCATTTTCGGTTCCCGTCCAATACCCAGATGCTCAACACGAGTCACCAGTTCCTCCATAAGACGACGAGTCACATGTTCCTCCATATGAGGTTGTTGTAAATGTTCTCGGTATACACCACTCTGAAATTTGAAACTTGTAAATTAATATATTTATCATATCTATGTATATGTATTTTTGAAAGTATAATGAAGTCATACCAAATCATGCATTCCATCGGCAAAAGCACGCAGAGTAGAATCGTCTACAGATCTAGTCTTGAACCTTTGCTCCTTATAGTGGTATACTCGGTTGCTCATAAGAGGGCATCCCCACCATTGCCTATAGTCCAGGCTACCCATATCTGCAAAATGTAAACAAAATTTTAGCAAACTATTTATAATAAATCAATACGAATAATGAGTAACTTATAACTTACATTCCTCAGCAGAATTTAGTCTAGGAGACATGTCCCTCACACTATAATTCTCGAACTGATTATTCCAGTCAGCAACGAGACCAATGATTCATTGTAATGCATTTGATGTCTCATAACCGACTGTCGGTGGATCATCGGAAATTATTGGGGCCATTCTGAATTGCCGAAGAACACGGTCTGCCGGATGGTACATGGTGAACCGATCATATATAATATGACATCTGTGTAAAGTAAAAGCATATGATGTCCTCTTGATTTATGGAGCATCAGGTTCACATGAGTACGGTAACCAGGTAACCTATTTAAAGATATTGTATCAATTAGATGTGATATTTATCTACGATCAAAACTTAAATAATTTAAAGATATTTATTGCATATTTAAAAATTACCTCATGATACTGCAGTGTATCAAATTGGCTACGATAAAGTGATACAGTCCTGTATTGGTAGTGCTGATAATCCACTATGTCTGTAGGCCAGCGCATAGCAACTGAAAATACTCCAACATCACTGAGAATGCTGGTAACAGGCCTACCAATATAGAAGTGCTCGTAGGACCAGAACTATAAAACAAAAATATGACATTAGTACAAACAAAATTTGCGTATAAAATTACTCTAATTTTTTAAGGTCTTTCATTCATACCTGTATCAGTGAAATACATCCACAAATACTCTTGCGATTGGATCTGACAAATTCTGTCAGATTGGCGTATAAAAAGGCAAGAGTAGCAGCTCCCCACGCATGCTCAGTAGGTTTTGTCAGATCATCCAAGAATGGTAGAAGCTGCACATTTACCATATTTTCCGATGCATCGGAAAATAGAATTGCACCACATAAACAGAGCAAATACGTTCCAGTGCAATGAATGACCTGGATATATTAAGTGTTATATAGAATTGCACCACTAAATTAAGTCATAACCAAATTTACTAATAAAAATACATACCCGCATTTCATCTACATCAACCACCCCATCAATAGTTTGATGTAGGTCCATAAAGTTGCCACGGAGCCATGTAAATTTTACAAAATTATCGTCTTTTAGACTTGATGGAGGGCTAACACCGAGATACCTCCTGATCAGATCAGATCCCTTTAAGTGCGGATCAAAATATATAGCGTTACCTTTAATAGGTAACCCTAGTATATTCGCCACATCAAAAAGGGTGATCGTCATCTCGCCGAATGGGAGTTGGAAAGTGTTGCGTTCGGGCCACCAACGCTCCGCAAGGCTTACAACTAAATGAAGATCGTGGATTAAATATCTAACACGATCTATATAGTGGAATCTAAAGGATTCCACCAAAGCCTTTTGGACCGAATTTAGCTCCCACGTACGATAGTTCCTTTCGGCCCGCCAATGTACATGGATCCGGGTTCGTAAACCAAGATCATGGTCGTATAACTATAAAAAACATATGCATTATATTTTGTGTGTAAATTAATATGCATTAATAAAGTAAACATATGCATTATAAAAAATATATGCATTAATAAAGTTGGCAACTTGTAATTTCAAAAATTACCTCGCCAGTAAATATCTGACTAGAAATGTGGTCTTCACGTTGCTTAATAATAAGCGGGGTAGTCGGTCCGTCAGGAATACGACCGTCATTGTGGGTAGCCATTGCCAGTAAATATCAGGAGGAGAAAGAGGATTGCTGTGATTAAGGAGTAGGAAGCTGTGAAAATATGAGGAGGAGGAGGAGAATGTGCTGTGTGAGGAGTGTTTGGGGGGGTGTTTATAGGGATGAAATGTATCCGTTGTGCAACGGCTGGAAAGCAATGGTCGTCCCTCGTAGACAGTGTCCCGCCAACTCAGTTGGCGAGCGGCCTCTCGAGGAGAGAGCCCGCCAAGTCAGATGGCGAATAGTCCCCCTGTCTGCCAATACCCCAAACTTTTTCCTTTATTTATAATTTTAATAAATATTATTACTTTAAATGAAAAAACCTGTTGTCTTTACCGTCGCATATGTTTTGTGTTTTTCAAGTTTATTGTCAATTTCTAAACTGAAAATAAAAATGATTTTTTTTTCTTTCTTTTTATATTTTATATTTTATATTTTATTTTTTATTTTTTATTTTTTATTTTTTATTTTTTATTTTTTTTAGAGTGAGAGAAGATGAATGCCAACTCAATTTTAGTCCAACTAAAAAAATAAGGATATTTTGTTTGGTTCACGTAAACTCTTACCGAATACCTATGAAAGGTTATGGGAATTGAGAGAATTGTAGGTTGTCCTTAGAAAGCAGCATCTCGACATCAAAACTTTGTTACAGACGGCCGTATCAAAAATTTCATACAACCAACTGTATGACAGTTGAAATATATATATATATATATATATATATATATATATATATATATATATATTATAAAAAAATTTAAATTTATCTCGAAAGTAAAATAAAATTATTAGATATTTACAGCAAATAAATTATTTCGTAATAAAATTTTCGATCAAAACGTCCCTTTCCGTCAACCAAACGTTAGAATTTAACGTTAAAAAAATTTGAAAACGCTAAACTACTCTTTCCTTTCCGGCCCTCCCTCCTCCCCCTCCCTTCACCGTACCTCCTTCTCCTCTCCCCATCGTGCCTCATCTTTTTTCCCTCCTCCTTCTCCCTCCTCCCCCCTCCTCCCCACGTCGCCGGCCTCCTCCTCCCGCAGTCCTCTCCTCCTTCTCTCTCTTCGACACCCTCATGCTGCTTCGACGACGGCGGCGCAGCAGCAGCAGCAGCTGCCGGAGACAGTAGCAGCGGCGACGGGGTGCGCGGGGAAGTGCTGAGTGACGCGGGAAGCGGGGGGAGGAGGGGGAGGCGCGGGTGGAAGGAGGGGGGAGCACGAGGTCGCGGGAGGGAGGAGGGGGGAGCTTAGGGTGGCGCGGAGGAGGAGGGAGAAGGAAGAGGAGGAGGGGGTGAGGGCTGGAAGGGGTGAGGGGGAAGGAGAAGGAGGAGGAGGAGGGGGGAGCTCGTCGGCGGGGAAGAGGGGATTAAGGTCCGAAAAGGGTGGTGAGGGCTCAGATGGGGAGAGGAGAAGTTTAGATTAGTTAGGAGGATTAGGATTTTAATTAGAATTTGGATTTGGAGGAATATATTAGTCATTTCAAGTCTAAATTGACGGCAGAATTCAAAATGGATGTAAACTGAACAAATAAAAAAAAAAAAAATTTAAAATCAGAAAACTTTTAATACAAAAATACAAATCTAAAATTTTTTTTTTTGCACTTTATTATATCATATATATATATATATATATATATATATATATATATATATATATATAAATGTGTATTTTTTTTATTTTTTTATAAAAAAAATAATTCTTCTGTCAGTGTGGCTGTATCAAAGTTTTCTTTGACAGCATACATGGTAGTTTCACATTTGTTGCTAGGTGGAGTTGCACAACACGACCCAAAAAAAGAACTGCCAACCGTCCAAATCTAAACGTAACAGAATGTCAACGCACACCCCCCGATCGACCACGATTTCTCTATCTCTATCTCTCTCTCTCTCTCTCTCTCTCTCTCTCCTACTCGATCTTTTTTCCAGTAGTACGTAGTACTGTCTCTCTCCTACTCGGTCTTTTTCGCATTAGTACGTAGTACTGTAATTGTCAAGTCATCACTCTCCATTGTCCCATTCCCATTCGAAAAAAATGTCAAGAACACCTTACACGGTCACACCCCCATAAAAAGCTGATTCTGCATGGAAAAACCCAGGGCTCATGGCATCACGCCCTCGTCAGTCCTCTTTACGTTGCTCGACTCGACTCGTCTAATCCCATACTCCTACTAAGTAGCCTAGGGCTACGTCATGACGTATGGGTACCGGTGCTACTGCAGTGTCCCACGTGTTTGGCACGTGAGGTCTGAGCTTAGCTATGTACAGAACCTAGCTAGGTAGCGTAGACCTGCATGCAACATGGCAGCCTAGTTATTTATATTTAAGACTCATCAATGACTACGTACGTACGTACGTACAGACCCTCGCTCACCTCAACTGACTCCTGGTGATACTGTGATGTGATTTTTCTGCTCGTAGAAGTAAAAATTATAAAAAATTTACTGTATCGATAAAAAATTTATATTAATTAAATATAACGGTAGAAATTTTAAAATTTTGTTGTTTGTAGTTCAATATGATTCTGCGTAAGCCGATAAGATAAAAAAATTATCTATTTTATGTCAACAAAATTGTAAGATAATAAATATATTGACTGTATAAAATACAAAAAAATATATAAGACACTATAAAAAAATTATCTCGTTAAATCTTAGTGAATCGAATTGGTCTCGATATACTGCGAAATCTTTGTGAGCACATCGATTTGGATCAGCTGCAGCCGTCATCCAGCGTAAAGCTGATGGGAAGACGCCATCTTCGGTATCAATACGAGAGACTGGCCTACCGATACTGAAGTGCTCGTAGGACCAAACCTAGAAAAAATATATCATGTTAGTGTACATATTTCTTTAGTAAATAAAATTATATAAAAAATTTATACCTGTAATAATGTCATACATCCATTCAAATTTTTCTGTCTTTTATCAGCTGAAGTAAAATGCACAAAATTTGACATGGAGTTGTACAGATATGCAAACACAGAAGCTCCCAATGCATGACGGGTAGGTTCTGTCAGATTTTCCAGAAAAGATAAAAAAAGTAAAATTGTCCTAAATCCAGAGTTTGAAAAACATATAATAAAAAAAATTATATCTAAACTAAATAAAAATATATATTACATAAATAATAACATTAAATGTTATACTTACTCATTCCGCATCCACTAAGATTTCTTCCTCACCAATACGATCTAGGTGCATAAAGTTGTGGCGAAGCCATGAAAGCATCACGAAACTTTTACCATATATGGTAGGCGACTCCACGCCTAAATACTTCCTAATCACAATTTTGGCGCAAAATATTTTATCATTTTCAAATATTATAGGTTCACCCGTAATAGGTAATCCTAAAATATTTGCCACATCTACTAGCAAAATAGTTATTTCTTCGAACGGTAACTGAAAGGTATTTCTTCCTGGCCACTACTGCTTAACTAAACTGAAGATCAAGTCTCGGTCGTGACGTAGAAAATGTATCTGATCAATATGATCAAAACAAAATACGTTCACCATACCATGTTGTTTTCAGTCAACATCCAGTACCCAACGTCGTTCTCATAGCGCCATGCGACATGCTCTCGTGCTCGAAACGTATCAGGATAATCGTATTGCTATATATGACATATATAAACGATGTTATTATTAGACATGTAAATAATATAAATTATATTTACTAAAATAATTTAATTTTAATATACCTGTCCAGAAAATACTAGACTAGAAATGTGCGATTCACGTAGCTGAAAAATCGTATCTCTGGTAGGTCCTCCTAGAATACATCCATCGTTTTGGGTACCCATCTGCAATATTTAATACTTAGTGTTAAAATATGCAATCAAATATTTAGTGTTAGTATGACTACTATCACGAACATTACAATTATAATAGTTAAAATAGTAACTACAATTACAATAATTACAATTATAATTTTTACCTGTTCTTCTTTTCTTTTCTTTTTCTTCTTTGCTTACTTCCTCCTACTTTTCTCTTCTCTGCTTATTCTTCTTCTCTGCTTCTTCTTCACTTGTTGCAACGTTGCTTCCTCCCTCCCTCTCCTTATAATACACAACATCCACCAACACCCACCTACATATTAAACCAACTACACCAATATTGAAGGACATCATTTAAACCAACAACCTACATCATTTAAACCAACAACCTATTAAACCAACCCCACCAACCCTACATATTAAACCAACCCAACAACCAGTAGACCAACCTACCCGGACCGAGAGGCCCTATTTTTGCCAACTTAGTTGGCAAAAATCGGTATTTTTTCGCCAAAAGTCGAATTTTTGCCAACTGGGTTGGCGAAAATCAAGTTCTGCAAAATTTTGCCAACTCAGTTGGCGATATGTATCAGAATTTTAAAATTTTCCAAACTTCTATCGTTATATTTAATTAATATAAATTTATTATCGGTATAGTAAATTTAACTATTAACCACACTTTACACTATTCATCGTGCACGCAAACGCAGTGCAGCCGTGCGGGGGCCTGGTTTATTGAACAGAAAATTTTGTACAAAAAATTATATTATTATTAAATTATTTATAGATAAACAAATTTGTAAAAATTAAAAAAATAACGAAAATGTTCTTATTAAAAGAGTTTTTGTTTTTTTTTAATTTATAATTTCTAAACAAAACGAAAACGTTTTTGCTATGGACGTTTTAAAATTTATTTATTTAAAAAAAAATTTAGTCCCGAAAAAAAAAAATATATTCGTAATGTGAAAACGCTTATAATAGGTGCATTAAAATTTTTATTTTTTTTCAATTTTTGGCGATAAAAAAATAATATTAATATTCCTAATGTGAAATTTTTTTTTTTCGAAGATTACGTTTGGAATTAATAAATAAAAAAATAAGTTGAAAACGCACATGGTAAGGATGTTTTGAGATATTTTTTTCAATAACGTCCTTATAATCCATTATTTGCAATATGATCCATACAATATGTATTTTTAACTTTAAATTTAATTAAAGAACCTAATTGCAAATAATGAATTATAAGGACCATATTTAAAAAAATTATCAAAATCCAATATTATGTGCATTTTCAACTTTAAATTTTTTTATTAATTTATTATTTCTAAGCATAATCTTAAGAAAAAAAATATTGCTTGAATTTTTTTCCTTTAAAATTAATTTTTTATTTTCTTTCTTTTGGCTTTTGTTATTAATGAGCAGATAAAAATTTATATAAAATATAAAGAGAACGCTTCTACTAAGGTCGTTTCTTTTATTTATTAATTTTTTTAAACCGAGAGAACAAAATGCCCTTAGTAAGGGTGTTTTTGTTCTCTCCTAATAATTTTTTCAATCTTATTTCTCTACAAATAATTTAATTAAAATATAGTTCTCTTGTCACGCCACAGTACCGGAATACGGAGACGGATATGGCCAACTCCCCCGTACAAGGTATAGAATATCGTACGGCGGTCACGGTTGTAAAGACAAGGGGTACATGCTATAATCAAGTCTCCTAGGATCTCAGAACAACTATGTCTCAATCGTTCAAGCAAGTAACAACAACATAGAATATGTGAGATAAAGCTGTAAGGTGTCCCAAATACTCCATCGAAATATTCTAGAGACCTAGCCATCAAAATGTTAGGCTAGCAGAATGTCAATAGTTACATAACCGAGATTAGCTGCAGTCTGATTATATTACAGTTATGTAAAAAGGAACTGATATCAAGACAAGCCGGCTAACAAGTGTCGGTGCCCAAAAGAGTAGAATGTACAAGACGAGCAGTGATCAAGAAACCCACTCATGCCCTTCAACGACCACCCGTTTAATGCGCGTCATCTTAAGGGGAATAAGTTGGATCCTCTAATGCTGGCTCTAAACCTGGTCATACAAAAACAGCGGAGTTAGACCCTAAATAGCAAGTACCACAAGGAAGCATGAATGAAGAAACAAAAACAAGATCAAACATATAGTACAAGAGCCAAGAATCATCGGCGCGTGTCCCATCTTTGGGATAACATTGCACTCCTTCACCAAACAATGACATAAAATGCCATACCACCCAAGATAAGGTACATCCCATGATTATGGTCAAGCTAGAATTCTGTGTCGTAGTTCGGTCCATATTTTATCATAGCATAATGACTCAACTCCCCAACCAAACAAGGACAGAAGTTGAACACCATACTAAGGCAGTCCATGTCCTTAAGCTACTAGCAGAATTACAATCACAACCAAGTCAGGTTACAACTGCCAAACAATGTTACAGCTTGTTATTTGGAGTCTGGGATTATCCCAGATATAATAATAATAAGCATTCTCAGATCGTGTCATATCGAGCAGGGCTAACCGAACCAATATTATACAAGCAAAAAATCATGATTACACCAGTTCCTCGTAAGGCCACCGCGCTAATTATGTACCAGTTTCCCGTAGGGCCACTACGCTGATAAATTAGTATCAGTTCCAACCTTCCTATAGGGATATTGGCCCGGTCTTAAATATAAAAGGTCGAATATAGCACTCCACTACATGTTGATGATATACAATATCTGTAGTGGCCAGCCTTACATGCCATAAAATTTATCACGGGATGGCCCATCACGCACGATCTCGGGATGTCATCTTCTCCCCATGTTCTAATCATCTTTTATGTTACCTAATTAACCCAACAGTGATATAGAATTCTGTCATGACCCGCACCCGGAAATTGGGCATGAGCCATGGGTACGTCCAGCCTACGCCGCAGCATCGGCGGTAGAACGCTGTCTAGGTCTCAAACATAACTCATCCTGTCAATGGTCTCAACTCCATAAGGAGGACAATGTTAATACATGAATCCACAGTTTATAATATACTCAATCACAAGGCTATTTGAAAGTAAATGGCACGATGAGAAATAAGGATAAAGAGTTCTGACATAAGTCAGGCACAAATATAAATACATCACAAGTCTAGAGTCTAGATGTCCACCAAAAATCACAACAATAATACAACCCAGATCTCAGTCTAGAACAATAATACATGAATAGGACAGTCTAAATGCCTGTGGGTAGAATCTCTTCTAAGATGGGTAACTCCTCTGGGATTTCTGGTATGAAATCTCCCTCTGCTCCCGGACCGTAGTGGGTAGGACAGAAATCCTCCAAATCCTCTGAAAATGTTATCCAGTCAGGATTGGAGCGAAGCACAAACACTAAACAGCAGTTTCATTTATGTTGACAAAAACTATAAAACAATGTAAGGAATACAAGATGAAATAAATACTGGAAATATAGAGTTCTAGAGAATATGAAATAAGCAATAGAACATCTAGCAATGAATAAATATATATATATAAATGCTAGAACAAGTGAACTGGAATAAAGAAATAAATATCTGGCTAAGTGTTTGAAATATCAGTTTATTATGTGATCGGCTTGGGACGAGATCGGGCTTGATATATATGATTGGCTATGATACATATGAGGTCAGGCTAACCATCTGGTTAGCTATGATGCGAGCAATAGTCAGGCTAATCATATATATCAGGCTATGAGGCATGTAAATGGTCAGGCTATACCCGACGTGATGTGTGGGGTGAGCTATGATGCATGTAAGGTGGGATATGATCACATAATATGCTAATATTTCTCCATCCCCAGCTAGCACGATGGATTCCAATCACGACTCCTCATGACAGGTATCTAGGGTGCTAACCCGTGTATCCACAGTGTCAGAGTCAAGTATAGTATACAACTGAAATTATAGAATTAATCAACAAAACGAAAACTGTCAGAGAATGTACTCGCCTGTGGTCCCGAGGAAGGTGCGAGGATCGATGTCCAAGATAAAATCACAATTACTTAAAATATCAAATATCCATATCAAAAAGTGTTTTGAAAAAGGCTTACATGCATACCTAATTCTATGCTAGGTACAGGGTCATTTCTAGGTCTTTGGTGAGCTGTATATGCCATACTTAACTATACTAGTTATTGCCAACTATATTAACTACTGCTAATATATATATAATTACTTGTAGAGATTTCCACACTAACTAACATTTGTATACACTGCATCATATTATACATACCCATAGAATGTATACATATGATACTACTCCTAGCTAAAAGTCTAACTTAGGGTATATAAGTATCTATTATTAAGGAAACAAGTAACTTTATACCTAAGAATCTAACTACTTGCTGACTGTTCATTCAGGTACACTAGGATTAGCTAACTGGAACAAGTATACATATAGAAACTATCACAAGGAAAAAATGGAATTCCTGATACCCTAAACAGAGGCAAAAAATACTAACTGTCAGCAACTCATTTCTCAACTGGAATGAGATGCTACTACTAGCTCTTATCTAATGCTACCTGATACCCATAGCTATACTCTGTTGGACCGATACATGGTTCACCAGTATCAGAGCTCAGGGGTGTTTCCCCACAACATACTGAACTGACACTAACTATAGACACTGAAAAAGTAATCTGTGTACACCCTACCCTCACTGATACACATTTCAATTATAGGATGATCACTGATAAGTCATAGGACTCATGACACATAAGGCAGTGTCAGAGTTCAGAAATCACCAAGTAACCAATAGCCAAGGTTTAGTTTTGAGTAAAAACTGATACTGTGAAATCCCTTCACAGTTCCACAGTCTAGCATTGTTCAGACTCTCATACATGGCTTAAACCTTGAGAGAAAGCATATGACTACTGGTAACATCAATAGGTAAGCATCCTCAACCAATTCACCTACAACTAATGCTCAATAGGACATTTAAATCAATCTAACATACACACTAATGAAACTCAAAACAAAATCACTTTCCACCACAACCATTCATACCTTCCTATCATACCTAAACACCCACACTCTAGAACTGATACACAGTTCACTTAGTTGTTAATGCTCACTCACATAACCCTTGTCTGCTCTAAACTGCACACATTGTTGTGCAGTAAGCCTCCTGCAATAAGTCCCAAACACCACTCTCAACTCCCACATACCCCCAACTGAAACTCTTACCTTAAGTCTGCATCTTGAGCTTCCATCTTGACTGCACAGTCCTGAGCTCATTACCTGCAACTCCACCGCAGTGTAGTGTATGTTAGTGTACTGCAGGCCACTGATACATGATATCAGATTATTCACCTGGACTCCCCTCCTCACCAACACATGCCTGCTACTGCTTCTACCCGAGCCCAAGTTACTGCCATTTTTGCATTTCAGTTTCCCATCCTTTCCAAATCACATACTATACTGATACAATCTAATTTAATATGGTCCTTATGATACGAACTGATAATCCTCACTCTATTACTAACTCACTGAAAACTCTGATACATAGGTAATTGAAGAACCCGACTCTGCACACAAAATACTCTAGAACTAAACACACTGACACAGTATCAGCTCACTGATACACACACACACACACACACACACACACACACACACACACACACAGGCACACACACTCACAAGTGAACTGGAGCTCACTGATATACAATACAAATCTGTTCAGCAGGATCCCCTATTTAAAACCCCAATTCACATACACTGAACCACATCAAAACTCAGTGCACAATGCACAACAACCCGACTCTACACAGAATCCCCCCTTCTCAAAACCAGATGCACTGAAACACAGCTAACACAGCTAACACAGCTAACACAGGAAACTCACACTGATACACTGCACCTACAAATCCTTTGATACCTTAACCCTAGCTGCTATCAAACTGCTCCTACAGTCAAATCCAAAACCCCAAATACTGATACACTACGAAAATGCTGACTGCTCACTCACAGTGAACTGGATTGTACAGTTCTCCCCCTCCCCACAGTGTCTGATACACTGAGACACAGCTACACAGAAATAACCCAACCCACCATTGCACTGAATACCCCCACATAACCTGAACCCGACTGGTACAGTGAACCCCCAATACACACATACACACAGCACATATACGTAGGTATAACTACACACACACACACACACACACATATATATATATATATATATATATATATATATATATATATATATATATATATATATATATATATATATCAAGTTTCACACGAAACTAGGTTAAAATTTGGTATCCCCTCCTAGGAGCATTTCAGCAAACACATGTTGTGCAAAAAAAAAGGATTTCACATCGAGAACCCCAAAATACCCAAATCCGAACCCTAAATCGAGACCATTACCATAGTTAGGAGATGTAATCCTGTCTAAATGCATACCCCTATGATTAGGGTTCACGAAATTAGGGGAAAACAATGTTGGGACACCTAAACCCTAGATTCACCTAGGTATTCATGGAAAAACCCCAAAAACGAAATCTAAAACAAATGGTGGGCTCCTAATGGCTAAACAATAATGAAAAACAGAATTAAAATGGAGTTAAATCGGATTCTTACCTATTGGGAAATGGTTTCCCAATGTAGGTCCTCTTTCCTCAAGTCTTCTTGGTCCAAGCCCCTAGATTTCTCTTGATGGAGGAGGAAATAGGTTTCTAGGGTTTATAATTTCTAAAATTTATGGGGAAGGAAGGGTTTTTCTAATGGAGTCTAGGTTTAGGGCTTTCTTCATGAATGAAGAAGCTTGAGGGAGGCTTCCCCTCATTATATAGGACTAGGGTTAGGGTTTCTAATGCCAAGGTTTAATTAGCCCTTCATGTTTAGTCATAAAGAACTTAATATTAGGGTTAAGTCATTCACCTAGGGTTTCACTAAAAACTAGAATACCAATTAGGGTTTAGTCACAAGGGTTAAACCTAATGGGTTTTTAGGTCAACATAAAACCTATGCATTAAGAACACCTTATAATTTATTTAATAAAACTCATCACACATATTTATTACATAATAAATTAAATAGGAAAATTACAATAATGTCCTAATCTGAAAATGTGGTAGTGACAAGTCTACCCTCATAAAAAAATTTCGTCCTCGAAATTGAATTGAACTAGAACAAGAATAAAATCAGATAAGTAATTATACCTCAGGTCTCAAAGAGATACGGGTATTGCTCGCACATTTTGTCCTCTCTCTCTCCCAGGTCGACTCCCCTGGAGAGTGATATCTCCATGCAACACGAACCAAAGGAATAGTCTGGTTCCGCAATACCTTCTCTCTACGATCCAAGATCTCTACGGGCTGGTCAGGGTAGCTGAAAGTCGGACCAACCTCGATCTCCGAGTGATCTAGTACGTGACTAGGGTCTGCCATGTACCGCCTCAGCTGCGACACGTGGAACACGTCATGCACTCCCTCTAGTGCAGGTGGCAAGTCTAGTCTATACGCCACTGCATCGACCCTCGCAAGAATATCGAAGGGTCCGATGTAGCGTGTACTAAGCTTCCCACCTCCACCAAAATAAACCATGCCCCACGTCGGAGAAATCCGTAGGAACACTAGATCGCCAACCTAGAACAAAACAGTTTCAACACACAGTCTAAAATAAAACAATCACAAGCCAGAAAAATAACAACCTATACCTGAAACTCAAGGGGTCTACGGTGGCTATCGGCCCAATGCCGCTGTCTGTCCTGCGCCACTCGCAGTCTGTCTCTGATGGGTTTCACTTTTTCTGCTACATCCACGACCATTTCTGGTCCTAGCAAGGCTCTCTCTCCGATGTTATCCCAAGATAAGGGTGTACGACACCTTCGTCCATAAAGAGCCTCGAATGGCGACATCTCGATGCTGGCCTGGTAGCTGTTATTGTAAGCAAACTCTACTAGGTGTAGATGATCCTCCCAAGAACCTCCGAGATCTAGAACGCAAGTGCGTAGCATATCCTCGAGAGTCTGAATAGTCCTTTCAGACTGCCCGTCTGTCTGGGGGTGGTATGCGGTACTGAACTTGAGCTGAGTGCCCAAGCTAGCCTGCAGACTCCTCAAGAAGTGGAAAGTGAAACGAATATCCCGATCTGAGACCATGCTCACAGGAACTCCATGAAGTCTGACAATCTGCCGCACGTACATCTCTGCTAGCCTCTTTGTCGATGTGCCCACCTTGAAAGGTAAGAAGTGGATTGATTTGGTCAACCTATCCACGATGACCCAAATTGCGTCCTTTCCTCCTGGAGAACGCGGAAGCCCTGAAACAAAATCCACGGTCACGTGCTCCCACTTCCACTCTGGGATAGGTAAAGGTTGAAGCAATCCACCTGGCCTCTGCCGGTCCGCCTTTACCTGCTGGCACACTAGACACCGGGATACGAAGTGTGCTACCTCGCGCTTCATTCTATACCACCATACGTGCTCCCTCAAGTCTCGATATATCTTGTTGGCACCGGGATGCATCGAGTACTGAGAGCGGTGTGCCTCCTGCAAAACCTCCTCGTGCAGCTCCCCGCTCGGCACACACATCCTCGTGCCGTACCGTAAAGACCCATCATCCGCAATAATAAAGTCGTCTAGCAATCCTGTCCGAACCTGTGCCCTGATACTCCTCAGAGCCTCATCATCAAACTGCGCAGCTCTGATTCTGCCCATCAGCTCGGACTGTATCTGCAGTCCCCACATCTGAATCTCAACACCGGGAACTAGCACCTCAATTCCCAAGCTTTCCAGATCAGCCAACAAATGTCTATCCGTTGTCAAGCACATAGCCATCGAATACCTGCTCAAGGCATCGACGACTACGTTGGCCTTCCCTGGGTGGTACTGCAATGAGATGTCGAAGTCCTTCATCAACTCCAACCACCTCCTCTGTCTCATGTTCAGCTCCTTCTGTGTGAACACGTACTTCAAGCTCTTGTGGGCTGTGAAGATCTCCACACGCTCTCCGTATAGGTAATGTTTCTACAGCTTTAGAGCAAAGATAACAGCTGCCAACTCCAAATTGTGGGTGGGATAGTTCTTTTCATGAGGGCATAATTGCCTGGAAGCATAGGCAATTACCTTCCTGTGCTGCTGAAGAACGCAACCCAAACCCTTCCCTGAAGCATCACTATTGATAGTGAATCACCTGTCCCCGCTGGCAACGTCAAAACTGGAGCTGTCGTTAATCTCTTCTTCAGCTCATCAAACGCAGCCTGACAATCCTCCGTCCAGACAAAATCCACATCTTTCCTGGTCAGCCTGGTCATTGGCGCTGCAATCCTGGAGAAGTCTTGTACAAACCTCATGTAGTATCCTGCTAGCCCGAGAAAACTCCTGATCTCAGCTACCGAACTGGGGGTAGCCCATGCCTCCACTGCCTCGATCTTCTTCGGGTTAACCGAGATTCCGTCACCCGTCACCACATGCCCAAGAAATTCAACCTTGTCAAGGAAGAATTCGCACTTTGAGAGTTTCCCGTACACCTCCTCCTTCCTGAGAGTCTCTAAGACCAACCTCAGGTGCTCTTCGTACTCCTCCGGTGTCTTGGAATACACAAGAATATCATCGATGAACACCACCACGAACTTGTCATGGTACTGGTGGAACACCTTGTTCACCAAGTTCATGAATACTGCCGGTGCATTGGTTAAACCAAATGGCATTACCATGAACTCAAACTGGCCATATCTGGTCCGAAAGGCTGTCTTCGGCGTGTCTTCTCTCTTCACCTTCACCTGGTGATAGCATGACCTCAAATCTATCTTCGAAAACACCTTCGTCCCGCTCAACTGATCGAAAAGATCATCTATCCTCGGCAGCGAGTATTTGTTCTTGATAGTGATGTTGTTCAAAGCTCTATAATCGATGCACATGCGTACCGTACCGTCCTTCTTCGGTACAAATAATACCGGAGCTCCCCATGGTGATGAACTGGATTTGATGAAGCCTTTGTCCTGCAGCTCCTCAACTTGTTTCTTCAGTTCTGCCAGCTCGCTGTTGTTGACTCTATAGACATGTTGTGAAATGGGCTCTGCTCCTGGCACCAAGTCTATAGAGAATTCAACTTCTCTGTCTGGCGGCAAGTCTTGCAAACTCCTCTGGAAATACATCCAGGAACTCCGCTATCAGAGGATGTGGCAACTCCTCTTCTTCCATCCTGGCTCCGCAAAATGTGCTCATGCTCTGCTCCGCTGCTCCTCTGGCGACCTCGAACTCCGGCTCTCCTGGTGGTTGAAATAATACTTTGCCTCCATGACAATCTATAGTAGCATGGTGCCTACTCAACCAGTCCATTCCGAGTACAATATTGTATCCCGGAAGTGGCATGACGAGTAAGCACACGCTCAACTCTCGGCCTCTCAATAATACTCTCCGAAACTTGCAATAATCACGGACTAGGATAATACCTCCGCCAGTCGTGATCTTCCAAGTCCTAGCTAATGGTTCTGTCTCTAAATGATGTTGAAGAGCATAAGATACAGACATGAAACTATGGGAAGCGCCAGAGTCAAATAATGTAAATACTGAAATGCAACTGAGAAGAACTGAACCTGTAATCAAGTCTCCAGCTGGCTCGACCTCCTCGACCGCCATGGCGTATGCTCGTCCCTGGGGTGCACCTCTCTGCTGCTGGTGCTGAGCAAACCTCTGCTGCTGTGGTGGAAGTGGTCCCCTCTGCTGGCCTCCTGGTACGGTAGGTACCCTGGTTGGTCCCCTCTGGGCGGCTGCTCCACCCTGACCTGGACAAGTCTGTATGGTAGGACAATCCCTCAGCTGATGTGTTGTCGATCCGCAAGACAAACATGTGCCCAACCTCTTCCTGCAGATCTCTCTAGTGTGTCCTGCCTTCCCGCAGTACGCACACTGGATGGCGGGCTGAGTCTGCCTCTGCTGCTGGTGCTGGACCTGTCCTCGGGCTGGTGCCTGGTGCTGCTGATGCTGCTGCTGATATGGCCTTTGTTGCTGCTGGAAGTGTGGACGCTTGCCCAGTCCCGCACTACTATTTGCTCCTCTTGAAGTGTCGCGTCCCCTCTTGGGCCTGAGGTCCAAGTCATCCTCAGCTATCTAGGCATCCATCAATATGCCCTCGAAGGTAGCAGTGCAACGTCCCGACGTGCGAGACTTGATCTCCCTTGCCAGCCCTTTTCTGAACTTCCGGGCCCTGTCTTCTGGATCTCTAATCATCGATGGCGCGAAACGGCTCAGGCGACAAAACTCTGCGGCGTACTCATCAACGGACATGCTCCCTTGGACCAAGTCATGGAACTGACTCTCCAAGGCTCCCAGGGCAACATCAGGAAAGAACTTCTCCTTGAAGAGCTCCCTGAAGGCCTCCCAAGTAAGTCCCCCAATAACAAGTCTCGGCTCAGTGCGAAACCACGTCAGGGCGATGTCGAACATCTGGCTGCAGGCGGCCTCGATCTGAAGAGTCTCCGGAAGCTGCGCCAAGCGCAAGTTTTTCTCTATGTCCTCTAGCCAATCGTCGGCGTAGAGTATCCCCTCTGTACCTTTGAACTCCCGAGGCATCATCCTCTTGAAGTCCACAATAGTGCCCGGCCTCTGGTGGTGCTGGCCAGGATGCTGCTGCTGCGCAACTCTCTCCACAGCCTGGAGAGCCACCTGATGAGCATTTTCCATGCGCTCCCTCATCAGCTCGGTCTGTGCCTGGTGCGCCTCCGCCTGCACCCTCTGAGCCTCAGCCTGGACTCGCTGGGCCTCCGTTGACGTCCTCTGGGCATCCACCATGCCCTGGATCAGTGCGAATATCTGTGCCCCATCAACGGGCACACCTCCTGGAAATGGAGTCGGTGGTGGTGGAAGAGGCTCTGTCATAGCTGTAGGAACCCTCTGAACAGGTGGGGGAGGAGGACCCCCGAAAAGTGCAGATACTCCCACGTGCACAGGAGATGTAGGAGGTGCTGCGGATGTCTGTCCAACAGGGCGAGAGGTGGCAGACCTCTCTGAAGCTGCTGCTCCGAGTCTCAAGGACCTGGTCTTCGGCGGCATCCTGAAGACAGATTGGAAGAATCAATTAAGGTAATAGACACGATATCATCAAGGAAGGACAGTAAAATTCTAAAGAAAATAATCATTAAGAGTAACATTATAAGAATTAGAAATTTCCTAATTGTGATTGAGCATATCCTCGGCCTAAATCCTATCTCCTAAAACAGGCTCGTAGCAATACTCTAAGCGAGCACCACTACGATATCGCTCTAAATGCACAAACACTAAACATCAGTTTTATTTATGTTGACAAAAACTATAAAACAATGTAAGGAATACAAGATGAAATAAATACTGGAAATATAGAGTTCTAGAGAATATGAAATAAGCAATAGAACCAAAATTACATTTTTATGCATGAGCATATTTTATTGATTCAAATATTTTTTATGAATACGTTCTTATGATGGACGTTAATTTCACATAATTTTAATGCTTTGCACAAATTTTCTAGTATCATAATTTACAAAAGAGTAATTTATTAAACTGTGATGTCAAAATCGAGTAATAAAAAATTAAAAAATAAAAAATATCTGAATTATAGTTGAATTATCATTAGGATAATTTAGTCTCCTAACCAAATATATTTTTTCCTTTTTATTAGAAAGACAAGAAAATGGATGGATCCAAAAACACTTTTTAACATATATCCAAATGTGTCATCACTTACGATTTAGCGAACATGCATGCGGTTTAGCGAACATGCATGGACTCATAACTCCCAATCTTATGAGTTTTGAAAGATATTTTTTTTGCAATTATTACAATTTGGGATATAAGATAAAACCCCTAAAAATAAGCAGATAATAAGTCTTATCTGACCGAACTCGAGTGACTCTGGTGGTTACCGAAAAAAGGTATAAGATACAGTGACTCTGGTGACGTAATTGGTCGTATTATTATTTTTATTTATTTGATGAGAGTTGGATACAGTGAACCCAAATATAGATCTCAAATGTTACGTATAGCGTACAAAGATCTCAAATTTTACGTCGGACGTTAAAAAAAAAAAAAAAAATTTGTCTTATCTATACATTAAAAAAAAATTCCCTTTATAAATACCCCTAGTAACTCAACCGTCCATTTCAAAACACAGTTTAGCTACAGAGGAAGAGAATAGGACTAGGAAATATTTTCTAATGATCATCTTCTCCATCAGCCTGTTCAATAAATAGAAACTTGTTACTTTCTCCCGTCATTGATGGATCTATCGGTAGACTCCGACTCGAACCACAGCTCGATGAGCAGCAGCTCCGACGCCACCCCCCAACGCTGCAGCAGCTTCTCCCGCCTCCCCCTCGAGTCCTCCGCCTCTTCCTCGCCGCTCACAGCGAAGGACTTCAAGCTCATCCGCCGCATCGGCAGCGGCGACGTCGGCACCGTCTACCTCTGCCGGCGGAGGGCGGCCGACGAGGAGGGGCGGCAGCGGCTGTACGCGATGAAGGTGGTGGACAGGGAGGCGGTGAGGAGGAAGGAGAAGGTCGAGAGGGCGGAGACGGAGAGGAAGGTGCTGAAGCTCCTCCGCCACCCGTTCCTGCCCACGCTCTACGCGGACTTCGACGCCTCACCGAACCACTCGTGCCTCGTCATGGAGTACTGCAACGGCGGCGACCTGCATTCCCTCCGCCACCACCAGCCGGGCTTCCGCTTCTCGCTCAATGCAGCGAGGTGGCGACTTAATTAATTGCCCTCATTTTCTTCATTGTTGCAATTTTTTACTTTTTCCCGCTTTCCGAGGACTCCTACTTCTTTCGTTTTCGTCACTTTCAGACTTTCATTTCATCATTATTTGCCGTAAAGTTTCCATATTTTTTTATAAGAATATCATTATTTTGGCTGCAAATTTCCTTTTATATCAACCATCACAACTTTCTTGTCAAAATAATATCTTTTTGAAACAAATTTAGCAACTTTTTGCAGACAGTTTTATTTTCTGAAAATTGTATATATAGTATCAGAGTTAGATGACACAGTACAAAATTTTGAGAATTTGTAATTTGAGACCCAAGATGCGTACTGATCCGCCATGAAAAAAAATTTTATGTTAAAAGAAATATTTTTTTTGGAAGGACGTATATTGCGCAAATATGTCCCCTTTCGTAGGATGTATTTTGTGCTGCTTCTTTTTTTTTTCGCGGACAGAACATGAGCAGGAAAGCTGTAAAAAAAAATTGTCACTAAAAAATCTAAAGCTTTTGCAATTCTCTGTTTTATTTTTTTAATTTAAAAAATCTTAAGCTTTTGCAGAAAATTCAGCAAAATCCATAATTTCTGTAGGTTCTATGCTGCTGAAATACTGTTGTCACTGGAGTACCTCCACTTGCTCGGAATAGTTTACCGCGACCTGAAGCCGGAGAACATTCTGATTAGATCCGACGGCCACGTCATGCTCTCCGACTTCGACCTCTCCCTCCTCTCCGTCGCCGACCCCACCGTCACCGACGACGTGGGCCCCCCAGCGGACGACTCTGACTCTGACTCCGACAACCAGCCTTCCTGTTTCGGCCGGTCCAAGAAGAATAAGAAAATCCCCGGCGGCACGACCCGGCGGTTCGTCGCTGAGCCGACCGCCGCGCGGTCCAACTCCTTCGTGGGGACCCACGAGTACGTGGCTCCGGAGGTCGCCTCCGGCCAGTCCCACGGGAGCTCCGTGGACTGGTGGGCCTACGGCGTCCTCCTCTACGAGCTCCTCTACGGCTCCACCCCGTTCGTGGGGCCCACCAACGACGTCACCATCAAGAACATCATAAAAAAGCCGCTTGCTTTCCCACCGGCGACGGCGGCAGCCGTGTCCGACTGGGCGGCTGCCCGGGACCTCATCACCAAGCTGCTGGCCAAGGACTCGGAGTCTCGGCTCGGGTCGAGCCGCGGCGCCGCCGACGTGAAGGCCCACCCGTTCTTCAAGGGGCTCAACTTCGCGCTGCTCCGGTCCTGCCGGCCGCCCGTTGTGCCGAAGATCGGCCGGGCCGGGTCGACGAGGAAACCTGATCGGTTCGATTTCTTTTGATTAGGAGGAGACCTGTAGGATGATGGCACGTGGGCTAGTGTAGTAGGAGAACGGCGAGGTTTACTAATTAGTAATTAGTATGTAAGTAGTAGATTGCGGACCGGATCAGCTGTCCTAATGACTCTTATCTGATATTCTGTCACCAGGTATGCATCCGCTTTTAAATTTTTAAATTTTATTATTTGCCCGGTGCGACCCATGTGTCATACATGGAGCACAGAAACCGGACAGAGTTATCCGGATAGCTGATCCGTCACAGTAGATTGTAGATATGAAGGGTTAATAATTTTGTATTAATAAAGATTGATTAAGGTGTTCTGCTTGTTTATATAGTTAATGATCTGCAGACTATTCGGTCAAGGTGTTAGAATGTACAGGAGGGCTGGAACACGGTCCGGATTTGATTTGGTCAAAATTGGTCCAGTCTCAATCTGATCAACGGACCAGTTTGGTCCAGTCCACTCTCCTCCAGTTTTGGGTTGGATGGAAGGAATTTGACCCACATGTCCGGTCCGGTCCGGTCCGACACCTTGTCTGTCACGTTCGGATCGGATCCAATTTGGACGGTCCGGTCGGTCCGGTTCATATCTGATTTTTTGTTTTTGTTTTGGAATATAGTTCCTATTTTAGTTGCAAATTTTTGACCGTTTTAGAAATATTTTTTTCATTATGTTAAAAGACTTGTACATTTTTTACAAATTTTATACATATAAAATATTATTTACAATTTTTTTTTACTTAATATTATAATACATTTATAATTTTATTGTCATTAATAAAAAAAGTTTAGTTTTTTCTTAATATTTTTAGTTGTTTACATTTAACTTCTTTATGTCTATATAAATAACTTTTTTAAATTTTAAGTTATAAATTTATATTTAAATTAAAAAAAGATTTATATATTTTTTTTACGAAAAAATTATTGTAGCGAAATAAATTATATTAAATTAATGCAAATGAAACAAGTTTGCTAAAATTTAAAACAAAGACAGACTCAGTTAACTCAGTTGGCAAAAAATGTACCAAACCGAACACGTAGACAAAAAAAGTTAAAGTGGACCCCACAAGCCAAATTTTTGCCAACACTACACAATTTCAGATTGGCTGTGGGGCCTACGGTTGGTTCGGTTGGGTGATTTTGTTTGGTTTGGTTTGATTGGTTTGGTTGGTTTGGTTTATAATTTTTTTTAATTAGTTATGTTTTTTTTTTTTTAGTTTTTTTCTATTTAGTTTAGTTTTGGATTTTGATTTTTTTTATTTAGTTTTGTTTTGGATTTTGGTTTGATTTTTATTTGGAATTTTGGTTTGGTTTGATTTTTATTTAGGTTTAAAATTTGATCTGGGTCTATGGATTGATGTTGGTTCAGGAGTTAGTTTTGGTTATGTCCACTGGCTATTTTTCGGTTTGGTTTAACGTAGAAGGGGATAATGTTCTTCGGTTTGGTTTAACGAGGAAGAGACAAGAAAGATTACAATACAAAAATACTAAGAGACAATAGACTTGACAAGAAAAAGGAAGAAAAGACTTGACAAAAAAGAAGAAGAGACATGAGAGAGTAAAGAAAAAAAGAAGAAAAGACATGTCTCGTGGAGGGAGGAGAGGAGTAATGCACAACAAAGAAGAAGTTGGTGAGAGGTGGGAGCTATAAGAAGAGGAGAAAGAAGAACAGAGTGCACTACGATCATTTACAGCATTCGTTGTGAGCACATAGCAGCAATTTGAGCAGCCTTCATTTTCTCTCATTCGCAAGTAGACAACAATTTTTGTGAGCACACACAATCCTTGTTGTTGAAGGTCATTATTCTATTCTTTTTTATTTATACTCTTATTTGTATATGCAATAATTTTATGTTAGTTTTTATTTTTTAAATGCTAGTATACTAGTGTTTATTTAGTGAATTTAAGTTATGTAATGTACAAAACGACGGACAGCCAAAATGTGTGTTTTGACAACTATAATTGTACAGATAGGAATAGGCTTTAATAATCCAGCAACGTGCGAAACATATATCTAGTTTGGTATTTTATGGGAAGGTATACTAAAATTTAATTGTGTAAATTAATATGAATGATATTTTGTACATGTCTACTAATAACATCGTCTATGTTTTTCATATATAACAATACGATTATACTAATGATGAACGGTGCCGAGAGCATGCCTCGTGGCGTCACGATAGCAGACTTAGGTATTGAAGGTTGAGCGACCACCAGATGGCAGGCACTGTTGAAAATATTTATTTTTATTATGTTGATAAGATACATTTTATGTAACACGATAGAGACTTAATTTTCAGTTTAGTTGAGCATTGGTGGCCCGGACGAAATACCTTTCAGCTACCATTCGGAGAGATGAGTATTATTCTAGCAGATGTGGCAAATATTTTAGGTTTATCTATTACGGGTGAACCTATAATATTTGATAAATCAATTTTCGCCGACACTATGATTACGAAGTACCTAGGCGTGGAGGCGCCGCGTAATAAACGTAGTAAATTTTTTTTTGACGTTTACGTGGCTCCATCACAACTTTTTGCACCTAGATCATATTGGTGATCAAGTTATCTCAGTTGATGAGGATAGGGTAAGTATGTTTTTTTTTTGCAACTTATGTTATTATTTACGTAGTATATTTTTAATTTAATTTAACGCATATAATTTTTTCATCATTTGTTCAGGTTATTGCTTGCACCAGAGTTTACTTGCTAGGTTTATTAAGCGGAATGTTGTTTCCAGACTCATCAGATTTAGTTGATTTACGTTTTCTACCTTTTTTTGGTAGACATGGCCGTACCTACGCGCCACGCTTGGGGAGCGTCAGTGTTGGCATATTTATATAGTTCTATGACAGATTTTGTACAATTTGAAGACATGAATGCAACGAAGGTAAATCTAAGTGGTTGCGCGACATTAATACAGGTATAAAAATATGTGCACTTATATCATATGAAAAGTTTTACTTAATTTTATTTACATTGAAAATAGATGCACTTATATCATATGCTCGTATTTTCTAGGTTTGGTCCTACGAGAACTTTCATATTGGTAGGCCAGTCTCCCGCATTAATATCGACGTTGGTGTTTTCTCGTGGACTGCGGATGTAGCAGATCCAGTACACTGTGAATATGCGGTTATCTCTTTATACCTGGTCGAATTTGATACACTGAAGTATAATGAGGTAAAATATCTGTATTATTATTTTATAAAGCCATTATAACCATTATCTTATAATGTTTTGTCGTAAAATATGTGACATACTATCCGTACCGGCTTAAGTATAATCCTATTAAAATACAAAGAACAGCCTATGACCTTAGTGTCCATAGTTGTTTCCTAATATTCGACGGTGAAATCATGTATCATCCAGCTGATCGCATTATGCGACAATTCTGGGTGAAACAAAAGATTCTCGATGAGCCACCATATTTAAACCGTAGTAAAGGGAGTGTAACTAAAAGAGCAAGCAAAATGATTCCACAGTGGAATTCTAGATTGGAGACACAGCCCGCGGTACAGCCGTCTCAACTAATAGACTATATAAATGAGGGTAAGTTATTTAAAAAGTTGAACAAAATAAATTTTTTAAAATTATATGAAATCAAATGCTCATATTCGTTTAAATGGTGTAGCATTAGGTGATATTGCCTATAGACCTTGGTGAGGAGCTTCTCTTATCAGTAACCGATCCTACCGATATGAGGAGTTGCGATTCCAACATCGGGCTGTTGATGATGCTAGTTATCGTGAATGATATCAACGTATAATTGAGAAGGTACATATTTTATTGATAAAAATGTTTATCTCCATAGTTTTTTATTTATGAATTAATTGGATTCTACTTAATATTTCATCTTCCAAATTTGAATATAGCATGTAAAAATCATCCAGTGAGAGACTCGTTGAGCACAGCAGTAAGGTCATTTTTGGATGATGTGCGAGCATTTCTGACTCCACCGAACCCTCCGTTACATATTTTACCCAATTATCCTCAAGGCTTAGTTTGTCGACGACAATCACATCCGCGTAGAAAGTATCATGTTTGGCATATGGATAGCCCGCCTCAACAATATGACGAGGTCCCTCAACAGGCTGAGCAGGGCAGTTCCTAACAGGCTGACCAGGGCACTTCCCAGTGGGCTGGCCATCCCAGTGGGCTGGCCAGGGCACTTCCCAGTAGGTTGGCCAGGGCACTTATCAGTAGACGGGCGAGGGGACGTCACAGGCACGTACCTCACAAATGGACCGAGAGACGGGCGAGGGGACGTCACAGCCTGGTGGTAACTATTAGGATTATTACATGCAGATGGCCACTTCTATATTTGATGTACCCCAGTTTGATATAGCTACTCAGTTATTTGTGACTCCAACAGCGCTGGTGCAGACATATGAGACTGATGAATTTGACCCATGGGCACCATTGCCAGGGGAAAGACCCGAGGATACAGTAGCAAGAAGAAATAAACTCGCTCTTAGGCCAAGGCCTCGTAGGAATTATGACAGGATGGTAAGAGGCAGAGAATGAAATTCTTGTACTGCTAGGTTTTATTAGAAATTTATGTATTAGAAATAAAATTACATCAATGAACTTATAACTTTTCTAATAAAATTTATGCCAATGCATTTATTCTCTTGGTTGGTTGGTACATCTTCTTCGATTGTGTCCTAAACCATTACAGTTGCTACATCGAAGATCTTTTGATGATTGATCCTTTGTCATGATGCGGTTCTTCTTTGGTCTTCCTGCTTTCCGTCGTACATCTGGTACTCCAATGTCGCCTATAACCAATGTACTTTGAATATTGTAAGGAACTGGAATTGGCTCCAGGTGCGGCTCATATACGCTTCTTAATGCTTCTTTGGAAAAAATACCTGGATAAAAACTCTCGATGCTAATATTTTTATAATTACAAGCATAACATACATGTACACATGGCAGACAAGTATGATACCATTTAAAACATGTACAATATTTTTTATCTAAGTTAACAACATATGTTCTGTTTGTTTCACGATCTAGTATTTCAAACAAATAGCCAACTATACTCAATATTTGCAGCTGGTGTCTTTTTTTTATGATACTGGCCATAGTATTTAACATCTTCGGACAATAATCAGTTGCAAGATTTTCAGCTTTGTGTCGATTTTTGTCCTGAAGTGTTATAATTTTGGCTCGAATACCATCAAGTAGTGTTGTTATTGGTTTATCGCATAAGTTTTTAATCCAGTTATTGAAGCATTCAGCAAGGTTCAACGTGTTAATATCTAATCTAGGACAAGGAGAATAAGCTGTTATCCAGTGTGATAAAATACGAGTTTCATCATTTACTCCAACAAGCCAATTGTAAACATCGATGTTTTCAGCCTTAATTATTTCAAAGCAAATATTCCCATCTGTCTTATTATAACATCTTGCAAGGTAGTCTAATTTACGTTAAAAATAAGGCAATCTACATACTAGTTTTAAATTTTGTTTAAAATATTGAATACAATAAAAATGAGGTGATTCTGGAAAAGTAGCACTCATGAAATTTATTAATTTTTTATGTTTATCTGATATAAAAGAAATTGTATTCCATGCCTTAAAACTACCTTCAAAAGATGTTTTCAAACCGTTTAAAAACTATGTCCAAGAATTCGTGTTTTTGCTCTCAGCAACAACATAAGCAATTAGATATAATTGATAGTTAGGATCATGAGCACACGCAATAAATAAAATACCTTAAAATTTAGAGAAAAGAAATGTAGCATCAGTGCTAATCAAATGTAAACATCCCTTTAAAAAGCCATTAATGCATGCCTTGAAATAAATAAATATTCTTTGAAACTTATTATTTTCTGTAGTCTTTATATAACATCTGCTACCTGGATTTGTCTCAATGATTGTAAAAGCATACTCTTCAAGACTACTATATGCATCAATATAACTACCATTTATTTCTGATAAAGTAATTTCTCTAGCTTTCTAAGCTTTACAATATTTAATATGTATTCGGTGTTCCCTATAGATATCATTTATAACATGCGATGGACTATACGACTGATTATTACGAATTTTATTAATAATCTTATTCTTAACCCATATAGTTGTCGCTAATGGATGATTTTTCGTTGTAAGTCCACCTAAACAAGAATGAACATTTTCTAGCGTACTAATGACGAATGTTTCGTCGTTGCTAATGGCTTTAGCGTACACTCTCCAATTACAACTAGAAATGTTATATTTATATTACAATTCCATTGGCATTGTTTCTAGTAGTCCTGTAATAATATTTTTTTTTCAATTGCTATATCGCTAATAAAACTTCTAAATGCATGCCAATTCATAATTTTTTTTCCAATGAATAAATTATTTAAACTATCAACATTATCATCAAGTATATCATCTATATTTTCTATTAAATCATCACTATTTTCATCGTCGGTATTACCATTATCTATTCTATGTTCTTCTTCAGGAAATGAAATAACTTGGTGAGAAGAACTAGGAGCACTACTAATTCTTGGTGGTGGTGGTGGGGGAGTCACAAAAATATTAATATACGCTGATTGTATATTAACTTCAAGAATAAATTTTTATGCTTCCTCACTAACTAAATTTATGCAATTAGATAGATAAATATCTACCAATAAAAATTCATAGCCAATAGAAAAAATTTCAATTATTAGATTACGTAAATTATCAAACAAAATATTTTGATCAATTAAAAGAACTTCAACTAAACCTCCTTCATAAGTTAACCCATTTAGTACACCACCAAGCGAGCATATTATTGTTATACTTCGATCCATGGCAACAAGAAAATGGACTTCAAAGATTGTATATTGAACGGAGCTTCTCTTGTGTGGAAAGAAAGAAACTTCGTATGGAAAAAAATAAAATTTTTGATTGCAATGTTTGATATGCTGATATCAAACAAATACTACGTTTATATAGGTAACTTCGAACCGATCGTTAGACGAACGTTGGATATGAACGTTGAAAAAATAGAGCCGTTGATAAAGATATCCAATTTTCAACTATTTTAATATTGCTTTACTATTAAATATATTTCTATTCCAACATGTTTAAAAATGAGTTATGACAGAAAAAAACATGTCACTAAGAAATTAATATAGACTATGACATAGACATGGTAATCAGTGTCGGAGCATAAACTGGACTATAGGCCGAACTTAAAAAAAGGAAAAATTTCTGCTCACAGTCCCTCCTAAGAAAAATTTCTGCCTCCGCCCTTGATGGTAATTCACTGACTTATCATTTACCACAAGCTCCTTAATCATGGCCATAAGCTCCCGAAATCTGACACCAATGTTGCTTCCTAAATTACTGTTAGTTCTGAGATAGATCAAAGATGGTCGAACAGTGGCCAGAACAAAGAATCACACAATACCTTGCAGTCCATTATCTGTTTGATCCTGAAGTTGTAGCCAAGATCAGAGATACGCAAACAAGTTTGCTCTCTGATTGAAGTAATATATATATATATATATATATATATATATATATATATATATATATATATATATATATATATGTGTGTGTGTGTGTGTGTGTGTGTGTGTGTGTGTGTGTGTGTTGTGTAAATATGGATAATTTACCATATTTGGTTGATATCTTTTGGCATTACCATAATTGTTTGATATCATATCTTTTGGCATTTATTCTCTTAATTGCCATCATTAAATGTCAACCTCAATTGTAAACCTATATGGGGCTCCTCTCTAGCTTATTTACATGGTGAATGAAAAAATAATTTTCTCCATTCTTTCTACTTTATAACATGTTATCAACACGAATTGCTCCAGGAAATAGAAAAAGTGAGAAAGAAGTTCTAGTAAAATTATATTGAAGAAATAAGTCTAAATCTTGTATACTTAGATCACAAGTTTTAGTAAAATTAAATATATGTTTAATTTATGTGTTTATAGATTGATTAGAATATAAGTTTTCTAGATCTATTTTCTATTTTAGCTAAATTTGTATTCAACATGTTCACAAATTCATTCAAAATAGAAAATCTATTATTTGATTTATTTAAATTCTATAATGTAATAATTCATATTGTTGTATATGTGAATTGAATTATGAGAAAGTACCAAAAATACATAATGATCACATTGTTGTATATGTGATACACATAAGACATAAAATTCTTTGATAGTGTTTCATCACATTGTGGTATATGTGAAGTTTTGAAAGCACTTATCAATTTTATTATTTACAAGGTGATCACATTGTTATATATGTGTGATACCATAAGATATAAATTTTTTTAACAGTGTTTCATCACATTGTGGTATATGTGAAGTTGTAAACCCCCCTAAATTTATTCTGTGGATAGTTAGAGTGGACCAGGAAATTTTTTTATAGAAATTATTGAGGTTTAGAATAGAGTATATTTATCTGGAATTTTAATCCAATTAATTAAAACCCTTGGCGCGCACTATCGTTGTCTAATTATTCGGAGCCCATTTTCAGCCCATAAATTCTATACAAATATTGTACTTCTGACTAGACCCGCCAAATTAGGCACTGGATTTTTCCGTCACAAAAAGTCAGATTCCGTTGTGCTCTAAATTAATTGCACAATTTTTCGAATTCGAAATTCATATTTAATTCGGTGTCGGACTCCTGTGTCGTTACTCTAAATTTTGGGATACCAACTTAACCCGTTGAGCCAGACCAACAAAAGGGTCCAAGACTGACTCCAAGCCCCCACCATTTTTGGCTTTTGCACCATTTCCGGATTTTGACCCCAAGTGCCCCAAATTAAATTAAATTCGCGGGACGCTTATTTCTATTTAATTCGAGATTACCAACTTGGTAAATCCTATTTAAATCCTAAATTAATCCCAATGCCCATTTAATTAAACCCGTTCCTCACCCACACTACCCCCTCGTCATACAATTTAATAAACACAATTTTTGGCACAATTTTTGCGTCATTTCATGTGTTTGTACAAGTTCCCGAACTTAAGGGGCTAATGTGCAAAAGTAGCGATAGGTGTCACTTTCTCATTGGTTTGGGCCAATGAAGAAAGCCTCCCCCCTCTTTGGACCGGTCACTACCCCCCCTCTCTCTCATGGATTCATTCATCCATCATAATAAATCTCAACCATCCATTCAAATAATTCCACTCATTTCTAACCACACATTCACACCACTCTCTCCTATTTAATTCCCCCCTCACACACCTATCCCTAGGCCGGCCCTAATTTCTAGGAGCATTGGAAAACCCCCCCTCCCCCTCTCTCTCTCTCCTCCCTCTCCCCATTCAGCCGACAGCCCACTCCCCTTCCTTTTTCCTTCTCTTTTCTTCTTCTTCTTCTTCTTCTTCTTCTTCTTCTTCTCCTTCACCACCCACTTCACCACCTCACCAACACCCATACCAGCCATTCCACCACCACCTCAGCCCCTTCACCACCCCCACGGCCACGTGCACAGTTCACCCTCACCGTGGACACTGTGCACAGCCTCCTCCCCTCTCCACTTCATTCCACATCACCACCTCCACTTCATTCTTCATCACCACCACCATCCAACTTCACCACCACCAACCAGCCCCTTCACCACCCCCATCCAGCCACTCCACCACCACCATCCAACCCCACGGCCACCATGAGCACCATCAACTCCGGCGAGCCTCATTGAGGTTCACTCCTCCACCTCTCATGTATTAATTTCCAGAATATTAATTGTGTTAAATAGGAAGTTTATATAATGGAATGATATTAATATTGGAGATGTTCATATATAGTTAGAGTGTATATTGTGTGGATTAGTTTAGTGTATTTTTGAACATGAATAAGTGTCATGGATAAATGCATGGTTGAAGGGAATGATAAATAAATTACTTGTGGGTTAATTACATTTGAAAGAAGGTCCTTGAATATATATAAATGGTTAGTGTAGGTTTACTTTGGATTATGCGATAAGATATACTTTGGTTAATTCAAATGAGGTTTTATGTGAATGCATATGGAAATTAAAATGACTTGAGGATGGGTTAAATGAGGTTGACATAAGTTTAAATATTTATAGTGAGCATGTATCTCGTATTTGATAAAGTTGGACTGTGGATTAGAGATTGTCTTCGACTTAAAATATAACAAATAAAATTAAATTATGAATTTGAGGTAAAGTGAGTTTGTGACATTTAAATAAATAATCGGGATGTATGGTTCATGATAGAATTTATTAATTTAATATTGGAGAATTAATTTGAGGAGAGCATATAGAGGACTAGTTGTTTTGACTATCGTACCGAAAGTCAACTGTAGTTAACCCCCTAGTATCTTGTCCCTGTGAGTCGTAGCTGAGACTGAGTTTAGGTGTAGATGCGTGTCGCATCCCTGCTTGGCGTAGAATAGATTATTGATTTTGGGTTGTATCTATCTCTAGGTACTGCGGGACCCGAGGACTTGGACGCGGTACTGGGACTCCGTCATCAGCAGCCTCGCGCAGGCAAGTATACCTTGCCTTGTTGTACTGTTTAAATTCAGTTATTTTAGTTGCATATTTATTTAATTAAATATTTTATAACTGTGTGCCCCGAGAAGACTCGGGTGCAGTCAACGAAAACGTTGACGTTAGGACCTGTGATTGACTTAGTGTCCAGTGGACCCACCTAAAGTTGTGGAGTTATTGGTATGACTTCCCAGGCCTTGACATATTTCTTACACGTGTTGTGAGTCTCATGTAGGGCACGTTCCTGCGTATGTGGTTGGCCACCTGTACGTGTAGGCATGCGACGGATAGGGAATAACTTCTATTAGTGATGCAGGATAGAAGACTTAGCAGTTATTAGTAGGTGGAGCATAGACTAGCGTGGTACGATGGTCCTATCCGTGTCCTTGTTTGGTTGTAGGGATGGACCCTTGCTCTAACGTTGACTATGAGCCAGAGTTACGACGCCCCGGCGTAGTAGCGGAAGCGTGTTGTGGATACAACATGCTTAGATCATGGGGCAGGGAGGACGACTAGTAGGCGTATGGGACACCCACTCCTTCTATACAGATACCGCACTCGACGGAGTGATATGGACGTATATATATTGCAGATACCACGTTCTCTAGAGTGTTGGACGTTACTTGTTACATATTGCAGATACCACACTCTAAAGAACGTTGGACGTTATACTATTTCAGATACCATGCTCCTCGGAGATGGACGTTATCAGGTGCCCGTGTTATAGGGGGCATATGTGGCATACACTAGTCGGTTGTCACGATTTGTGAATTACTTCAGCATATGTCTAGCCTACACATTCCCATACACTCAAGTTGTCCTTAAATTACATTCACTTAGATGGTTAGCACACCCCATTTTTTTTTACTCAGTACTTACTCTATGGCATGTATTTTTGTATCTTGTTACGTCCCTCTGAGGACCTGGTTCCCTTCCAGGTTGTTTGTGCATTTGCAGGATACTTGATCTAATAGAGTGTGGACATCATTGCAGGTATATTTACATTTCTAGCTATTTCAGTCTTGTATTACTTCCATTTTATTCTGCTTATATAGCCTATTGTTTATAGACCTATATTGTTCTTCTGGTCTATTCGAACGGATGTGTTATTGGACTGCAGACTGATGATGCGTATCGTTCTTTCTTGAGATTACTTACCTTGGATTGAGATTTAGATTTAGTTGTTGTATATTAGAAATAGATTATTACTTGGATCACTTGACCATGGACAGCGTAAGTGCACTTCGTCGGGTCCATTAAATTGGAAAGCCCTACGGAGTCGTACCAGCTGGCCATTGCCACGTGTCTGGTCTCATAGATTTTGGGACTGGGGCGTGACAGAAGTTTTGAAAGTACTTATTAATTTTATTATTTACATCTAATATAATTATTTTTGCCATATAGATGTCAATCATTGCAAATGTTGAATTCAAAGCTCTTGATGTGAATGGAGACAATTATTTACCGTGGTAATTGGATGCGAAGTTGTACTTGCAGTCCGACAAGCTTGATGGAACTATTAAGAAGGCTTTATTTTTTCTACGACATCATATCCATGATTATCTAAAACAGAATATCTATGTGAGGATGATCCATTGAATTTGTGGACATCTCTAAATGATAGATTTGACCATCAACGGATGATAATCCTTCTGATTACTCAAAGTGAATTATTGAACCTAAGATACCAAGACTATACAACCGTTAAAGAACACAATTCTGCTCTATTTAATATTGTTTCTTGTCTTAGGTCGTGCGAAAAAAGTAATAGAGGCTCAAATGCTTGAGAAAATCCTCTCCACTTTTCATGCAAGTAATGTGCTTTTGCAGGAACAATACAGTAAAAAAAAAAATCATAAAATACTATGAACTGATGACTTGTCTCCTTATACCAGAGGCAAATATCAACGTTCTCTTGAAAAACCATAACTCTAGACCAACTGGGTCAATGTCAATTCCTAAGGCAAATGCTAATGTTGGATTTAGCAGAAGTCATGGTGGAGGACGTGGAAGAGGGCATAAAAAAACTATGGGAGACATGGTCATGGTTATCAGCCTTACAAAGGTGGAAACAATGGTTCACAAAAGAATAAATAAAAAAAGTGGACAACACCCTCTAACAAAGAAAATTCAAATCCTTAATATAAACCAAATAAGAGTAGTAATACTTTTCATAAATATGGCAAAGATGGACATTGGTTTAAGCAATGTCGAGCTCTTCAAGAAGAGGTTGACAAATTTAAAGAATCCATAAATGACATGTCTAGGCCATGAGAGTTTATTAGAAATCTTTATTATGTATTTGGAGTCACATTTCTAATATAATATTATCGTTTGGTGTGCTTATTATTTTTATTATATTTATGCTAACTAGAATATATGTTCATAATTTTTTTTTGCTTCATGATTGAAGGAAGGTATGGATATACGAAGGAAGAAAAATGACTTGGATATGTGTTTGGTAGATAGTGCTACAACACATACGATTTTAAAAAATTAAAAGTTTTTTTCAAAGTTAGTATTTGACAAGCATAAAGTGTTAACAATAGCTTGGCCATCCCATATAATAGAGGGCTTTGGAAAATCAAACATCATGTTACCTAATGGTACTCTAATAGATTTGCAGAATGTGTTATAGTCAAGAAATTCCAAATTTATTTTTGCTGAGTTTTAAAGATATACGCAGAAATGGGTATCATATTAAAACTCGAAATGATAACAATAAAGAGACATTATGTATCATATCTAATGTTGGGAGCAAAAAGCTCATATTATAAGAATTCTCTTTTCTTTCGTTGAGTTTGTATTACACCACCTTTGATATAATTGAATCTCATATGAATGTGGCAAAACATAAAGCAAATGATCCTGTCTTATGTACCATTTGGCATGGCCGTTTGGGTCATCCGGGATAAACTATGTTCAAGAGGATCATTGACAATTCTTATAAACATTTATTGAAAAATCACGAGCTTGGCTTACCAAAGAATCACCTATGTGTTCCTTGTTCACAAGAAAAGTTTATAACTGGACCATCTTTTCTAAAAGTTAAGAATGAGTCTCCTACTTTCTTGCAAAGAATACAATGAGACATTTATGGTCCTTTTCACCATAATAGTGGTCCTTTTAGATATTTTATGGTACTCATAGATGCATCTACTAGGTGGTCACATGTTTGTTTATTGTCTACTAGAAATTTTGCACTCACTCGTCCTTTGACCCAAATTATTAAACTTAGATCTAAGTTTTCTGATAACACGATTAAGTCAGTTAGACTTGATAATGCCGCAAAATTCAGCTCAGAAGTTTTTGATGATTATTATACATCATTAGAAATTGAAGCAGAACATCATGTTCCCCATGTGAACACAAAATGGGTAGCTGAATCATTTATTAAAAATCTCCAACTATAACTAGACCTCTACTAATGCAATCTAGTTTGCCATTTAAGACTTGGGGACATGCTATACATGCTGCATCTCTAGTTAAATTTAGACCTACGGCCTACCATATTTTTTTTACCTATACAACTTGTTAGTGGTAAACAACCCAACATTTCAGATTTAAAAAAGTTTGGATATGCAGTATATGTCCTAATTTCACCCCCGGAAAGAACTAAGATGGGTCCCAACAACGTTTGGGAATATACATTGGTTTTGAGTATTCTTCCATAAAATTTGGATGCTGCAAAGGTAACTAGATCACATGTGCCAGCTATGAATGTGCCAGCCAGAATCACTGTCCTAGTTGGAAAAAATTCAAATAAGGCGGCAAATGAATCTACTACTACACGTCAAAAGCATGGTAGACCTATAGGTTCCAAGGATAGTGTGTAACTACCACTTTCTACCATAGGAATATTTTGGTATTTTTGTATGTTGTTAATTTTTATATATATTATTTTCTATTAGTGATTGTCTAAAATTATATTAATGTTAGTTAGTGACTAGCCAATTAGAATTTGTAAGTGTTAGTTAGTGCTAATTCTTTTAGTCATGACTTTAATAATTAGAATTAATTAAGTTTAGTTGTCATAAAAAAATATTCCTCTTAGTTGTAGAATTTTTTTTTTAGTTAATTAGATTTCATTCATGATAAATGGAGAGGGACAAAATTGATATTTTGGCATGACCAAACCTTAATATAAGAGATAAGTTCAATTTATGGTTCATCCATTCATTTTATTTCACTCATTAGCCTCATCTTTTTCAAAGCTTCTTCCTTCCCAAGCAAACCCAATTTTCTACTAATTTTACTCAATCCAATTCCAATTCCACTCATTCTCACCACCATGAAGTCCTAGAGTATTGGAGAGCATAAGAAGATCCATAGGAGAGGAGCTTGATAGAAGATTGTGTCCGACTCATCTCTTCGGTGTCCAAATTCAGAATTCGTCAAGGAAGCTCCAAAAAACTAGGTAATTATCTCAAATTTATCAAATTCATGGTTAGAAATACCATTTGGTCATGTAGGAACCTTTCCATGGTTAGATTTAACTTCCCAATGGTACATCTAGGCCCTAGGAGTCATCAATTTGGTAGATCTAAGTTGGTGTCATAATTTTGAAAAAATCCTAATTGTGTCCAATGAGTGTGTGTATTGTGTCCTAATGAGGACTATTAATGTTTATTTAATAGGATGGATGTGTTCTTATGTCCAAAATTGGATACGTAAAGTCTGTATCATGATACGTCATGATACGTATAGGTGGATTTGGTAAATTGGGTGTATACATGTGTTCTTTTGTCCAAAATAACCCAAATTTATCATAGTATTCAGTCTCATTTTTAGCAGTCACATATACTTAGAAATGTAATAACTCCTAACTCAAGACTCCGATTAATCTCTTAATTTTTTACAAGAACCGTATCGAAGTTAGATTTTTAAATATATAAATTAATAGGAAAATTTATGCTGAAACTTTCTGTAAAACTGTTTGAGTGTTAGGTGTCTGAAAGACGAACGCGTTTCGATATTTTTGCGATTCCGGGAGATTCCAGACATGAAAATATAATCCGTTTGAAGTTTTAGAAAGATGTTACGAAGTGCTATGACATATTTTAACCCTAAAATTTATTGAATAGGTATAATAGGTAAAATATTGGTTACAAATAGAGAACTGACTATACGACATAGGTATTTTGTGTATCCTACGAGCCTAGGTAGTATGGATATCAATGAGTGTAGGTATCATAGGTTGTCAAGCATACATATATATATATATATATATATATATATATATATATATATATATATATATATATATATATATATATATATATATATATATATGTTAGGTAATATGTGTTAGTTAGTGTGTGTGTTAATGTTGATACAAGTGGTTATCAAGTGAGCCAAGTATAGGTAAGTTATGTGTCAAGGTATTAGAGTTTGGGGCATGTACTAGTGTGATACTTGGGTACTATGAGGATATTGGTATCATGACACTCAAGTATTACTATTAGAGTTAGTCGGGTAAGTATTTAGGAGGATAAGGTATTGGTCAAGATACTAAGATATTGGGTATTGGAACGAGGTAATAGGTAATATCAAGATGTCAAGTGCCAAGAGTAGGATGAGTATCTTGGATGCATGGTAAGTATATGTTATGGTCAAGGGTTAGTATCTTGGGGGTTGGTATCATATGATACTTAATGTGGTACCCTGGTACCATGTGCAAACAAGTGGGATATGTGTGGGATAAATTAGAGTGTGGTATCCTAGGATGTATCAAGGTATTTAGAATACCGAGGTACCAAAATATTAGATCTAGTATGAGGTAATACTAGGATACTAAGGTAAGGTTATGATATTATGTATTTGATTAAGATACCATGGTAAGGGTAGTATCTAGCTTGGGTAATGAGTTAGGTACCAAGGTTTGAGTTAAGGTATTTGGCATTGGTCAAGATAATGGTATTAACTAAGGTATTAGTCTAGAAACTATGATACGGGGTAATATGTTAAGGTATTGGTAAGGTAATGAGGTAATACTAAGGTAATAGCTAGGTAATGAGGTAATACTAAGGTATTGGCTAGGTATTAAGTGTTAGACTAAATTATTGTATATATTAGTATATCTATATATAGTATATAAGATATATTATATCATAGCTAACTAGTATAACTTTAAAACCTAGTATTAGTAAGGTATTTACCCATAGTTAAGGTATTTGAGATACATGCTAAGATATTGGGTAAATGTGTGATACAGGTTAAGATAACGTGACACAAGGTAAGGTAAATAGATATAGGCCAAGGTATTGACTAATAGTTAAGGTATTTGTGATACGGGCTAAGGTATTAGGCAAATGTGTGATATGAGTTAAGATACCGTGATACATCGTAAGGTAAATAGCTATAGGCCAAGATATTGCTAGAAATTATAGGTAGAAGTATATATTAGGATATTTTATGGTAGAAACTTATTAGTATAGCCTGGGAACCTAATATTAGTTTAGTATTAACTAGTATTGACTAGTTTGACTTAGTTAGCGCCTAAAAACTAAATAGTGACTTGTTAAGACCTAGTATAACTTTATAAACCTTGTAAATATGTAAAATTAACCTAAAAACTTGGAAATGACCTAGTTTGACTGTGTTTACCTAGATTTGACCTAGTTTGACTTATTTTGACCTAGTTTGACTTAGTTAGACCTAGTATTGACTTAGAGACATAGTTTCAAGCTAGTATAACATGTTTATAATTCCAAAATACTATTTTGACTTGATCTTTCATATATAGGTCTTTGAGGCACCAATACAGATATAGTTTGATATTCATTGCTCTAGATCACGGACGAGTATATCTCTAATAGTTTTCTTATTTGATAGTCTTTATGTTACATGTATTTAGTATTGAGATATTTGATTCTTAACACATTGATTACACAGATTGGTATACTTGGATCCCAGTCATGAGATGTTATTGTTTGCGATTACTCAGTGATTACCGTGTCGTTCTTCGTTATTACTCAGTGATTACCGTAATATCTTTGTGATTATATAGACCGTAATGATCATGCATGATATTATATACCGTGCATCATGATTTACATGTTATAACGAGTCATGATTTAGATCCGTGTACTAGTCGGGGACATAGAAAGTATTAGTGGATATGTGATCATACCTTATAGCCCGTGCAGTAGTGTAGCCCATGACAACTAGCTAATTATGCATTACACGTGTGGTTGAGCTAGTTTCCTTTATTTATAGACCATGCTAAGCCTAAGTTGATCACATATCTTACTAATATTTTAAGGCACTTATTGTTATAGTTTCTTTTACTTTCAGTTCTTTACAGTGATAATTCTTATCATATTACTTTTGGTTATTTCCATTATTTATCGTGATATTCCCTTATCGTGATGTTTACTATCTCAACGACTCTCCATCATTTATTTTATTGCTATTACTATTTCATAGCCTCTGTCATTTATTGGAAGTGCTATTGGGTTGTACTTCGCTCCAATCCTGATTGAATATATTTTTTAGATAATTATTTAGAGGTCTGATGTCCTACACATTATGGCCCTTAGGACGGCGAGCCAGCTGAGATAACACCCCTATTACAGGAGGATCTAGTACCAGCCGTTGAGGAGGCTCAACTAGTATTAGCAGACACAGCTAATTTTTTTTATTGTATTGGATATGTCTCCAGCTTAGATATTTGACATGTTATTTATATTTGAGACTATTTGTGTTTTGTTGATAGACTATCTGACTTGGATATTGGTTGTAGTTTGTGACTCTTGTGATTTTCCTTCTTCTATATGATATTGTGCCATTATCTTCCTCTAGTTATTGTGATTGAGTATTGATTATCATATTATATTGTCATCTTGTCATCCGTATGGAGTTAAGATATCATTGACATATTTTATATATTATTGTGTGAGATGATTAGATAGTATTGTTGACCTAGATAATGTTCTACCGCCGATTCTGCAGCATAGGCTGGACGTACCCACGTACTCGTGCCGGGTGTGGGTCATGACATATTTTTATGGTGGCCCATGCAGGTTAGGCTTTGCAGTTAGTGCGATATCGTGGTAGTACAATGACTTAGTTGTACTACTGCGAGCCTGCGATAGGATATAAGATGTAGGATGTAGGATGAGAGAATACTCAATCACAAACTAGGATTTCTTGAGAGATTTTTGGGACGACCCTTGAGAATCTTACTATAAACTCTAATTCGAAATCTGTTTCCACTTGTTCCTGTTTACCCTCACTTGATCGTTGTTGAATTTGATTCTTGATATTCGTTGTTGGCTTTGATTCTTGTATCGAAATAAATTTTATGAACTGAAATGAGGTATATTTTGATGACATATTTTGACGAGGACAGTGCGAAATGTAACCGTATTCTTTGGTTATAGAGCCAAGAGTTTATCGCAGCCATACTAGCTGGTGTGGCAAAAATGTAGAGACCTAATTTTGGATGTACATATCTTAATTATGAAATTTAGAGTTTCTCGGAGCTATACTAGTCGGCACAACGAGGATTCTAGATAACATGATTATAGAGATGCATACCTTATTTATAGACTCTATTGTTTATTACAACTATGCTTACTGGCGTGGCGATGATTCTGAATAACATAATTTCGGATAGACGTGTATGATTATCAGATTGTATCTTCAATTGGTTCTTAATATATCGTCTATATCATTCAACCATGTTACATTGAGTTTTGTTTCATCACCATACTAGCTCAGGATAGTGATATCTTTAGTTCCTCTAGTTAGTTTCTTACAGATCTTCACCTTCATTAGTTCCTGAGGCAGCTTCCTTGGATAGTATAGTAGTTTAGTAACTTGCAGATAGGTTGTGTCAAGTTGAGTATTAGTATTGGTTGTAGGAAGTATAGCTTGTGAGTCTGAGAGTGGTTCTTTGTTGGGTATATAAGCATCAAGTATCAGTATATAATCCTAGAAGTAACTCATAGTGTAGTACCATTTGCAACAATAGATCTAAGATTAGTGTCAGAGTATAGTTAGTGATTAGTACCTTGGTATTGGAAATAAGAGAGTTGTGAGAGAGAGTAGCATACCCATTGGTGATTATAAGCATTGGTATCATATCATCATGTATGTTTTAGATGAATATAAGTTCACATAGTCTAGGGATCCAACTAGAAATTGAATATCATGAAATTATTTTGAGTATTAATGGGGCCTCAATATTCTATTGGTGCTTGATATTTGGTTATGTTGAGAATATGTATTCACGAGATGTATTAGTGAGTGTGCCATGATAGAGTGGTATCCATAAGTGTATAGGTGAGTGTGATAGTTTTAGTATGTATTGTTCTTGGTAATATGACTTGTGCTATATGTTGGAAATTATGCATTAAGTGAGGGTAGATGTGAGTGCACAAGTATGTGTCTAGTATGGGTGTATTACCTAGTACATGGGGTGTGTGGATGTGTTAGTGAGTGATGTGAGTGAGAGCATGAGTGGTGAAGAGAAGTACAAGTATGGGTATTTTATGAGTATCATATAATAGGAATTTAGTATCAGAAGTATCAATAGTGTGCCCGTGGGCAGGTTAGTATTAAGCAGGTATCATAGAGTATTAAGTACATGAATCGATGACAGTTATATAGTTAGTGAGAGTGCCTAGAGTGTGCAAGAGTCCAGGGTGCATCAGGTTTAAGATGAGTATTATGTGGTATGTGTAGTATATCAGCTTAGTATCAATTAATATCTTGAGAGTGACAGTATCGTTTAGTGTACCAATGTAATACTGATGTAGAGTATATTTTGGAGTAGGAGTTCATGTATTCAAGGTAGGGAGAATAGGAGGAGTAACCTGTGTGAGAGAAAGTTCATTGGGTAGAAGTATCTATATATATTTATATTGATACCAATGTACAGATGATTGGACTAGAGAAATTGAAAAGTGTCAGTGTATTGGTTAGTATCAGGATACCAAGATATGAGTATTTTTGTCCAGATGCAGAGCATCTCAAGTATCAGAAGCATTTAAGATATGGGTAACCTAGTGGTTAGTGTAACAGATAGAGAAGAGATCCTTGAGTACCTTAATAGGAGTGTATCCCATGAGTGTCATGTATAGGAGTTAGCGCCATATGATAGATAGTGTCAGAAATTTGGATATGTATCCTATAAAAACAAATAATAAAAATGTACAAGTTTCCAAATTCAGTGAAATGCCTATAGGCCTACCACATGTACCAGAAAATGAAGAGATCTCAATATTCCATGCATGTCCATAACATCTCATATCCTTAACACGCAAGATCAAGACCTTAACCAATATATCGAGTCATAATAAGTAGTATAGTATAGTAACATGTCACGTCACGATCCTAATATAAAATGCAGAATCCGGTCTCTACGAATATATCAAGTACGAATTTTCATAAAATGTTGGGTCAAGTGTCCTAAGGTCTGACTTAAAAACTGAAGGACCGGGATGACAACTCTAGAGGGCGGGTGAATATAGTACAGCGGAGAAATCTATCCAATTAAAAATTGTGCGACGTAAAAATAGTTACCAACTAATAACTGTATGTAAAGTAGAGCAGTAAAGTTGAGAGAGAGAGAGAAAACTCAAATATCGTGATGTATATTAGTTTTTCTCTGAGAGGATTAGTCCAGTTCTGATAACTCTTGCTCAAAGATTTATCCACTATAATCACCAATAGTGAATCAAAATCTTTGATCCAAAGGCTTGCAGACTTCTTACAACATCGAGCTTTGATCCGAAGGCTCGAAAGATTTTACACGTGCGTTTGATGTGAAGGGCACGCCGACTTCAAAACAAAAAAGAAAAACTTGTTGAGCCAAGTTTGTACAACTCTGACAGACTTCTAACCGAGATCGCACTTGGCACTAGAAGGCTGGGGAGTTGATCTTGGAGATGAAGAAGGTTAAAGCTCAGGGGTTTACTCTCTTATATGATAGAAAGATTGAGAATGGTTGAGTGAGTAGGAATATGGAAATCTAAGTCTATTTATAGGATTTTGTTGGACAAAGTTCGACCAGAGTTCGGACAAAATTATTTGAATTTTTGAACGTTGGAGACACAAAATCAGAGATTACACAACTGGCCAATCTTCTGTAAATAGCAAATCTGAGTTCGGTCAGAGTTCGGTCTGCTGATTTTTAGAATATTCTAAGTTGTGTATGGGCTAGTTTTTTTTCTTATTATGGATGGGTAGATTTCAGGCTATTTGAGTGGACTTTGAGGTAATCTTTTTGTAAGTGGACTGAGGTAGGTTTTGTGAGTGGACTGAGTACTATTTGGTTGCTAGTGCGACTCGACTCACATAAGTCCTAGACTCAAAAAAATATAAAATTATAATGCTTGAAACACAAAAACATAAGACAACGTAAGATGCAGATGGTTGGTGCAGATATTTGTCTTCAGTAGTAATGTGGCATGACTTCAGTAACCATCCTTTACATCTAGTAACTGTACTTTTTGTATATAGACTTGGTGTTGTCGATTATCAGAATCAGGTTGACCGTAAACATTTGTGTCAACAATCTCCCCCATTATGATAATTGACAAACCATGCCAATACAAATTAGATACTAGGTAGCCATTGATCTGATATAATATATGAGCTTTGACACGAGCTCCCCCGTAATAAAATATTTATTTTGATTAGTGCAAGAGCTGGAAAAGGATATTGTTTCTGTGAATCTGTAAACATGTTTTGTCTTATAATAAACAAGATATGAATAATAGCTCATAATACGTATCACAATGGTATCTTATATTTGTATTGTCATTTCTTCCCCTTTGTCATTTAATCATAAGGAAAATAAAAGCTTTCCTGAAATAAATGACGAAGACAAACGAAAGAAAAGAGCATACTAAGAGATAAAAGTCCCCCTGTTAAAAAAACTTCTTTGTTTTAATATTAGAAAAAATATGTCATATTTCTGTCAAATAAGAAGATCTAAAAGCACTATTATTGACAGATTTGCATGCATAGATTCTATCACATATTCAGTAAAAAGGAATCATAATTATGTGAATCAGAAAAATATCACAGATAATGCTTAAGAAATTTTTAGTATATTCATCTAAAAATGCATGGAGCTGAAATAACATAAGTCCATACTTAGTCCAAGTAGCATAGATAATCTCGTACAATCATCTGAAATAAAATCACATAAATCCATAATAAAATATAATATCTTCAGAAGCATCCTAACATGATAGCAACTACAGGCCATCACCATCTGTCGGATCCTCAGCTGGATAGTGAGCATCGAAGTAGGCTCTGGTAGGATCCAATTACTGCTGAATAAATGGGTCATCGATCCAGTAGCCTAAATGAGTAGGGTCACGAACCACTGGAAATGGTGTGACAGGATGATGAGCTTGGCTATACTGAAGATCTGCTATGGAGTTGGCCAAGATATAGGCCTAAATTATAGTGCAGTAGTCCTGGTCATGAAGACGATTAATGATCATCTCGTTTTGCAATCGGAACTGCTCGTGAAACATGTCTTGGATAGATTCCAAGGTGGCAGGAGGGACAAAAGTGGATGGTATAGTTGCAGCTGGAGTAGATATGGCATGAGGTGGATAGGTAGGATCAGCTGGAGCAGCAGGATCATTGAGTCATCATCATCATCATCAAAAGGATATGTCGGCTCAGTCCTGCGGGCTTTGGTCAAGTATGCTGGCTCAGAAAGAAAAGTGGGCTCATCTATATGAATAAGGAAGTGATCAAAGATAATAGAACATCGAATAGTACTTCTATCATAAGATAAGTTGTAATAAAATATTCTAATTGTATTAAGGTAGATAGGTTTTCTAGTGGAGACTAGGATAATAAGATTGTCATGTCCCAGTACCGAAATACGGAGACGGACATGGCCAGATATCCCATACAAGATATAGAATATCGTACGATGATCATGACTATAACTAGACAAGAGGGTGCATGCTACAATCAAATCACTTAGGATCATTTAGAGCATCTATTATTTCAATCAATCAAACAAGAAATAGTAACATAGAACATATATGATAAAGTAGAAAGGCGTCCCATATGCTCTCTCAAAATATCCTGGAGACTAGTTGTACAAAATAAGAAGCTGGTAGAGTAACAAAAGTACATGACCGTGATCAGCTGCAGTCTGATTAAATATAATCATGTAAAGAAAACTAAATGTCCAGACTTGCTGGCTAACAAGTACCGGTGTCTAAATGCTCAAAAGTGTAAAATGTACAATAACGAGCAGGAAAGAAGAAACCCATTCATTTTTCTCAACGGCCATCCGTCTGGTGCACGTCATTATTCAAAGGAAAGTAAGCTGGATCCTCGGGTGCTGGCTCTAAACTTGGCCATGCAAAACCAGTAGGGTTATACCCCAAATAGCAAGTACCACAAAGGAAGCACGAATAAAAAAACAGAAACCAAGGCAGTAGAAATAATTCTGTCTCATAGTTTCAGTCCATAGCCTCCATAGCCTGTCATAACACAACTATCTAACCCTACAGCCAAACAAGGACAAGGGTTAGACCGTCGCACCATGATAGCCCATGTCCAAAGACTATTTAACAGATGGCAAATACACTTACAAACAAGATTTATTTAATCGGCCAATCATGACTACAGCTTTCTAGATGAAGTCTAGGTTATCCCAGTAGAATTAATGCATATAATAGGAATCCTCAGGTCACGCCATATACTCGCAGGGCTATCCGAGCCATAAATCACCGCATAGCACATAGTATTACGCACCGGTCCCTCGTAAGGCCATCGTGTTGAGATCGCATAGAACATATTGTATAATATAATAGTAAAAAATTATAATCTACTAGTGAGGATTAAATAATATCCATAGGGGACAGCCTGAACTCTCCAGATAATTGTTTGGGGGTGGATAGTTAAGCACGATCTCAGGATTTTGTCCCTCCTAATGTTCTACAAGTTTTAGTTGCCTAGTTAGCCCTACTGTTAACTATAATCTCATGGTGTGGTCACATGATATTATCCTTATATGTTGTACCATAATACAATCATGCTAGATATGAATCCACTTGTCACTTGGCAGTTTAATTTGGATTCTTTCCAGCGTTATGCAACAATCAACAGATCCTAGCTATGTTTGGTTATTGACTAGCTCTTATGTCCATGCTAGAGAGATCGGGTCATATCATATGTCGTGTAGCACATAGGTACACCTTAGTATAAAACATGTAACATGATCACATAGAAATACTCAACATGTAGGAAAACAGAGCACTTTGTAAGTGTATCATTATAGATACAAGTGGTCAAGTCGAGTCACCAATTAAAGTAAATCTCATGAGTCTATCATATTGCAACACATAAGTCAAGTCATGCATATAGATGTTGTAGTCACTTGGCGCATGGTCGAAATCTACACATAGTCAGGTTAGACGCATAGTCAGGTCGATCACATAGCTACTGAGTCTAATCTCAGTTACAGTCATCAAGACCCCCACACATAGATCACAAAGTCCAAAGAACATCAAAACCAATAACTCAATGAAATATGTGCATAAAGCTGCATAAGGATTTGGGGTGCATGAGGGTTGGGGACTAATAGGGGACCGGGTTACATAGGATCTGGGATGCATGGGCGAGGCAAAGTCCACTCATCAGAACAAGTGCTAAGTGACGGGCAATAAATGCAAGTCAGAGAACTGACTGATGTGACAAGCCAAAAAGTGTGGGTCAAGAGAAAAGACAAAATCATGGAAAGTCATACAGAGTCATAAAATTTGTGCAGAGTCATTTTTCAAAAGAAGAGACGCATGGCACGCTGTCTCATAGTCATCTGGCGCATGAACTCTGAGTCGCATAGATTCTTGGCCCTTTGTAAAATTTTATGCATTCAGTGTTCTATGCATTTGACTTTCAAACGCATGCACAGAGCAGTCATGCGCACGATAAGATAGGTGTATAATAGATCATGCCACATGGAGCTGTGCTGCTTGAGACTCTACCGTCCCAGAACAGCACGAACTCCATGGAAAAAAGCTTAAAAATCAAAAACTTGTTTTCTTTATAAATCTTCAATTTAACTCCAAATCAAGTGAACCAAAAGCCAAAATGCTCAAAATAAAGTGCTCCATCACATGGAACAAATATTTTTCTAAAATAATAAGTTTTAATAGATTAAAACCAAGAAAAACTCATGGAACCTATGAAAAATTCTAACTTAAAATGTAGATCTACACAAATGCACCGATCAAAACTGAAAACTCCAAGTACTAAACATGCTTAGAATCATAATATACATATATTAGACTAATAATATACAAAAAAATTAAAGAAATTAAAATGCTATGTTTTCCATGTCATGCAAGGTGTACTTGTCTAAAATAAAGAAGAAAAGAAGGAAAGTGAAGAATGAAGGAAGAGAGAGAAAGAAGATGGCTTATATAGCTGGGACTTAAGGTTTAAACCATTGGCTCAACTCATGACCAAACCAACTATGGGACTCGTCTCACAGTATTCATATTTTATGCGGATACGTATTTTGTGCTATTTATTGGATCTCGAGGAAGCTTAAAAATTCTCAAAATTAAAACTTTACTACCTAACCAGTATACCGATAATATACTATAGTATACCGACGATATACTGTCCGACAAATACTTGTTTCACTTTTTGAGATATTTTTGAGATATTTGTTTGAGATATTTTTGAGATATTTTTGAGATATTTCTCCATAAATAGTACTTGATTCATTTTTTTTCTTTCTTTCTCTTTCTCTCTCCTATCTTCTTTATTTCTCTCTCGAGCTTGGAACGTGGTCTTGAGACCTGGAGTATGATTTCTGAATGCCTTCGTGGTTGTGGACTAGAAGGTTTAGGCTAGAAGCTCGCTTTAGACAAGTACACCTTGTCGATTTTGTAAACTTTTTTTACTTTCTGTCATTTTACTTTCCTGAAGCTTTGGTTATTACTTTTAGCTTAGACTTACTTTACTATTATTGTTCATATCCTGATTTCTAGATTAGTGACCGTCTTAATTTTGATTTATGGTAGAATCTTGTATCGTCCTTTTTTGGTAACTCGGTAACAGAAACGGTACCGGAGATGTGACCGTGAGAAGTAGTTCATATTGTGATATGAGACTTACCCTAGACTTGACTTCTTATTAAACTAGGTTTTGATAATTTTTGGGATTTAATTTGGGTTCCAAAAATAAGACTTGACTTAACCATGTTTATTCTTGAAAATCGGCATACTGATGGTATACTACAGTATACCGACGGTATACCAATTTCAACCGACTTGGATTTCTAGATATTTTTCTATGAGCCCTATGGCATACCGATGGTGTACTAAAGTATATCGATGGTATACCGATCCTTGCCGTCATTGTTAACCGACTTCAGGATAACTGTCTTAGTCGGCATACCGATGGAATACTACAGTATACCGATTTATGGAACTTTATTTTCCAGCAACTTTCTTGCTTACTTGCAATGATATATCGATGGTATACTACAGTATACGAATGATATACCAATTTATTGGAATCCAGAACTTGTTATATTTTTTCTATCTTTGGACCGGTATACCGACGATGTACTGGATTGTAATGACGGTATACCGATCATACACTTTCTTTAGGAATTCTTATTTTTTGTGATTTCGTTATGATACTTCCACGCGATAACTTGATCTGACTAGACATGAACTTACATGACTTCAGAGGACTTGACTTGACTTGGCTTTACTCAATTTTATCCAACTTTGCCCGGCTACACGTGATGACATAATTGACTGAACTTGACTTGGCATGAATTTACATGGCTTTATCGGAAATGGCTTGAATTGGTTTCACTTGGCTTCATCTGGATTGACATAGCTTCATATGGTTGTACATGGTTTCACTTGGCTTCATCTGGATTGACATGGCTTTACCTGGCTTCACTTGGTTTTACGTGGCTTGGTTGTTGTCATGGCTTACATGAGTCCATTTGAGCAATGTATATAAAACTTGTTTTTATTACTATTAGAACTTGTTTTGTTTTATCATGTCTAGTATGGATTCTACGAAATGCCACACCTGGATTCATATAAAAAACTGCTAGGGATTAATAACTAGAGATTCACTTAGTACATGGCTAGAGATTTTTCTAGATTGTATGTAGTCCCGGTTATTCATACAGTTATCTTAAGGAGTATCCAGTTGTTTATATTGTGGGGTATCTTAAGGAGTATCCGGTGCTGGTTTGTGCGTATGGATATCCCGGATGGTCTGCAGGGGCATGCGATCAGAAGAAACTCTAGCATCGTGTTACATTATAATTGTTAGTTATTAGGATTGTGATAACCCTAGTTAGTTAATGTATCAAGCCATACTTATATGATTTGTCATAATTTATGGATGATAGTTAGTTAGGCTTTACATGATCACACCTTTATTTTCTCTACTTGTTACTCTATTGTTTATCAGTTCAGGATATGTCTCATTGCAGGTTTATAGTATTTTTTTTTACTATCCTGAGATCATTTCAATTCAGTCTTTACCTTCGGTATTTGTGTCACGCCCCAGTCCCAAAATACGTAGGACTAGGACACGTAAGCATGCCAGCCGCATGTATATGGCAACTCCAATATATGGAAACCATAACACATGCGGACACTGTATCATGAATAATAATTCACAAGTGGTAAAACTATCACAAGTCACAGGGCATAATCTAAATCTCATCCACAGAAATCAAATAGAAATAAATAAACAATATCTATGAACTAGATCTCAATATAAAGTATCTAATGATGGTAGTCGGATGGAAACAAATCCACTGCCGAACTCGAATATAAAAGCAAACAAAATAATATAAGTACGACAGCCAACAATCACTGAGACTAGAAGAGAGGACTCCTCGGAACATAAGTAACCAGTCCGGATCTGCGCTCCTGCGAATACTCATGAACATCTACACCTGAAAAGGGACCAAGTCCTCAGAGGGATATAACAAGATACATAAAAGTATGCCATAAAGTAAATACTGAATAAATAAAGGGGTGTGCTAACCATCTAATCAAAATGCAATTTGAGGACAACTTTGAGTGTATGGAAAAGTGTAGGCTAGACATATGCTGACGTAATTCACCAATCGTGACAACTGGCTAGTATATGCCATATATGCCCCCATACAAGGGCGCTATGTAATATAATAACGTCCAACTCCGAGGAGCATGGCATCTGCATAATATAATGTCCATATCGCTCCGAAGAACGTGACATCTGAATAGTATAACGTCCATATCGCTCTGAAGAATGTGGCATCTGCATAGTATATATCGTCCATATTGCTTCGAAGAATGTGGCATCTGCATAGAGGAAGTGGGTGTCCCATACGCCTACTAGTCGTCCTCCCCGTGCAATGATCTATGCATGTTGTATCCACAACACGCTTTAGCTACTACGCCGAGGCATCGTAACTCTGGCTCATAGTCTATCGTTAGAACAATAGCCCAATCTTACAACCAAACAAGGACAAGGATTGGACCATCGTACCATGATAGTCTATGCTCCGACTACTAATAACTGCTAAGTCTTCTAACATGCATTACTATTAGCAGTTATACCCTAACCGTCGCACGACCTACACGTACAGGTGGCCAGCCGGATACGCAAGTCCGTGCCCTACATGAGACTCACAACTCGTGTAAGAAATATGTCACGACATGGGGAGTCATACCGATAACTCCACAACTTTAGGTGGGTCTACTAGACACTAGGTCAGACACAAGTCCTAACGTCAACGCCTTCGTTGACTGCACCCGAGTCTTTCTCGGACGTGCACAGTTATATAATATTAAAATAAGTAAACATGCAACTACTAATACATAATTTAAACGGTACAACAAGGCAAGGTATACTTGCCTGGCATGAAAGCTGCATAGTACCAATAACCTGCTCCTGAAGTCGCGTAAATAAATCCAATATCCTATATACATATGACATAATACAATACAACATCAGTCATTATACTAGCACATACACAACCATATATACACTGGACCCGGGGGTACGCTAGGGGTAACACTAGTCAACTAACACGGTCAATTGCACGACTAATTACGCGGGTGTCCTATATTAAGTGTTGTATCAAAATCAGACAGTCAAAATAACATGTGTCTAGGCCAGTACGTAAATGTACACAAGGCAGTCATCTAACATGTTCTTAGGGTCAACATGGTCAAGGTAAACACGGGATAATCCACAGTGTCCTAGGGTCATACAATATAAATACATATATAGTCATAAGCATATAATTACTTATATAATCCTCCATCTATATATGTGTATATATATATATATATATATATATATATATATATATATATATATATATATATATATATATATATATATATATATATCACTTAAATCCTAATACGCGTATGTGTTCGCGTACAAGTCATTGGGTTCACCGACTAAGGGTCCAATATCAACTAACAGTCATAAAGCAATACTCATGTCCTAATAGCATATACACAAGTACACATAAAAATAAGGAGAGGGACATGTTCGAACCTTGGGGTACGCGCACGGGAATGACGGTGACGACGATGAGGTTGACGACGATAATGACGATACGGTTGACGACGATGACGGTGATGATGACGATGATTAGGGTTATGATGAAATGATAACTATGATGATGGCGATGATTACGACTATGGCGGCGATGATGATGGTGATGCTCATGGTGAAGATGATAGTGATGATCATGATTACATGATGGTAATGACGAGTATGATGATGTGGGTGATGGTGATGACGAGGATGATGATGTGGACGATGGTGATGATGAGGATGATGATGAGGATAGGTTGATGATGATGATGATGAGTACAATGGTGATGATAATGGTGAAGGTGATGATGATGGTGAAGGTGTTGATTAGGGTTAAAGAGGATGATGATGATGATGATGGTGAGTTACTGGCCGGAGGTTTTCTGCCGGAGTTTGGCCAGGGGGAGGTCCAGCAAGGACGAGGATCAAACAGGGAGAGAAAGGAGAAGGAGTTCGTGTTAATGGTGGTGGTGAGTCGGGTTAGGGGTCATATGCTCCGGCGAGGAGGAGAAGAGGGTAGTGGTTCGACTGGGACGAGGTGGAGATGGAAGTCAGGGAGTTTGTGGTGGTGATGTTTCGGTTCAGGCGGAGGGGAACGAAGAGGGATTAGACGGTGTGGAGAGAGGAGGGCGATCGAGGTCGAAGGCTCGGGGAAGACGGTGGGTTGCAATCCAGGTGGTGGCTGGTCGGCTCACCGGAAGGAAGTGCAGGCGGAGGAGGTCGGGGAAGAAGATGAAGCGGAGGTCGAGGGGGAGACCTGGGAGGAGTTCGTGGTGGAGCCACGGCGGCGCAGACAGAGGTCGTCTGGCCCGAGGTACTGGGTCTCCGACGAGTCGAGGGGAAGCGGCCGGTGGAGCTCCGGTGAGGTAGGGGTTGTACGGGAAGAGGATGGGTGAACAGGGAAGGTCGGCTGTGAGTTGGGTTAGGTATTAGGGAAATAAGAAAATAAAGAAAAGGAAAAGAAAATTTATTTATATACATGTGGACTTGGGTTGGGTGTTTGACCTAAAAGCTTGGGCTTGGTCAACCCTCCTTGGAGTGGGCCTTGGCTTGGCATGGGGTGTTTGAAGGGCTATAAATTACATGGTTTAAATACAAGGGCTAGGTTTAAACGAGGGGGCGATGCTACGCGTTGTACATTCCAAAAATTATGGGAAAATTTCATGTGAAGGAAAAATTAGATTTCTTCACGTATTGTCCAATGGTGTGGACACCTTAATGCACTTTTGCATAAAAGCTCCCAACAATTGGAAAATTGCACAAAGATAGAAATTAGATTAAATTAATTGAAATAAATGCGCAAGGTGTTCTGAAATTAATTAGAAGTACATGGGGATAAAATTTGGTGGGACAGAAGTGTCATGGACATAGAAGACTCAGAATAGAATATTGTCATAATTTGGGTTGCACGAAACGGGTCAAGATTGTGTCTCCAATTTCGATTGGAACGCACAAGGATACAAAGTTGGAATTATTTAGAATTAAATAATAACGTCCGCGATGATTATTGTGCGACTAAAATGTAGCACAAGAGAGCATAATTATAAGTTACACAAAGGTCAGAATAAATGGCTGGCACGTCTAGGACAAGGTTGTGAAATTTGTTGGAAGGTAAAAGCTAGTGTAGTGCTCCAATTATCGAAGCAACGGTAAGGTGCACTATGTGATATAAATATGGTATAATTAAACAAAATACCCTGTTCTATTTCTAATTGGATACAAACTAGTCCTAGTTTCTCTATCTATGCCAAGTAAACCTAATTTTGGGTGAGGGGATTTACAATCTACCCAACTTAAAATAATTTTGTCCTCAAAATTAAAATTAGGCATAGTTTGTTATTCCTTCACGTACATAAGGCAAGTCAATCACAATCTCTTTGCGATAATTAAAATTCTAATCAAATATATCGTAATCACTTCAAAATTAAGATAATCACTGTTCAATTCAAAATTCAACCTATTGTAATCCCTTCTCACTTTTTTAAATTATCAACATCCAAATTTAAATTGAATCCATATAACATCTTCAATATTAAATAACGCATATAGATTTTACACCACTATTTTCAACTATCACAATCTCCTTTAGAAAACAATTCTAATCAAATATTATTCCTATCTTCAACTTATGAATTTTTGTACTCTTCAAATTTAAATTCAATTTACATACTCAATATTTCAAATAGGTAATCCAACAATCAAAATTTAACTTTTAATTCAAATCATCAAATTTGGAATTCAATTCGTCAATGTTCAAGTCTATAATTCTATATTTATCCTCAAAATTTAAATCGATGATTCACTCTTCAGTTTTCAAAAATTTAAATTATGTTCTCAAAGTATAAATATTTGGTCCGCAATATCAAAATTTTAAAAAATTTCATTAAATCCTCATCATCCTAATCGTTCTTCTAAAATTCTCAACATTTAAAATGACTTAATCTCATAATCTAATCTTACCTAATCATAATCTAAAAGAATTCACCTCAAGTTTAATAATACAATTTCTACCCAACTTAAAATTTACCCATCTATAATAATAGGCTATACATTTAAGAAAAATATTCCTCAATTTGTTTGATCATGTTATTCAATCCTCAAAACTCTAACACCAAATATATCACATATGATATGCTCTCGATTACAAAAGATAGTCACCAAATAATGTGGTTGGCCTATGGGGTATATCTAATACTCTCTGTGTGTCAAACTTATACCAAGCACGAGGTTCGTCTTTCCGAAATAGGGGAAGACGGAAAACAATAATAAAGAGTCCAAGGGAAAGGTAATAGAATAGAAGTATGGGGTTTAAGGCATTTAATTAATTCAAATGGAAATTGTCAAGGCAGTTGTGGATTAAAATTCTATTTTGGTAATTCCTATTCACATGCTCATATCAGTACAGTTATGTAACTGATACGATATGCCCAGACATATCTAGAAGGCAAGTACATTGGTCTACTAATCACTATATATCTCAATCCACGTAAAGTAGTTATGCGAAGGGCGAACCAAGTGCACTATGGTTGATCAAACCGTAATACACTGATTCTAAAATGTATTAGTGTAGCACTCCAATAATACATATATCATGAACAAGCTCGATAAAGAATAAGCTTGCAAAACTAGGCTATAATAGCAACATAAATTATGGTAGTTTTTAGAAAATATAAATACGCTGGATTATGATAAAAAGAGGTACAAAATAATTCAAGTTCACAAAAAATAAAAAAATAAAATAAATAAGGCTCTACAATCTCTACAGTTGTCACACTAACTCCTTATCTAAGTCGCTAGTCGACCAAATAAGGGTATGGGCCTCTAAGTCCTACAGTCTGAGTAAACATTATCTTCTTATGCAAGTCTATAGTTAATGTCATTCAGTTACACTTTATTAATGGGTCTTGAGGACTATGTGATACTATGTTGTGAGGTATACTACCCAACTTAAAACAGTAAACTAATACTTTGACCGTCTTAAGGGAAATCTACAAAATAACCTTGTTCTTATAAATAAAGTATGAACTCTTATTGGGGTATATGCGGAAAGGATCTTGATATTTATTATGGTCTCCTATTGCATTATATAGGTAATGGTCACCTTAAGTCTTAATCATAGTGCTCATAGAACATGTGTCAATAGTAAGAATGGAAAAGTTACTGGCCTTCAAGGAGAAAGAGGATATAACCTATATTGAGGTGGGGTACATGTTACGTGATTTAAAACTAAGAAAATCAGATCACAATCTAAAGGAACAACTCAAACTATCAAGTTCTAACTACCAAGCACATAATTCAAAGTTCAAGATTACAACTATAATCCTAGCAAGCTATATATCCTTAACATAAGATAAAATTCACTTGGCCTAAAATCAGAAAGGTTAGGTGGTATGAATTGAAAGATGAAGAATAAAAGAACCTAATTAGTCATCGCACAACTAGCGAGCGTTAGGGTTCAGAGGAACAAGTCATAAAACTAAATAGAAAGACTCTAGATAATGTCATGGTTTCTTGAGGGAAAGTGGGATGCTAATCTCTGTGTTCGAGGTATGATCAAGGAAAATGGTATATTCATTCCTCTTGGCTTCCTAAGTCACTGTCCTACTGATATCAAGACAATGATCTAACTTTATAGTTCTATAATACCATATCGCTATAAAAGTTAAGTTTTGGTCCTAATATTCAACCTTGGATTTCTATTGGTCTCTCAATGCTAGGGTCAAACAATATGGTTGAATTTATAACTCACTCTAGTTGTGTCTATACTACTCTCAAGCCATCCCTAATTATCAAGGGATAATGGTCAATCATTTTACAGGTAAGGGTTGCTAGGGTTCATTAGGTAGTCTAAACTTAATGATGTGTCAATGCCCTAGTTGTATTCTTAATAGGAATGTTACCCTAATTATCATCCTATCAACATGGATTCCTATATTCTAGCAGGGGCTATACTCAAGGAACTATTAAGGAAACACATGAATCAAGCAGGATACAATTATTTAAATAGAACAGACTAGAAGGAAGATAAGTCATAGTCAATTGTGGATGAGATCCTATACTCTAATCCTAGGTGCAGGCTTGCTCGGTACAGTAACATAATCGAGACAATATGCTCTCGACCTGCATGGGCTACCACTAAAAATATGTCACACCCCAGTCCCAAAATACGTAGGACTAGGACACGTAAGCATGCCAGCCACATGTATATGGCAACTCCAATATATGGACACCATAACACATGCGTACGCTGTATCATGAATAATAATTCATAAGTGGTAAAACTATCACAAGTCACAGAACATAATCTAAATCTCATCTACAGAAATCAAATAGAAATAAATAACCAATATCTATGAACTAGATCTCAATATAAAGTATCTAATGATGGTAGTCGGATGAAAACAAATCCACTACCGAACTCGAATATAAAAGCAAACACAATAATATAAGTACAACAACCAATAATCCCTGAGATTCGAAGAGAGGACTCCTCGGAACATAAGTAACCAGTCCGGATCTGTGCTCCTACAAATACTCATGAACATCTACACCTGGAAAGGGACTAGGTCCTCAGAGGGACATAACAAGATACATAGAAGCATGCCATAAAGTAAATACTGAATAAATAAAGGGGTGTGATAACCATCTAAGTAAAATACAATTTGAGGACAACTTTGAGTGTATGGGAAAGTGTAGGCTAGACATAAGCTGACGTAATTCACCAATCGTGACAACTGGCTAGTATATGTCACATATGCCCCCATACAAGGGCGCTATGTAATATAATAATGTCCAGCTCTGAGGAGCATGGCATCTGCATAATATAACGTCCATATCGCTCCGAAGAACGTGGCATCTGAATAGTATAACGTCCATATCGTTTCGAAGAACGTGGCATCTATATAGTATATATCGTCTATATCGCTCCGAAGAACGTGGCATCTGCATAGAGGAAGTGGGTGTCCCATACGCCTACTAGTCGTCCTCTCCGCCCAATGATCTATGCATGTTGTATCCACAACACGCTTTAGCTACTATGCCAAGGCATCGTAACTCTGGCTCATAGTCTATCGTTAGAATAATAGCCCAACCTTACAACCAAACAAGGACAAGGATTGGACCATCGTACCATGATAGTCTATGCTCCGACTACTAATAACTGCTAAGTCTTCTAACATGCATTACTATTAGTAGTTATACCCTAACCGTCGTACGATCTACACGTACAGGTGGCCAGCCGGATACGCAAGTCCGTGCCCTACATGAGACTCACAATACATGTAAGAAATATGTCACGGCCTAGGGATTCATATCGATAACTCCATAACTTTAGGTGGGTCTATTAGACACTAGGTCAGACACAACTCCTAACGTCAACGCCTTCATTGACTGCACCCGAGTCTTTCTCGGATGCGCACAGTTATATAATATTAAAATAAATAAACATGTAACTACTAATACATAATTTAAATGGTACAATAAGGCAAGGTATACTTGCCTGGCATGAAAGCTGCGTAGTACCAATAACCTGCTCCTGAAGTCGCGTAGATAAATCCAATATCCTATATACATATGACATAATATAATACAACATCAATCATTACACTAGCACATACACAACCATATATACACTGGACCCGGGGGTACCCTAGGGGTAACACTGGTCAACTAACACGGTCAATTACGCAACTAATTACGCGGGTGTCCTATATTAAATGTTGTATCAAAATCAGACAGTCAAAATAACATATGCCTAGGCCCGTACGTAAATGTACACAAGGCAGTCATCTAACATGTTCTTAGAGTCAACATGATCAAGGTAAATACGGGATAATCCACAGAGTCCTAGGGTCATACAATATAAATACATATATAGTCATAAGCATATAATTACTTATATAATCCTCCATATATATATATATATATATATATATATATATATATATATATATATATATATATATATATATATATATATATATATATATATATATATCACTTAAATCCTAATACGCGTATGTGTACGCATACAAGTCATTGGGTTCACCGACTCAGGGTCCGATATCAACTAACAGTCATAAAGCAATATTCATGTCCTAATAGCATATACACAAGCACACATAAAAAGGAGGAGAGGGACAGGTTCGAACCTCGGGGTACGCGCACGGGAATGACAGTGACGACGATGAGGTTGACGACGATGATGATGATACGGTTGACGACGATGACGACGACGATGACGGCGATGATGACGATGATTGGGGTTAAAATGAGATGATAACTACGATGATGGCGATAATTACGACTACGGTGACAATGATGATGGTGATGCTCATGGTGAAGATGATGGTGATGATCATGATGATGATTACATGATGGTGATGACGAAGATGATGACATGGGTGATGGTGATGGCGAGGATGATGATGTGGACGAAGGTAATGACGAGGACGATGATGAGGATAGGTTGATGATGATGATAATGATAGGTTGATAATGATGAGTACAATGGTGATGATAATGGTGAAGGTGATGATGATGGTGAAGGCATTGATTAGGGTTGAAGAGGAGGATGATGATGATGATGGTGAGTTGCTGGCCGGAGGTTTCCTGCCGGAGTCCGTCCAGGGGGAGGTCCGGCAAGGAGGGGGATCGAACAGGTGGAGAAAGGAGGAGAAGTTTGTGTTAATGGTGGTAGTGAGTCGGGTCAGGGGTCATATGCTCCGGCGAGGAGTAGAAGAGGGTGGTGGTTCGACTGGGACGATGTGGAGATGGAAGTCAGGGAGTTCGTGGTGGTGATGTTTCGGTTCAGGCGAAGGGGAACGAAGAGGGAGCAGCCGGCAAGGAGAGAGGAGGGCGTTCGAGGTCGAAGGCTCGGGGAAGATGGTGGGTTGCAGTCCAGGCGGTGGCTGGTCGGCTCAGCGGGAGGAAGTGCAGGCGGAGGAGGTCGGGGAAGAAGATGAAGGGAAGGTCGAGGAGGAGAACTGGGAGGAGTTCGTGGTGGAGCCACGGCGGCGCAGGCGGAGGTCGTATGGCCCAAGGTACTGGGTCTCCGACGATTCGAGGGGCAGCGGCTGGTTGAGCTCCAGCGAGGTAGGGGTTGTACGGGAAGAGGATAGGTGAACAGGGAAGGTCGGCTGTGAGTTAGGTTAGGTATTAGGGAAATAAGAAAATAAAGAAAAGAAAAAAAAAATTTGTTTATATACATGTGGACTTGGGTTGGGTGTTTAACCTAAAAGCTTGGGCTTGGTCAACCCTCCTTGGAGTGGGCCTTGGCTTGGCATGGGTTGTTTGAAGGGGTATAAATTACATGGTTTAAATACAAGGGCTAGGTTTAAACGAGGGGGCGATGTTGCGCGTTGTACATTCCAAAAATTATGGAAAAATTTCATGTGAAGGGAAAATTAGGTTTCTTCACGTATTGTCCAATGGTGTGGACACCTTAATGCACTTTTGCATAAAAGCTCCCAACAATTAGAAAATTGCACAAAGATAAAAATTAGATTAAATTAATTAAAATAAATGCGCAAGGTATTCTGGAATTAATTAGAAGTACATGGGATAAAATTTGGTGGGACAAAAGTGCCATAGACATAGAAGACTCAGAATAGAATATTGTCATAAATTGGGTTGCAAGAAACGGGTCAAGATTGTGTCTCCAATTTTGATTGGAACACACAAGGATACAAAGTTAGAATTATTTAGAGTTAAATAATAACGTCTGCGATGATTATTGTGCGACTAAAATGTAGTACAAGAGAGCATAATTATAAGTTACACAAAGGTCAGAATAGATGGCTGGCACGTCTAGGACAAGGTTATGAAATTTGTTGGAAGGAAAAAGCTAGTGTAGTGCTCCAATTATCGAAGCAACGGTAAGGTGCACTATGTGATATAAATATGGTATAATTAAACAAAATGCCGTATTCTATTTCTAATTGGATACAAACTAGTCCTAGTTTCTCTATCTATGCCAAGTAGACCTAATTTTGGGTGAGGGGATTTACAATTTGTATTGCTTGTGTTATTGGTTTAAGTTCCTAGATTGGATTCCTTGTGGTACTTACTATTTGGGGGTTTGACCCCACTGATTTTGTATGGCCAGATCCACTAGTAGCACCGGGGGATCTTTCGTACTTTTTTGAGGATGGTGGCCACCAGGAGCACCAGACCGCATGCATAGGTTTTCTTACTTCCCCACTCTGATGTATATTCTACTTTTATTGGTGTTTAGCCACCGAGCACATGTTTAGCTCGTATTTTGGTTTGATCAGTTAGCCTACGTGCATTAGCATGATTGACATATCCTAGGGTTGATTATGTATGACTCAGATTCTGGCTAGTTTATTTATTTTGTGTTTACTAGCTTCATGATCATCTGTATATTATAGTTTGGGACGCTTTATTATTATATTTTAGCTAATCATACATCTTGTTATTATTTCTGTTGTTCTTGTGATTAAGACACTAGGGTTTTTTGGACCTAGGCTTGACTGTTGGTTTGTAGTAGTGACCACTCATATCTTACAGCTTTATCGTATATACAGAGTACCAGAGTGCTCTAAGTATACGTAGCTTGCCTTGTCAGTCCTGCTTTTCAGTAATCTGGTTCTGGGGCGTGATATGGTTTTAGTAGTGGCCCACGCAGGTCTGTCTGAGCGGATTATGTCTGTCTGAGCATATTTGATCAATTTTTTTACAGATTTTTAGGGGTTGTTGCTGTTGCTAGATGTCTCAATCCTTAACTATTCTCCTTGATCCCTTGTTATATTTTTATATCCCTGATTCTTGATCTGATATCTGCTTATTCGTTGATCTATCATATTCTTCGTTTGATTCTCGTATCCTTAACTTTCAGGGGCACTTTTTATTATACTATCGGCCAGATGGATCGAGTGCAGCTCAAGAAGGGTCAGCATTCGGGAGCCCAGCGTATTTCTAGAGATCGGCCTCAGCATTCAGGGGTAGAGTCTAGAGTAGATCTTGAGGCAGATCGACCGATAGTACTGGACTAGCAGGCTGCACCTGTGCACTCAGTTCAGCCCGAGCAGCCAGAGGGTGTTGTCCGAGCCCTGATGGATGTCCTTCAAGATTTTATGATGACCCAGCAGCACCAGAGATATATACTCACTCATTCGGTCCAGACAGCGTTGGATCACGGTGGTTCTCAGATCCATAATTCTGCTACCAGCTTCAGGCGTCTCAGTCCTCCGTGCTTCAATGTTACAGAAGTCATAATCTCGTTCGATGCTTGGCTGCAGGACACTAAGGCCATCTTGGAGGTAGCAATGACTCCGACTAGAGAGCGTGTAGCAATAGTGAGGCTACAGTTATTGTACTTGGCTTGTGACTGGTGGGCAGCGCTGGAGGGTTCTCTTACAGCATCGATTCTATGGAAGATTGTTACTGAGAGGTTTTAGGCGAGGTATTTTGACGTGGTGCCACGTTATGAGCTTCAACAAAGGTTTAACAACCTCAGAAAGGAGGACAGGACCGTCGACGGTTACGCAATAGAGTTTGCGAGACTTAGTCGGTTTGCTCCCACTTTCGTAGCGACCGAGTTGGAGAGGGCAAGGAGGTTCCAGCAGAGACTCCATTTAGAGATTATCTTGATGGTGGAGCAGCATTAGTTTCAGACCTTTGACGCTATGATACGGGCAACCAGGAGGTATGGGTACACATCACAGAGGATTACAGATTGATTTGGGAGTCAGAAGAGGCCCAAAATTTTATGATAATCCGCATCCCAGTCATCAGCACCAGCTCCAGTAGTTGAGCCCTGACGATTAGATCCTCGAGGAGGACAACATCATCTTAACAGTCTTCCCAGATGTTCCCTCAGCAGAGGCAGTTATCTTCTTCTTCTTTTCGTAGTTGTTTCCATTACGGGAAACCTGGGCATATAGTACCAGAGTGCCGTAGGGCAAAAGGATTATGCTTGGTGTGTGGGGCATCAAACTACATGGTCGGAGCATCTCTTAGAAGAAACCAGACTGGATCATCATCAGCCCAGTCAGCAGTTCAACCAGCACCGCCGTAGTACAGGGCACTAGCACCAGTGCAGCAGTAGATTCAAAAGTTTTTGCCTCCACAGGCTCAGGCATTCCAGCAGAGGCCGCACCAGTTTGCGCAGTCCCAGGCACAGGTGAGACCTAGAGGTCAGTAGCAGAGGGGACCAGCACCCATAGGGCAAGATCGAACCTTCTTGACATCGATGGAGGAGGCTTTGGCAGCAGGAGAGGTGGTAGCATGTACCATTCTTGTCTACTTTTATTCAGCTTTAGATTTATTTAATTCTGGTACTTCGCATTCATTTATATCTACAAGCTTTGCGACACGGGTTGGATTGGAGTCCGAGTCCTTACCTGGAAGGTTGAATATGCTTACTGGTAATAGTCTCATGAGAGTAGATAGAGTATATCCCTCGTATAGAGTTATAGTGTGTGGGAGAGAGTTTATCGTGAGGCTGATAGAGTTTTCTATGAACGATTATGATGTCATCCTTGGGATGGATTAGTTGAGTGCGAGACACGCGATGATAGATTGCCATAGTAGCAAGGTTATCTTTCGTGTACCTGGTAGGAAGGAGTTCTCATTCTTGAGAGGTACAGTAGAGTTACCGGAGGTTACATTGATGATGGCAAAGAGGAGGCATAGTTTCCTAGAGTAGTTTATGAGTAATTGACGTATTTCTCGACGAGCTACTAGGTGTACCCCCAGTTAGAGACATGGAGTTCTATATTAATTTGATCCCGAAAGCAGAGCCAGTTTCAGAGAGAGTTTACATTATACCACCATTTGAGTTGGAGATCTTATACAGGATGATTAAGGATTTGAGTGCGAAGAAATTCATTAGACCTAGTGCATCGCCTTAGGGAGCCCTGTTACTTCTTGTTAAAAAAGAAGAATATTTTATCGCGTTTAGTTATTGATTATAGAACACTAAATACGACAACCATTAAGAACAAGTATCCCTTGCCCAGGATAGATAACTTGTTTGATCAGCTCAGTAGGGAAACTATATTTTATAAGATCGATTTGCGGTCTGGTATCATCATATCAGAGTTAGAGAGCAGGATATACCCAAGAAGGCATTCAGATCTAGATATGGTCACTGGGAGTTTCTAGTTATGCCATTTGGAGCAACCAATGCATCAGCTATATTCATGTCTCTCATAAATAGTATCTTCATGTCTTACTAAGACCAGTTTGTGATAATGTTTATTGATGATATCTTGGTCTATAGTCGGAGTGAGGAAGAGAATAAGCAGCATCTTCCCGTAGTGCTTCAGATCCTTTGAGAGCAGCAGCTGTATGCAAAGTTTAGCAAGTGTGAGTTCTAGCTTGATTGTATCTCATTCCTGGGACATATTATTTCTGGTGGAGGATTCGAGGTGGATCCCAAGAAGGTGGAGGCTATTGAGAGTTGGCCAGTACCCCGTACAACTTCAGATGTACGCAATTTTCTGGGTCTAGCAGTCTCTTACAGACGGTTTATGATAGTCTTTGCTAGGATCTCCGTACCCTTGACACAACTAATGTGTAAGGATGTGCGCTTTGAGTGGTCAGATGCTTGTCAGACTTCTTTCGAGAAGCTCAAGCGAAGTTTGATTTCAGCTCCTATTCTGACACTTCCAGTGGGATCAGGTGGGTTCTCGCTGTATTATGATAGTTCAGGAGTGGGACTAGGGTTTATTCTTATGCAGCATGACAGAGTGATATCTTATGTATCTTAGCAGCTTCGATACCATAAGAAGAGTTATCCGACGCATGATCTTGAGTTGGCAGCAGTAATTTTTGTACTTAAGCTCTAGAGGCATTACTTATATGGTGATTGTCACAACCCGCACCCGGATATTCGGGCACGAGCGCGTGGGTACGTCCAGCCTACGCCGCAGAGTCGGCGGTAGTACGCTGTCTAGGGCATAATCACAGGTAATAAATCTAGCTCATTCACAATAATTAAATAGGCAAGGAAAATAGCAGGAAAAGAATGCTAAGATTTCATAAACTGAATGTGACAACAGATCCAGAGTTTATTACAAAACCAGAAATTAAATCGGGGACAAACCCGATTACTAAGATGAAAGGAAAACAAATAGCTAAATGCTAACTACTCTGCAGGAGTAGTCTCCTGGGTGGGAACCGGCTCTGCAACTGTATCACCTGCTGTCTCATAGGGGCCATAATAGGTGGGGGCAAGGTTCTCATCATCGCCTAAACAACGGATCCAGTCAGGAAAGTAGCAAAGTACACAATGCACAACAAGATTTAAACTAAATATTTATGACAGGGAGAAAATAACTGACTAAGCATCATGATCAGAGTATGTATAACAATTAGTAAAGATTAACTGAGAGTTAATGCTATAAATCAGGACTAGAAGTAAAATATGATTAATTGCTATAAACCAGAAATGAGTAAAACAGGAATAAAAGTGACAGGAAATGTAGCTGTAACAAGACAACAAGAACTGCAACACGACAAGAACTATGTGCGTGAACTTGTGTATTTAGAATACATAGTTGGCATGTAGGGGTTTATAAGGCTATTAAGGCCGTCATAGACGACTAGCGGTCAGGAACAATCAGGAATAAGGCTGATGGTACAGTCGCGTACCAACAGCTAGCAGTCACGACAAGGGGAAAGGTAAACTACATGCCTCCTAGTATTCTCCCACCCGACATGAAAAGCAAGACATGAAATACATTATTCAAGACATAAAATCTAGTGTTCTAACTCTACATATAATTATCAATGGTACTATAAAGCAGGGAATTAATTATCACAATATAAAGGTTAAACTTGAAGTGCAGGTACTTGCCTGTTGTTTGAATCCAATTATAGTTTTGTGTCTCGGAGAAGTTTTCCAGAGATGAGTCCAAAAGCTGAAATAGACATTACCATCACGCTCAGAAGATGTCAAATAGCTAAAAACGCCTGTCCTTGGGTCCGATTTGGAGACAAGGGCAAAAACGGCAGTTTCGGGTCAAAACGGGGTCCGCCGGTGGGCCCGCTTTGCACCGAAAAGCGTGTCAGGGTCAAAGGTCTCCAAATTCACCAAACTTAGTGTCAACAGGTCAGAAACGCTGATACGAACCCAACGGAACTTTCAGAATTGAATTCCGATGAGCCGTTCACAAAATCGCCCGTCGAGCAGGGCCTATGGGGCCCACGACACGCGATTTCGTCAACGTTCTCAGAATCGAACCAAACTTGACCCACAGGACCAGCGTATCGCTACGAGTCCGATGGCACAAGTTTCGTCTCGATCCGACGTGTGTACACAAAGTTAGGTCAAATTACAGAAAAGGCGGATACGGGGCGATGTCCGCGGATACGCGTTGATTTCGGGGTGCACGCACCCCCGAATCAGCTTCCGCGAATTCCCACACGTCTGTATCGACGGGGCGCACATATCTGTGAAGACCGCGCGCGACCAAGTCGTCCCGTTTGGCGGGGTGTACTCGGTTCCGGGGTAAAACAGGGTTTGGGTTTGTCCTGTTTTTGGATCGCGGTGTGCGATCACCACAGGACGCGATGTCCCGAACAGTTTATCCGGGCACCGAGAGGGTCATACAGGCTTCACAACGCAATTTACGGAATTGAAAACGGTGCTACGAGCAAAAAGATATACGCACCTGAACGGGACCCGAAAAACCAGGGAAAATCGTGTCCGACTCGTGTCGGACACGCGGATCGAACTAGGGTTAGGGTTCAGGGAATCCGGCCGTAGGCGGCAGCTTGGGAGGCGGAGGAGGGCGGCGCTGCTGCGGGGGAGGCCGAGGGCGGCGCCTGCGTTGCTGGCGGAGGCGGCGGCACGGGCACGGCGGCCGGGGACGGTTGGGGCGGCCGCTGCTGTCTACTGCGGGGTCGGCTGCTGGCGGAGCAGTGGCGGAGCTGGGCGGGAACGGCGGGGGCTGCAGCGGGCGGCGCCGGTGGCTGACGACGCGGCGGAGCGGAGGAGCGGCGGAGCAGAGGGGGTGAGCCGGCGGGGTCGTGGTGGCCGGAGGGGGGGGTTGAAGGGTTTAATATAGGGGAGGGAGAGGGAGGAGAGAGGGGAGGTCGGCCGGCGGTTGCGGGGTCGTGGCGGCCATGGCACGGCGCTCGCAGCGGCGTGCGGAACGGCCGGGCGCGGCGGACTCGGCGGCGGATGCGCGGGCTGCGGGGAGAAGGGGAACGGGTCAGTCGGGTCCGGGCGGGTCGGGTTCAAGCGGACCCGACCCGACCCGCTAGACGGATGGGCTCGGGCCCAATGGGCTGGGCCGGGCTGGAATGGTGGGCTGGGCCGGAATTATATATTAATAATAATAATAATAATAATAATAAATCAGTTAATTAAATAATTAATTAATTAAATAGTTTTTAGGTATTTAAAAATTGGTCTGAGGCCCAATAAATTCCAAAAAAATTACCCTAAGTCCAGTTTTCCATTTTACGCCCAAAAATAATATTTTCACAATATTTTAATATTATTTATTGCCAATTAAAAATTATTTATTAATTGAAAACCTTGATTTTAATTACAGAAAATTCCCAGAAAATTCCAGAAAATTGGGAAAAATCCAAGATTTAATAATTTGAAAATTTAGGGGGTTTACAACCTACCCAACTTACAAAAATTTTGTCCTCGAAATTTAAATTAGCAGGGTTCTCTCTGTCCAAACTCACTTGATTACAGTCTAACGGGTTTCTCTCAGGTGGACATTGCGGTCGCTACCCAACTTAGAATTCTACCCATATCCTCTAAGGCTGTACAACTAGTAAAGCTAGGTCTCAACTTAAAAATTTTTGGGTATTGAATCTTAAGTCTGCAACACAAAACACAGCACATAGGGTCTTGTCTTAGTCATAAAGGGTTATCATCAATTCGTCCGGTCTGAGGGGTATGTCTAGCACTACAAATCAACTTATACCAACCACAAGTTTTTGTCTTCCCGAGACGAGGATCAATAATAATGAGTTTAAGGGCGAGGTGGTAGAAAAGAGGTATAGGGATCAAGACGTTTAAGGAATTCTAATGGGAATTGTCAGGCGGTTATGGATTGAGATTCTATTCTGGTAATGCTGATACGATATGCTCGGACGTATTTAGGGGCAAGTAGACTAGTCGACTGTATCTCAATCCACATAAAGTAGTCATGCGAAGTGCGAATCAAAATGCACTAAGGTTGATCAGACCGTAGTACACTGATTCTGAGTAGACACTTGTATTAGTGGGGTTGATCAGGCCTCAATAATATAGGTGTCACGAACAAGCCCGATAAAGAGTAAGCTTGCAAAACTAGGCTATAAAATAGCAGCATTAGTCGAGTTTAGCAAAATTAAGTGCGCTAGATGATGATAAAAAGAGGTACAAATTTATTGAAGTTCACAAGACACAAAATAAGCACAATAGCAAAAGCCTCCAAAAATCTCTATATTTATCAAATTTAAAAGCATACTAGGATATTTAGCAAGTTCAAAATTAGTAGGTTGGGGCTGAGGTCACGAACCAATAGGCATGAGCTAAACAATACTAGAAAAGGTATCTACGAATCACTTACGCGCATTAGCTGCTTCCAGAGTTTGCGCGTTCTCCACGGTCATCACGTAAGCTTGTCCGCGTCCTGGAGCAGTGGGGCAGTTCCTCACTTGATGTTCTGTTGATCCACAATATAGACAGGCACCCAGTCTCTTCCTACAAACTTGCCAGGTGTGACCTTGTTTTTGACAAAAGCCACAAGTGGGAACTCGTTGATTCTGTCCTTGAACTTGGTGTTGGGGTGCTGTGGCTCGAGGGAGAGGACGCTGGGTTTGCTGCGGGGACCTCTGCTATTGTTGTTGTTGAAAAGGGCGTTTGTTGGGTCCCGTATTTCCGGCATCTCTCTCTCGCTTTAGTTTATGCCCTATCTCTCTCTCAACGCCTTGTGCCACGTTCAAGATTTCCTCATAGGTGCGAGCTCGGCTGGTGGTGACAGCAAGGCGAATATCCGGAGACAGCCCCTTCTTGAATCTACGGGCTCTGTCCTCCGGGGTACGAACCATGTACTCCACAAAGTGGCTTAACCTGCTAAATTCAGCAGTATACTCATCTACAGATAGGTTAGCTTGTTCCAGTCTCTCGAATTGACTTTCGAGAGCTTCCCGAGCCACTTCGGGGTAGAATTTCTCCTTGAACAGTCTCTTGAAGTCCTCCCAGGTGAGGTCAGGAGAAGATAGTTAAGGTTCGTCTCTAAACCAGGTCCGAGCTATATCGAACAGTTGCAGGCTTGCAGACTCCACTTTGAGATCATCAGGAACCCGAGCAGTCTTTAGGAGTCTCTCGACGTTCTCTATCCACTCATTGGCATAGAGAATGCCCTCAGTTCCGTAGAATTCCAAGGGTCTGAGGTTTTTAAAATCTTTGGCACTCCCTGGCCTCTTGAGTGGCGACTCCTGGGACTTAATAGCTTCTGAGAGGCTGATCCACAGAAGGGCCGTCTGTTCTTTCTGGGATTCCACCAATCCCTGGAACACTCCTAGTAGCTGTGCCCCATCTAGGGTAACTGCCGGAACAGATGGAGGCGACGGGAGTGCAAGAGTCTTGGGCACATTCTGCTCAGCTGGTTCTGATGTGCCACCTACTGTATTCCTGGTCTGGACCATTCTGAAAGATTAAGGGATAGGAAGATCAGAATAGAATACTTGGAAATCAAAGGCGATAGAAAAAATTGAGCAGCAAAGATATCAAGAATTGAAATAAGGACCCTATACTGTGAATGAGATTTTCCTAGAATCCTCAATCTTATTGCAGGCCTGTTCGGTCCCTAAGTTAAAACCGAACAATTTAGTCGTTTGACCTGCATGGGCCACCACAAAAACGTGTCACGACCCGCACCCGGATATTCGGGCACGAGCGCGTGGGTACGTCCAGCCTACGCCGCAGAGTCGGCGGTAGTACGCTGTCTAGGGCATAATCACAGGTAATAAATCTAGCTCATTCACAATAATTAAATAGGCAAGGAAAATAGCAGGAAAAGAATGCTAAGATTTCATAAACTGAATGTGACAACAGATCCAGAGTTTATTAAAAAACCAGAAATTAAATCGGGGACAAACCCGATTACGAAGATGAAAGGAAAATAAATAGCTAAATGCTAACTACTCTGCAGGAGTAGTCTCCTGGGTGGGAACCGGCTCTGCAACTGTATCACCTGCTGTCTCATAGGGGCCATAATAGGTGGGGGCAAGGTTCTCATCATCGCCTAAACAACGGATCCAGTCAGGAAAGGAGCAAAGTACACAATGCACAACAAGATTTAAACTAAATATTTGTGACAGGGAGAAAATAACTGACTAAGCATCATGATCAGAGTATGTATAACAATTAGTAAAGATTAACTGAGAGTTAATGCTATAAATCAGGACTAGAAGTAAAATATGATTAATTGCTATAAACCAGAAATGAGTAAAACAGGAATAAAAGTGACAGGAAATGTAGCTGTAACAAGACAACAAGAACTGCAACACGACAGCGTGAACTTGTGTATTTAGAATACATAGTTGGCATGTAGGGGTTTATAAGGCTATTAAGGCCGTCATAGACGACTAACGGTCAGGAACAATCAGGAATAAGGCTGATGGTACAGTCGCGTACCAACAGCTAGCAGTCACGACAAGGGGAAAGGTAAACTACATGCCTCCTAGTATTCTCCCACCCGACATGAAAAGCAAGACATGAAATACATTATTCAAGACATAAAATCTAGTGTTCTAACTCTACATATAATCATCAATGGTACTATAAAGCAGGGAATTTATTTATCACAATATAAAGGTTAAACTTGAAGTGCAGGTACTTGCCTGTTGTTTGAATCCAATTATAGTTTTGTGTCTCGGGGAAGTTTTCCAGAGATGAGTCCAAAAGCTGAAATAGACATTACCATCACGCTCAGAAGATTTCAAATAGCTAGAAACGCCTGTCCTTGGGTCCGATTTGGAGACAAGGGCAAAAACGACAGTTTCGGGTCAAAACGGGGTCCGCCGGTGGGCCCGCTTTGCACCGAAAAACGTGTCAGGGTCAAAGGTCTCCAAATTTACCAAACTCAGTGTCAACAGGTCAGAAACGCTGATACGAACCCAACGGAACTTTCAGAATTGAATTCCGATGAGCCGTTCACAAAATCGCCCGTCGAGCAGGGCCTGTGGGGCCCACGACATGCGATTTTGTCAACGTTCTCAGAATCGAACCAAACTTGACCCACAGGACCAGCGTATCGCTACGAGTCCGATGATGTAAGTTTCGTCTCGATCCGACGTGTGTACACAAAGTTAGGTCGAATTGCAGAAAAGGCGGATACGGGCGATGTCCGCGGATACGCGTTGATTCCGGGGTGCACGCACCCCCGAATCAGCTTCCGCGAATTTCTACACGTCTGTATCGACGGGGCGCACGTATCTGTGAAGACCGCGCGCGACCAAGTCGTCCCGTTTGGCGGGGCGTACTCGGTTCCGGGGTAAAACAGGGTTTGGGTTTGTCCTATTTTTGGATCGCGGTGTGCGATCACCACAGGACGCGATGTCCCGAACAGTTTATCCGGGCACCGAGAGGGTCATACAGGCTTCACAACGCAATTTACGGAATTGAAAACGGAGCTACGAGCAAAAAGATATACGCACCTGAACGGGACCCAAAAAACCGGGAAAAATCGTATCCGACTCGTGTCGGACACGCGGATCGAACTTGGGTTAGGGTTCAGGGAATCCGGCCGTAGGCGGCAGCTTGGGCGGCGGAGGAGGGCGGCGCCGCTGCGGGGGAGGCCGAGGGCGGCGCCGGCGTTGCTGGCGGAGGCGGCGGCGTGGGCACTACGGCCGGGGACGGTTGGGGCGGCCGCTGCTGTCTACTGCGGGGTCGGCTGCTGGCGGAGCAGCGACGGAGCTGGGCGGGAACGGCGGGGGCTGCAGCGGGCGGCGCCGGTGGCTGACGACGCGGCGGAGCGGAGGAGCGGCGGAGCAGAGGGGTGAGCCGGCGGGGTCGTGGTGGCCGGAGGGGGGGGTTGAAGGGTTTAATATAGGGGAGGGAGAGGGAGGAGAGAGGGGAGGTCGGCCGGCGGTTGCGGGGTCGTGGCGGCCATGGCACGGCGCTCGCAGCGGCGTGCGGAACGGCCGGGCACGGCGGACTCGGTGGCGGATGCGCGGGCTGCGGGGAGAAGGGGAACGGGTCAGTCGGGTCCGGGCGGGTCGGGTTCAAGCGGACCCGACCCGACCCGCTAGACGGATGGGCTCGGGCCCAATGGGCTGGGCCGGGCTGGAATGGTGGGCTGGGCCGGAATTATATAATAATAATAATAATAATAATAATAATAATAAATCAGTTAATTAAATAAATAATTAATTAAATAGTTTTTAGGTATTTAAAAATAGGTCTGAGGCCCAATAAATTCCAGAAAAATTACCCTAAGTCCAGTTTTCCATTTTACGCCCAAAAATAATATTTTCACAATATTTTAATATTATTTATTGCCAATTAAAAATCATTTATTAATTGAAAACCTTGATTTTAATTACAGAAAATTCCCAAAAAATTCCAGAAAATTGGGAAAAATCCAAGATTTAATAATTTGAAAATTTAGGGGGTTTACAACCTACCCAACTTACAAAAATTTCGTCCTCGAAATTTAAATTAGCAGGGTTCTCTCTGTCCAAACTCACTTGATTACAGTCTAACGGGTTTCTCTCAGGTGGACATTGCGGTCGCTACCCAACTTAGAATTCTACCCATATCCTCTAAGGCTGTACAACTAGTAAAGCTAGGTCTCAACTTAAAAAATTTTGGGTATTGAATCTTAAGTCTGCAACACAAAACACAGCACATAGGGTCTTGTCTTAGTCATAAAGGGTTATCATCAATTCGTCCGGTCTGAGGGGTATGTCTAGCACTACAAATCAACTTATACCAACCACAGGTTTTTGTCTTTCCGAGACGAGGATCAATAATAAAGAGTTTAAGGGCGAGGTGGTAGAACAGAGGTATAGGGATCAAGACGTTTAAGGAATTCTAATGGGAATTGTCAGGCGGTTATGGATTGAGATTCTATTCTGGTAATACTGATACGATATGCTCGGACATATTTAGGGGCAAGTAGACTAGTCGACTGTATCTCAATCCACATAAAGTAGTCATGCGAAGTACGAATCAAAATGCACTAAGGTTGATCAGACCGTAGTACACTGATTCTGAGTAGACACTTGTATTAGTGGGGTTGATCAGGCCTCAATAATATAGGTGTCACGAACAAGCCCGATAAAGAGTAAGCTTGCAAAACTAGGCTATAAAATAGCAGCATTAGTCGAGTTTAGCAAAATTAAGTGCGCTAGATGATGATGAAAAGAGGTACAAATTTATTGAAGTTCACAAGACACAAAATAAGCACAATAGCAAAAGCCTCCAAAAATCTCTATATTTATCAAATTTAAAAGCATACTAGGATATTTAGCAAGTTCAAAATTACTAGGTTGGGGCTGAGGTCACGAACCAATAGGCATGAGCTAAACAATACTAGAAAAGGTATCTACGAATCACTTACGCGCATTAGCTGCTTCCAGAGTTTGTGCGTTCTCCACGGTCATCACGTAAGCTTGTCCGCGTCCTGGAGCAGTGGGGCAGTTCCTCACTTGATGTTCTGTTGATCCACAATATAGACAGGCACCCAGTCTCTTCCTACAAACTTGCCAGGTGTGACCTTGTTTTTGACAAAAGCCACAAGTGGGAACTCGTTGATTCTGTCCTTGAGCTTGGTATTGGGGTGCTGTGGCTCGAGGGAGAGGACGCTGGGTTTGCTGCGGGGACCTCTGCTGTTGTTGTTGTTGAAAAGGACGTTTGTTGGGTCCCGTATTTCCGGCATCTCTCTCTCACTTTAGTTTATGCCCCATGTCTCTCTCAACGCCTTGTGCCACGTTCAAGATTTCCTCATAGGTGCGAGCTCGGCTGGTGGTGACAGCAAGGCGAATATCCGGAGACAGCCCCTTCTTGAATCTACGGGCTCTGTCCTCCGGGGTACGAACCATGTACTCCGCAAAGTGGCTTAACCTGCTAAATTCAGCAGTATACTCATCTACAGATAGGTTACCTTGTTCCAGTCTCTCGAATTGACTTTCGAGAGCTTCCCGAGCCACTTCGGGGTAGAATTTCTCCTTGAACAGTCTCTTGAAGTCCTCCCAGGTGAGGTCAGGAGCAGATAGTTAAGGTTCGTCTCTAAACCAGGTCCGAGCTATATCGAACAGTTGCAGGCTTGCAGACTCCACTTTGAGATCATCAGGAACCCGAGCAGTCTTCAGGAGTCTCTCGACGTTCTCTATCCACTCATTGGCATAGAGAATGCCCTCAGTTCCGTAGAATTCCAAGGGTCTGAGGTTTTTGAAGTCTTTGGCACTCCCTGGCCTCTTGAGTGGCGACTCCTGGGACTTAATAGCTTCTGAGAGGCTGGTCCGCAGAAGGGCCGTCTGTTCTTTCTGGGATTCCACCAATCCCTGGAATACTCCTAGTAGCTGTGCCCCATCTAGGGTAACTGCCGGAACAGATGGGGGCGGCGGGAGTGCTAGAGTCTCGGGCACATTCTGCTCAGCTGGTTCTGATGTGCCACCTACTGTATGCCTGGTTTGGACCATTCTGAAAGATTAAGGGATAGGAAGATCAGAATAGAATACTTGGAAATCAAAGGCGATAGGAAAAATTGAGCAGCAAAGATATCAAGAATTGAAATAAGGACCCTATACTGTGAATGAGATTTTCCTAGAATCCTCAATCTTATTGCAGGCCTGTTCGGTCCCTAAGTTAAAACCGAACAATTTAGTCGTTTGACCTGCATGGGCCACCACAAAAACGTGTCACGACCCGCACCCGAATATTCGGGCACGAGCGCGTGGGTACGTCCAGCCTACGCCGCAGAGTCGGCGGTAGTACGCTGTCTAGGGCATAATCACAGGTAATAAATCTAGCTCATTCACAATAATTAAATAGGCAAGGAAAATAGCAGGAAAAGAATGCTAAGATTTCATAAACTGAATGTGACAACAGATCCAGAGTTTATTACAAAACCAGAAATTAAATCGGGGACAAACCCGATTACTAAGATGAAAGGAAAATAAATAGCTAAATGCTAACTACTCTGCAGGAGTAGTCTCCTGGGTGGGAACCGGCTCTGCAACTGTATCACCTGCTGTCTCATAGGGGCCATAATAGGTGGGGGCAAGGTTCTCATCATCGCCTAAACAACGGATCCAGTCAGAAAAGGAGCAAAGTACACAATGCACAACAAGATTTAAACTAAATATTTGTGACAGGGAGAAAATAACTGACTAAGCATCATGATCAGAGTATGTATAACAATTAGTAAAGATTAACTGAGAGTTAATGCTATAAATCAGGACTAGAAGTAAAATATGATTAATTGCTATAAACCAGAAATGAGTAAAACAGGAATAAAAGTGACAGGAAATGTAGCTGTAACAAGACAACAAGAACTGCAACACGACAAGAACTATGTGCGTGAACTTGTGTATTTAGAATACATAGTTGGCATGTAGGGGTTTATAAGGCTATTAAGGCCGTCATAGACGACTAGCGGTCAGGAACAATCAGGAATAAGGCTGATGGTACAGTTGCGTACCAACAGCTAGCAGTCACGACAAGGGGAAAGGTAAACTACATGCCTCATAGTATTCTCCCACCCGACATGAAAAGCAAGACATGAAATACATTATTCAAGACATGAAATCTAGTGTTCTAACTCTACATATAATCATCAATGGTACTATAAAGCAGGAAATTTATTTATCACAATATAAAGGTTAAACTTGAAGTGCAGGTACTTGCCTGTTGTTTGAATCCAATTATAGTTTTGTGTCTCGGGGAAGTTTTCCAGAGATGAGTCCAAAAGCTGAAATAGACATTACCATCACGCTCAGAAGATGTCAAATAGCTAGAAATGCCTGTCCTTGGGTCCGATTTGGAGACAAGGGCAAAAACGGCAGTTTCGGGTCAAAACGGGGTCCGCCGGTGGGCCCGCTTTGCACCGAAAGTGTGTCAGGGTCAAAGGTCTCCAAATTCACCAAACTCAGTGTCAACAGGTCAGAAACGCTGATACGAACCCAATGGAACTTTCAGAATTGAATTCCGATGAGCCGTTCACAAAATCGCCCGTCGAGCAGGGCCTGTGGGGCCCACGACACGCGATTTCGTCAACGTTCTCAGAATCGAACCAAACTTGACCCACAGGACCAGCGTATCGCTACGAGTCCGATGGCGCAAGTTTCGTCTCGATCCGACGTGTGTACACAAAGTTAGGTCGAATTACAGAAAAGGCAGATACGGGGCGATGTCCGCGGATACGCGTTGATTCCGGGGTGCACGCACCCCCGAATCAGCTTCCGCGAATTCCCACACGTCTGTATCGACGGGGCGCACGTATCTGTGAAGACCGCGCACGACCAAGTCGTCCCGTTTGGCGGGGCGTACTCGGTTCCGGGGTAAAACAGGGTTTGAGTTTGTCCTATTTTTGGATCGCGGTGTGCGATCACCACAGGACGCGATGTCCCAAACAGTTTATCCGGGCACCGAGAGGGTCATACAGGCTTCACAACATAATTTACGGAATTGAAAACGGAGTTACGAGCAAAAAGATATACGCACCTGAACGGGACCCGAAAAACCGGGAAAAATCGTATCCGACTCGTGTCGGACACGCGGATCGAACTAGGGTTAGGGTTCAGGGAATCCGGCCGTAGGCGGCAGCTTGGGCGGCGGAGGAGGGCGGCGCCGCTGCGGGGGAGGCCGAGGGCGGCGCCGGCGTTGCTGGCGGAGGCGGCGGCGCGGGCACTACGGCCGGGGACGGTTGGGGCGGCCGCTGCTGTCTACTGCGGGGTCGGCTGCTGGCGGAGCAGCGACGGAGCTGGGCGGGAACGGCGGGGGCTGCAGCGGGCGGCGCCGGTGGCTGACGACGCGGCGGAGCGGAGGAGCGGCGGAGCAGAGGGGTGAGCCGGCGGGGTCGTGGTGGCCGGAGGGGGGGGTTGAAGGGTTTAATATAGGGGAGGGAGATGGAGGAGAGAGGGGAGGTCGGCCGGCGGTTGCGGGGTCGTGGCGGCCATGGCACGGCGCTCGCAGCGGCGTGCGGAACGGCCGGGCACGGCGGACTCGGTGGCGGATGCGCGGGCTGCGGGGAGAAGGGGAACGGGTCAGTCGGGTCCGGGCGGGTCGGGTTCAAGCGGACCCGACCCGACCCGCTAGACGGATGGGCTCGGGCCCAATGGGCTGGGCCGGGCTGGAATGGTGGGCTGGGCCGGAATTATATAATAATAATAATAATAATAATAATAATAAATCAGTTAATTAAATAATTAATTAATTAAATAGTTTTTAGGTATTTAAAAATAGGTCTGAGGCCCAATAAATTCCAGAAAAATTACCCTAAGTCCAGTTTTCCATTTTACGCCCAAAAATAATATTTTCACAATATTTTAATATTATTTATTGCCAATTAAAAATCATTTATTAATTGAAAACCTTGATTTTAATTACAGAAAATTCCCAAAAAATTCCAGAAAATTGGGAAAAATCCAAGATTTAATAATTTGAAAATTTAGGGGGTTTACAACCTACCCAACTTACAAAAATTTCGTCCTCGAAATTTAAATTAGCAGGGTTCTCTCTGTCCAAACTCACTTGATTACAGTCTAACGGGTTTCTCTCAGGTGGACATTGCGGTCGCTACCCAACTTAGAATTCTACCCATATCCTCTAAGGCTGTACAACTAGTAAAGCTAGGTCTCAACTTAAAAAATTTTGGGTATTGAATCTTAAGTCTGCAACACAAAACACAGCACATAGGGTCTTGTCTTAGTCATAAAGGGTTATCATCAATTCGTCCGGTCTGAGGGGTATGTCTAGCACTACAAATCAACTTATACCAACCACAGGTTTTTGTCTTTCCGAGACGAGGATCAATAATAAAGAGTTTAAGGGCGAGGTGGTAGAACAGAGGTATAGGGATCAAGACGTTTAAGGAATTCTAATAGGAATTGTCAGGCGGTTATGGATTGAGATTCTATTCTGGTAATGCTGATACGATATGCTCGGACATATTTAGGGGCAAGTAGACTAGTCGACTGTATCTCAATCCACATAAAGTAGTCATGCGAAGTACGAATCAAAATGCACTAAGGTTGATCAGACCGTAGTACACTGATTCTGAGTAGACACTTGTATTAGTGGGGTTGATCAGGCCTCAATAATATAGGTGTCACGAACAAGCCCGATAAAGAGTAAGCTTGCAAAACTAGGCTATAAAATAGCAGCATTAGTCGAGTTTAGCAAAATTAAGTGCGCTAGATGATGATGAAAAGAGGTACAAATTTATTGAAGTTCACAAGACACAAAATAAGCACAATAGCAAAAGCCTCCAAAAATCTCTATATTTATCAAATTTAAAAGCATACTAGGATATTTAGCAAGTTCAAAATTACTAGGTTGGGGCTGAGGTCACGAACCAATAGGCATGAGCTAAACAATACTAGAAAAGGTATCTACGAATCACTTACGCGCATTAGCTGCTTCCAGAGTTTGTGCGTTCTCCACGGTCATCACGTAAGCTTGTCCGCGTCCTGGAGCAGTGGGGCAGTTCCTCACTTGATGTTCTGTTGATCCACAATATAGACAGGCACCCAGTCTCTTCCTACAAACTTGCCAGGTGTGACCTTGTTTTTGACAAAAGCCACAAGTGGGAACTCGTTGATTCTGTCCTTGAGCTTGGTATTGGGGTACTGTGGCTCGAGGGAGAGGACGCTGGGTTTGCTGCGGGGACCTCTGCTGTTGTTGTTGTTGAAAAGGGCATTTGTTGGGTCCCGTATTTCCGGCATCTCTCTCTCACTTTAGTTTATGCCCCATGTCTCTCTCAACGCCTTGTGCCACGTTCAAGATTTCCTCATAGGTGCGAGCTCGGCTGGTGGTGACAGCAAGGCGAATATCCGGAGACAGCCCCTTCTTGAATCTACGGGCTCTGTCCTCCGGGGTACGAACCATGTACTCCGCAAAGTGGCTTAACCTGCTAAATTCAGCAGTATACTCATCTACAGATAGGTTACCTTGTTCCAGTCTCTCGAATTGACTTTCGAGAGCTTCCCGAGCCACTTCGGGGTAGAATTTCTCCTTGAACAGTCTCTTGAAGTCCTCCCAGGTGAGGTCAGGAGCAGATAGTTAAGGTTCGTCTCTAAACCAGGTCCGAGCTATATCGAACAGTTGCAGGCTTGCAGACTCCACTTTGAGATCATCAGGAACCCGAGCAGTCTTCAGGAGTCTCTCGACGTTCTCTATCCACTCATTGGCATAGAGAATGCCCTCAGTTCCGTAGAATTCCAAGGGTCTGAGGTTTTTGAAGTCTTTGGCACTCCCTGGCCTCTTGAGTGGCGACTCCTGGGACTTAATAGCTTCTGAGAGGCTGGTCCGCAGAAGGGCCGTCTGTTCTTTCTGGGATTCCACCAATCCCTGGAATACTCCTAGTAGCTGTGCCCCATCTAGGGTAACTGCCGGAACAGATGGGGGCGGCGGGAGTGCTAGAGTCTCGGGCACATTCTGCTCAGCTGGTTCTGATGTGCCACCTACTGTATGCCTGGTTTGGACCATTCTGAAAGATTAAGGGATAGGAAGATCAGAATAGAATACTTGGAAATCAAAGGCGATAGGAAAAATTGAGCAGCAAAGATATCAAGAATTGAAATAAGGACCCTATACTGTGAATGAGATTTTCCTAGAATCCTCAATCTTATTGCAGGCCTGTTCGGTCCCTAAGTTAAAACCGAACAATTTAGTCGTTTGACCTGCATGGGCCACCACAAAAACGTGTCACGACCCGCACCCGAATATTCGGGCACGAGCGCGTGGGTACGTCCAGCCTACGCCGCAGAGTCGGCGGTAGTACGCTGTCTAGGGCATAATCACAGGTAATAAATCTAGCTCATTCACAATAATTAAATAGGCAAGGAAAATAGCAGGAAAAGAATGCTAAGATTTCATAAACTGAATGTGACAACAGATCCAGAGTTTATTACAAAACCAGAAATTAAATCGGGGACAAACCCGATTACTAAGATGAAAGGAAAACAAATAGCTAAATGCTAACTACTCTGCAGGAGTAGTCTCCTGGGTGGGAACCGGCTCTGCAACTGTATCACCTGCTGTCTCATAGGGGCCATAATAGGTGGGGGCAAGGTTCTCATCATCGCCTAAACAACGGATCCAGTCAGGAAAGGAGCAAAGTACACAATGCACAACAAGATTTAAACTAAATATTTGTGACAGGGAGAAAATAACTGACTAAGCATCATGATCAGAGTATGTATAACAATTAGTAAAGATTAACTGAGAGTTAATGCTATAAATCAGGACTAGAAGTAAAATATGATTAATTGCTATAAACCAGAAATGAGTAAAACAGGAATAAAAGTGACAGGAAATGTAGCTGTAACAAGACAACAAGAACTGCAACACGACAAGAACTATGTGCGTGAACTTGTGTATTTAGAATACATAGTTGGCATGTAGGGGTTTATAAGGCTATTAAGGCCGTCATAGACGACTAGCGGTCAGGAACAATCAGGAATAAGGCTGATGGTACAGTTGCGTACCAACAGCTAGCAGTCACGACAAGGGGAAAGGTAAACTACATGCCTCATAGTATTCTCCCACACGACATGAAAAGCAAGACATGAAATACATTATTCAAGACATGAAATCTAGTGTTCTAACTCTACATATAATCATCAATGGTACTATAAAGCAGGAAATTTATTTATCACAATATAAAGGTTAAACTTGAAGTGCAGGTACTTGCCTGTTGTTTGAATCCAATTATAGTTTTGTGTCTCGGGAAAGTTTTCCAGAGATGAGTCCAAAAGCTGAAATAGACATTACCATCACGCTCAGAAGATGTCAAATAGCTAGAAATGCCTGTCCTTGGGTCCGATTTGGAGACAAGGGCAAAAACGGCAGTTTCGGGTCAAAACGGGGTCCGCCGGTGGGCCCGCTTTGCACCGAAAGTGTGTCAGGGTCAAAGGTCTCCAAATTCACCAAACTCAGTGTCAACAGGTCAGAAATGCTGATACGAACCCAATGGAACTTTCAGAATTGAATTCCGATGAGCCGTTCACAAAATCGCCGATCGAGCAGGGCCTGTGGGGCCCACGACACGCGATTTCGTCAACGTTCTCAGAATCGAACCAAACTTGACCCACAGGACCAGCGTATCGCTACGAGTCCGATGGCGCAAGTTTCGTCTCGATCCGACGTGTGTACACAAAGTTAGGTCGAATTACAGAAAAGGCAGATACGGGGCGATGTCCGCGGATACGCGTTGATTTCGGGGTGCACGCACCCCCGAATCAGCTTCCGCGAATTCCCACACGTCTGTATCGACGGGGCGCACGTATCTGTGAAGACCGCGCGCGACCAAGTCGTCCCGTTTGGCGGGGCGTACTCGGTTCCGGGGTAAAACAGGGTTTGGGTTTGTCCTGTTTTTGGATCGCGGTGTGCGATCACCACAGGACGCGATGTCCCAAACAGTTTATCCGGGCACCGAGAGGGTCATACAGGCTTCACAACGTAATTTACGGAATTGAAAACGGAGTTACGAGCAAAAAGATATACGCACCTGAACGGGACCCGAAAAACCGGAGAAAATCGTGTCCGACTCGTGTCGGACACGCGGATCGAACTAGGGTTAGGGTTCAGGGAATCCGGCCGTAGGCGGCAGCTTGGGCGACGGAGGAGGGCGGCGCCGCTGCGGGGGAGGCCGAGGGCGGCGCCGGCGTTGCTGGCGGAGGCGGCGGCGCGGGCACGGCGGCCGGGGACGGTTGGGGCGGCCGCTGCTGTCTACTACGGGGTCGGCTGCTGGCGGAGCAGCGGCGGAGCTGGGCGGGAACGGCGGGGGCTGCAGCGGGCGGCGCCGGTGGCTGACGACGCGGCGGAGCGGAGGAGCGGCGGAGCAGAGGGGGTGAGCCGGCGGGGTCGTGGTGGCCGGAGGGGGGGGTTGAAGGGTTTAATATAGGGGAGGGAGAGGGAGGAGAGAGGGGAGGTCGGCCGGCGGTTGCGGGGTCGTGGCGGCCATGGCACGGCGCTCGCAGCGGCGTGCGGAACGGGTCAGTCGGGTCCGGACGGGTCGGGTTCAAGCGGACCCGACCCGACCCGCTAGACGGATGGGCTCGGGCCCAATGGGCTGGGCCGGGCTGGAATGGTGGGCTGGGCCGGAATTATATATTAATAATAATAATAATAATAATAATAATAATAATAATAATAATAATAATAATAATAAATCAGTTAATTAAATAATTAATTAATTAAATAGTTTTTAGGTATTTAAAAATAGGTCTGAGGCCCAATAAATTCCAGAAAAATTACCCTAAGTCCAGTTTTCCATTTTACGCCCAAAAATAATATTTTAATAATATTTTAATATTATTTATTGCCAATTAAAAATCATTTATTAATTAAAAACCTTGATTTTAATTACAGAAAATTCTCAGAAAATTCCAGAAAATTGGGAAAAATCCAAGATTTAATAATTTGAAAATTTAGGGGGTTTACAGTGATCGAGTGGAGATCTTCACCAACCATAAGAGCTTAAGGTATGTGTTCGTACAGAAGAAACTCAACATATGGCAAAGGTGGTGGCTCAAGTTATTGTCATACTACGATCTTGACCTTCAGTACCATCCAGGGAAGGCCAATGTTGTAGCAAACATCTTGAGCAGGAGAGAAGGAGGTTACTTCTTGACAGAGCAATGTCACATTTTGGAGGATCTGCAGGAGATGGGTATCGAGATAGTATTACCTGGTAATATCAATTTTATGACGAGTCTACAGGTTCGGTCTTCTATAGTTAAGAGGATCAGAGCAGAGCAGACTAGTGATGTCATATTTTAGCTGCTCAGAGCAGAGTGTGAGTCATGACACAGAGCAGAGTGTGAGTCATGACACAAACTAGAGTTAAGCATTCACAAGGATGGGACTCTCATGTTTGGGAGTCAACTTTGTATGCCGAGAGGAGATATCCGGCAGGAGATTATGTCAGAGGCTAACAGTTCTCAATAATCAGTGCATCTAGGAGGGACAAAAATGTATCGGGATATTTGTCAGTATTTCTGGTGGAATGGTATGTAGAGGGAGATAGCTCGATTCATTTTTTGGTGGTTAGTCTTTCAGCAGGTCAATGATGAGCATTAGAGACTGGCCGGACTACTTCAGAATTTACCGATTCTGGAGTGGAAGTAGAACCGTATTACTATGGACTTTGTGACCGGTCTTTCTAGATCCTCGTCTAGCAGAGATGCTATATGGGTTATAGTGGATCGAATCATGAAGGTTACTCACTTTTTTTTTCTTTCAGAGTGGACCAGTCTACAAAGCAGATAGCTGAGATGTACATGAGGTAGATAGTAAGATTACATGGCGTACCAGTTAGTATAGTTTCTAATAGAGATTCGTAGTTCACGTCTCATTTCTAGCAGAACCTACAACGGAGTCTGGGTACTAGGTTGAAGTTCTGTTCAACCTACCATCCGAAGACAGATGGGCAGTCGGAGCGTACTATTCAGACTTTAGAGGATATGCTATAAGCTTGTACACTTGACTTCGGTGGATCTTGGGAGGATCACTTGCATTTAGTAGAGTTCTCCTATAACAATAGCTTCTAGGCGAGCAGTCAGATGGCACCCTTCGAGGCTTTGTATGGTAGAAGATGCAGATCATCGTTAGCTTGGGATGACATTGGCGAGAGGCTTGGTTAAGAGATGATTGCTCAGTTGGTTGGAGTGATCAGGCAAACCAAAGAGCATCTCAGAGTGGCTCAAGATTACCAGCGTCACTAGGCAGATCAACACCGTCGTCATCTTGAGTTCTCTATCGACGACCATGTATTTCTGAGAATTTTGTCTACCCGTGGAGTTATCAGATTTGGAGTACGGGGTAAGCTTAGTTCCAAATATATAGGCCCGTTCGATATTCTCGAACGAGTTAGAGATGTATCATATCGTCTAGATCTTCCACCATCGCTTCATAAGATACAATGATGCCTTCCACAAATCTCAGTTATACTGGTATATTCCAGACCATTAGCCATATCCTGGATTATTCTGAGTTAGTCGTTGGTACCGACCTATCATATGAAGAGAGGTTCGTGTCTATTTTGGACCAGAGGGAGAAGGTTCTTAAGAACCGGACTATCAGATTAGTTCGTATTGTTTGGAGGCATCACTCACTGGGTGAGTCGACGTGGGAGCGCAAGGACGATATGCGTACTCGTTATCCATTTTTCTTCGACTTGGGACGTATACTTATTCGTATACCCGTGTCATATCTTAACTTATGCATGCGATTGATTAATAGCTTATCTGTTATGTCTTTTATTGTTTCTTTCTGATTTTTTGTTATTTTCTATTAAATTTTATGCTCACATGAGTTTCCTGCTTATTCTCGGTTTCGTGCTTTCTTTCTTGGATTTTCTTGTTAGTTGAATTTGGATCCTTATAAAAATTTCGAGGACAAATTTTTTCTAAGAAGGGGAGAGTTGTGAGACTCATCTCATAATATTCGTATTTTATGCGGATACATATTTTTTGCTATTTATTACATTATATTGGACCTCGAGGAAGCTCAAAAATATTCAAAATTGAAACTTTACTACCTTACCAGTATACCGACGGTATACTACAATATACCGACGATATACTGCCCAGCAGAAATTTGTTTCACTTTTTAAGATATTTTTGAGATATTTTTTGAGATATTTTTGAGATATTTCTCTACAAATAGTACTTGATCCATTTTATTTCTTCTCTTTCTCTCTCTTTACTTCTTTATTTCTCTTTCGAGCTTGGAACGTAGTCTTGAGACCTGGAGTATGGTTTTTGAACCCCTTCGTGGTGGTAAACTAGAAGGTTTAGGCTGAGAGTTCGCTTTAGGTAAGTACACCCTGCCGATTTTGTGAACTTCTTTTACTTTCTGTCATTTTACTTTCCTGGAGTTTGGTTATTGCTTTTAGTTTATACTTACTTTACTATTATTGTTCATATCGTGATTTTTAGCCTAGTGACCGTCTCGATTTTGATTTTTGATAGAATCGTGTATCATCCTTTTTTGGTAACACGATAACGAAAATGGTACTAGAGTTGTGACTGTGAGAGTTAGTCCATATTGTGATATGAGACTTACCCTAGACTTGACTTCTTGTTAAACTGGGTTTTGGTAATTTTTGGGGTTTAATTTGGGTCTCAAAAATTAGACTTGACTTAACCATGTTTATTCTTGGAAACTGGCATACCGACGGTATACTACAATATACCAACTGTATACTACAGTATACCGAAGGTATACCAATTTTGACCGACTTGGATTTCTAGATATTTTTCTATGAGCCATATAGGCATACCGACGGTGTACTACAGTATACCAATGGTATACCGATCCTTACCGTCATTGTTAACCGACTTCAAGATAACTGTTTTGGTCGGCATACCGACGCTATACTACAGTATATCGACGGTATACCAATTTGTAGAACTTTATTTTCCAGCAACTTTTTTGCCTACTTGGAACGACATACCCACGGTATACTACAGTATACCAACGGTATACTATAGTATACGGATGATATACCAATTTGTTGGAATCCAAAACGTGTTATATTTCTGGACCGGTATACCGATGGTGTACTGGATTGTACTGACGATATACCAATCATGCACTTTCTTTAGGAATTCTTGTTTTTTTGTGATTTTGTTATAATAATTCCACGCGATGACTTGACCTGAATAGACAAGAACTTACATGGCTTCAAAGGACTTGACTTGGCTTTACTCGGTTTTACCCGGCTTTGCCCGGCTACACATGATGACATGATTGACTGGACTTGACTTGGCATGACTTTGCATGGCTTCATCGGACATGGCTTGACTTGGTTTTACTTGGTTCCATCTGTATTGACATAGCTTCACATGGTTGTACATGGTTTCACTTGGCTTCACCTGGATTGACATGGCTTCACTTGGCTTTACCTGGTTTCACTTGGTTTAACGTGACTTGGTTGTTGTCATGGCTTACATGAGTCCGTTTGTGCAATGTATATAAAACTTGTTTATATTACTATTAAAACTTATTTTGTTGCATCATGTCTTGGATGGATTCTGCATAATGCCACACCCGGATTCATATAAGAAATTGCTAGGGGTTAATAACTAGAGATTCACTTAGTCCATGGCTAGAAATTTTCCTAGATTGCATACAGTTCCAGTTATTCATATAGTTATCTTGAGGAGTATCCAATGGTTTATATTATGGAGTATCTTGAGGAATATCCGGTGCTGGTTTGTGCATATAGATATCCCAGACGGACTACAGGGACATACGATCAGAAAGAACTCTAGCATCGCGTTGCATTATAATTGTTAGTAATTAGGATTATGATAACCCTAGTTAGTTAAAGTATCAAGCCGTACTTATATGGTTTGTCATTATTTATGGATGATGGTTAGTCTAGGCTTTATATGATCACACCTTTATATTTTGTACTTGTTACTCTATTGCTTATCAGTTCAGGATATGTCTCATTGTAGGTTTACAATATTTCTTTTTCTATTCGGAGATCATTTACTTTCAGTCTTTACCTTCAGTATTTGTATTGCTTGTGTTTTTGGTTAAAGTTTCTATATTGGCTTCCTTTGTGGTACATGCTATTTGGGGGTCTGATTCTACTGGTTTTGCATGGCCAGATCCAGTAGCAGTACCGAAGGATCTTCTGTACTTTTCTGAGGATGGTGGCCACCAGGAGCACCAGACCGTATGAGTAGATTTTCTTACTTCCCCACTCTGATGTACATTCTACTTTTGTTGGCGTTTAGCCATCGAGCACGTGTTTAGCTCGTATTTTGGTTTGATCAGTTAGCCTACGGGCATTAGCATGATTGACATATCCTAGGGTTGATCATTTATGACTCAGATTCTAACTAGTTTATTCATTTTGTGTTCACTAGCTTCATGATCATTTGTATATTATAGTTTGGGATGCTTTACTATTATATTTTAGATGATCCTACATCTTGTTATTATTTTTCTTGTTCTTGTGATTGAGACACTAGGGTTTATTGGACCTAGGCTTGACTATTGGTTTATAGTAGTGACCCCTCATGTCTTACAGCTTCAACGTATATACGGAGTACCAGAGTGCTCTAAGTATATGTAGCTGGCCTTGCCAGTCCCGCTTTCCAGTAATTTGATTCTGGGGCATGACACCAACCCACAAAATAGAACATGAACCAAAGTTAAACCAAAGAATGTGTCTAGTCTCCATGCAATCTAATTATCATGCATGAAAGAAATAGTATGTTCTAAATGCGTATATCGAGAACTTGTAGTGACAAAGATGAAATTCAACAAATTTAGGTTTCTGATCATAGAAAGTAGTAAAATTGATTGGACTACTAGAGCAAATATTTTTATTCACAAAGTCTTCAAACCATGCATTGGAATTTTCAAGAGATGTGAAAATGAAGTCATCATATTCACCCAGATTGGACATAATAGGAGAAAACAATGAGTGTTGAGCATCCTCATGAGGAGGATGAGAAGTGGAGGCTTCACTAACTTTTTTTCTTTTTTCCAAATAATTTAGGTGCCATGTAATGTAAGGATCAAGAGAGATATACCCTACAAGAAATGAGAGAGAGAGAGAGAGAGAGAGAGAGAGAGAGGTAGAGAACCTTGATGAGAACTAAGGCCCCAAAGCTTAAGAGGTGAGAGAGCTTGATGAAGCAGAACCAAATCTAGGGTTAGGGTTTATGATGAGGGGGCTGTTGTTCTGACGAGAGGAAGAAGAGAAGGTGATGGGTTTTAATAAAAACTGAGAGACTGCTGTCTTTCTGGAAACAGGCAGACCGAGTTCGGTTCAAACTCGGTTTGGGACCGAACTCAGTCCGAGTTCTGTCCCCCCTGTTCCAGAATAGTCCACTAGGTATGCTTTCTTTCTGGTTTTTAAAAATATTACATAAATTATGCTTCAAATATATAGTCAATTATTTATGAAAATACGAGTAAGATCTTTGTTTATATAGTACATAGTTTTACAAATCCTAATGGTGACCTGTACTTTCTTCTATATAACACCTCGAAAGGTGCCATCTGAAAACTTGCTTGAAAACTGTTGTTGTATGAGAACTCAATTAGGTGAAGGTGATCCTCCCACGCCCCTTCAAAATCCAAGGTACAAGCTCACAACATATTTTTTAATCTCTAGATGGTTCTCTCTGATTGCCCATCTGTTTGGGGATGATAAGCGGTACTAAATCTTAACTTGGTACCCAAACTCTGATGCAAGCTCTTCCAGAAATGAGAGGTAAATCGAGTGTCTCGATCCGATATGATACTCATTGGGATATTGTATTGCCTTACTATTTGTCATATGTACATATCTGCCAACTGCTCTGTAGAATGTCCTATTCGAAAAGGAAGAGAATGTGCCACTTTCGTGAGTCGATCTACTATTACCCAAACTGCATCACGACCAGTCGGGGATCTAGGTAAACCAGTTACAAAGTCTATCGTGATATGTTCCCACTTTCACTCTGGGATAGGAAGCGACTGCAATAATCCTGCCGGTATCTGTTGGTCGGCCTTCACTTGCTGACATACCAAACATCGAGAAAGAAATCGCACTACTTTCCTCTTTATCCCGTTCCATCAGAAATATTGCTTGATATCTTGATACATTTTGGTACCTCTTGGATGAATTGAATATTGGAAACTGTGCGCCTCAATCATAACTTTTTGTCAGATATTTTCTCTCGGTACACAGAGACGATTTCCAAATCTAAGTGTTCCATCATCGTGTATTGTCAACTCCTTTCTTTGACCAGACTCGCATTCTGTCTGAAGCTTATAAACTTTTGGATCCTCTGCCTGAGGTTCCTTAATCCTCTAAACCAAAGTAGACTGTATTTGCAAGCTAGCCAAAATCCCTGCATTCTGCGGAAGTACTATCTCGATACCTATCTCTTGAAGATCCTCTAATATATTATGTCGCTGCGATGTCAACATATATGCACCACCTCTCTTGCTAAGAGCATCCTCTACCACATTCGTCTTACCTGGATGATACTGGAGTTCTATGTCATAATCCTTCAACATTTCCAACTACCTTCTCTGCCTTATGTTCAGGTCCTTCTGGGTGCATATATACTCCAGGATCTTATGATCTGTAAATATCTCCACCCTATCACCATATAAGTAGTGCCTCCATAAGTTAAGCACAAATACCACCGCCGCTAACTCCAAATCATGAGTCAGGTAGTTCTTCTCATAATCTCGAATATGCTGAGATGCATAAGCTATTATTCTTCCATGTTACATAAAAAACACACCCAAGTCCCTTACCAGACGCATCATAATATACTGTAAACCCTCCGGAACCTACAAGAAGTATGAGAATCGGTACAGAAAATAACCTTCTCTTTAGTTCCTGGAACTCTATCTGACATTCTATTGACCAAACAAACTTAGCCTCCTTGCACGTTAATCAAGTTAACGGTGAAGAAATCCTCGTAAAGTCTGCTACAAATCTTATATAGTATCCTGCTAAACCCAGGAAACTACGCACTCTGCTACAGTTTTTGGAACTGGCCAACTCTCTATGGCATCAACCTTCTCCAGTTCTATTGTTACTCATGCTCCCGAGATAATATGCCCTAAGAATGAGACATGATCTAACCAAAACTTGTACTTGCTGAGCTTCGCATACAACTGGTGTTCCCTCAGAATCTGCAAGACCTTCTGAAGATGTTATTCGTGCTCCTCTTTGCTACTGGAATAGACAAGAATGTCATATATGAAAACCACCATGAGATGATCTAGGTACGACATGAAGATGTGGTTCATTAAATCCATAAATATCGCTGGAGCATTAGCCAATCTGAAGGCATAACAAAGAATTCATAATGCCTATATCGTGACCTAAATATTGTTTTGGGTATGTCTTGTTCTCAAAATCTTACTTGATGATATCTAAATCGGAGATCGATCTTGGAGAAACCTTAGCCTTGATCAATTGATCAAACAAGTCATTGATTCTCGACAATGGGTACTTGTTCTTCACCGTTACTGGGTTCAGCTGCCTGTAGTCGATACACAATCGTGTTAAACCATCATTCTTCTTCATTAGAACCACTAGCGCTCCCCAAGGTGATCCACTGGTTCGAATAAACTTTTTTACCTTCAACTCTTCTACATGTTGGTATATTTTATCCAATTCCGATGATGCCATTTAGTGAACCTTTCAAGATATTGGTGCTGCTCCGGGAATCAATTTTATGCAAAATTTTATATCTTTTACTAAGGGTAATCCTGGAACCTCTTCTAGAAAAATGTCTAGAAACTCCTTGAATATCTCGGGAAGTTGTTCTTCTACTATCGTTGCCGCTGCGATCCCCTTTTCATGTTGGTCTCCTACAGATCTATCAAAGATGAATTCTTCTGTTCTAGGACACTAAACAATACCTTATCCTTATGGCAATCTATCGTAGTATAATAGTCTCTTAGCCAGTCCATGTCTAAGATAACGTTAAATTTATCCATAGGGAACACAACCAACCGTGCAGGTAATGAATATCCGTACATTATGACTTAACATATTATACACACTTTACTAACTTTTATGAGCCCATTACCAGTGAGTATATTCAACCTCTCCGGTAATGCCTCGAACTCTAATCAAATGCGTGTCGCAAATCGTGCATATATATACTAATGAGATATACCCGAATCAAATAATGCTACAGCAGAAAAATATGCGACAAAGATGTTACCTTCCACCACGTCACCTGATGCTAAAGCTTCCTCCAAGGACAAAGTGAATGCTTGCCATTGCCCTTGTTGTGCTCCTTACTGTTGCCTCCCTTAGAAATATTATTGTGGCCTCTACTGGCCCTACTACTGGTTCCTCTGCTACTGGTACATCTGAGCTTGTGTCAATAACGGACGCTGAGCTAATTGCCATAATGCTAACGCCGACCCTCTCTTCTGTACTGCCCGTGGTGCTGGCAATGCCAAAAATTGCTGAACTGGCCCTCCTGGCCTCTACATGATTGGACAATTGGCAATCTGATAATATGGACTACCATACCTCATATTTATCCCGTTGGTCACCCTACATACATCTCTTGTCTATCCTCCCTTGCCACAGTAAGTTTAACCCATCAGTGTGCCCTGGCGTTGTTGTTGTTGTTGTTGCCTTGGCTGCTGCCGAGCCGGTGCCGTCACTGTCAAAATTGTTGCCCTCCGCGGTGCTCAATCATGGATAGGAATGCCAGGTGATGGTGCTGACATCTGGGGTACTTCTCCTCCTCCTCCCCCACTCTATGTATGAGACCTCTTCTGGCCCCCAGTCCTTGCGGACAACCTCTGCATGGTAAGCTCCTGCCTCCGAGCTACTACTAACACTTCCACATAGGTCTGGTAGTCGTGCCCCTCTACTAGTTGCATAATCTCCAGATGAAGTCCTTGCTGAAACCTAATCACTCTATTTGACTCCGTAGCCACTATCGTCAGATCAAATCTACTCAACTTATAGAATTCTACTGCATATCCATCTACGGTTCTACCGGCTTGCATGATGCCGATAAACCTCTATTGTAAGTCATACTACGCTATGACTCCAAAATACTTATCCCTGAAGCAGGTCCTAAAATTTTCCCAAGAAATAGAATACCTCAAGACAGCCTATACAAACACTCACCAATCACGAGCAAGGTCCTGAAGCTGCAGTCGGACCTGGTCAACTTGTTTATCAACCAAAACTTTTATCGCTGTCAGAATAACCTTAATGTCTTGCAACCGTGCGTCTGCTGTGATGGTGTCATCTGTGCCATCAAAGTACCTCGGGTTAAATTAGTAAAACCTGACCGGCGCCCCCCAAATCTGTCCTTCCACCTCTCTCCAGTGTCGTCCGTAATCCTTGGTTCAATAAAATATTCTGCTTCTTATTTGCGAGGAAAAATTTATACGAAACTTTTGTGTTACAAACTGTTGAAAAGAAAGAAAAGTATAAAAAAGATCCTAAACAGAAATCTAAGTACAATTAATTTCGAGAAAGTATTGCTGTAGAGATCTGATCTGCGGACGATCACTTTACTCCTTGGACCACTCAATGATGAAGAAATGCATACGATAATAGAGAACTGCACACGAAGACGAAGAAATATAGGGAATGCTGCAAACAACTTGGAGGGTTGAACAATAAGAAATCCCTGGTACAACAGAATGAGAAGATTTTATTTCTCTCACTCTGATATTGAATTTCAAAGACTTGAAAATTTAAGCCCCTTTCTCTCTATCTGTCTGTATGTTCTCCTCTCTGTGTCCTTTCAGAAGGTAGCCGTTGCCTGTGTTTTCTTGGTTGTACATAACCTGCATTTATAGAGTTTAGGAGCGGTTATGAGAGTGTGCATGCACTATAGACTGTCAACACTATTTTACCATTATGCGTGCACTTTTGGTGGGTTAACACCCTACGTTCTGCATGAGTGAGTGCACAACTTGCTGCCTGCTTGACACATAGCTTGCTATACGAGAAAAGTATAGGTCATGGGGGATAGTTATTTATAAACCTTTCAGGAGAACTATGGTATGTAAGACACGCATTCGTAACTACTCACTGTCGGTTAGGATAGTATGCGCACTTTAGAAGTCGTTTGGAGACTGGCACATTTTTGTTAAGATTAGCACTATGACGAATTTTTGAGGGAGTTGGCACTGCGGCGCACTTTTGAAAAAATTAGCACTGCGACACACTTTTGAAGAAAATGTCACTGCGGTGCACTTTTGAAGAGATTGGCACTGCGACACACTTTTGAAGAAAATGGCACTACGACTCACTTTTGAAGAGATTGACACTTTGGCGCACTTTTGAAGAGAATGGCACTGCGGTGCACTTTTGAAAAAAATGACACTGCGATGCACTTTTTTTTTTAAAATGGCACTGCGACGCACTTTTTTTAAAAATGGCACCGCGGCGGACTTTTGAAGAGAATGGCACTGCAGGGCACTTTTGAAGAGAATGACATTGTGGCACACTTTTGAAGAGATTGGCACTACGGTGCACTTTTGAAGGGAATGGCACTGTGGTTGGGTCGCTAAATGACAACCTGGGTTTGCGTGCCGTAGCTCCGCTGTAATTATGACCTCTAATTCTCCAATTTCTGCATCTGTCAGCTGTCAGTCTGCTATATTAAATGTTAGAGAGAGAATATCGTTTGTACGCCATCTTTCGTAATATTAAGAAAGTGTGCCACTTTTTCTACTTTATGAATAGTGCGCCATCATCTGAAATTAATGGAAAGTGCACCGAAGTAAGAAAATATGCGTCTTTCTTCTAGAACAAGTAGAAAATTGGCCATTCTTTTACTTGTTGGATTTATTTGTTGAAAACTGCGCCATCTATCTGAGGCGTACTTTTTTATGCTTCTACAAGACCCCTTCAAAGTTTTTAAATTCGTTCAGATGAATTCAAAATTACTTTGAATTAGAAGTATAAAAGTTGTTGAGATATTTTGTGTGCGTAATCTAGACAGAATCCTAACAAATTTGCTGACGTGGCTGACATGCACGCATCTTTGGCTTATTTTTTTGGTTTTGATGCAGTCTTTGAGGAGACGCAGAAGTCTTTTCCGGAGATACGAACAACTTTTTAGGAACAATTTATGAGAGCTATGCCATACTTGGCACGTCTTCTCTTACAAATAGGAGCAAAACTTTACCAAACATTCCCAGACTTATCTTTTTATTGCTGTGAGACTTGAGCAAGGCCACTGTTAAGTGCGAGTCTACGAAGATGAACTTAGTAGTATGGCTCCATCGGCTTTGCTGTCCGCTATGAAGACTCAAGAGGAGACGCTTCTCAGTGATGGGTGGGAGGCTCGTCTGGAGATCGTTGTCGCTGATCTCTTTGTGTGATAGAGCATGGAAGGATATCATAGGCTTTGTCGTTCGTGTTGAACAAATGAATTACCTAGAAGACTGTTCATTGTCTTCAAACCCAGCTCGTTGGAATCACTCTCTTAATATGGCCCCTGTGAAGATTACAGGGTACAAGGTTGGGATTAGAATCCCAACCGGGGCTTCTAGCGGTGGCGTTGGATAGCGATAGCTGAACAGCTTTCGTTCGACTCGCCATGTCCTTCATCGAGTCTGATAGAAATATGGCCGTGCTAATTTAAATAGGCCCAGTCCTGTATAGCATCCTCGCCCAAAGCATGTATTTATTTTCCATGTACTGTAGTTTGCACTGAGGAACCTATTTCTTCTGCGCCTCAGTTCATCTATATCGGGAGAAGACGATACGCAAATATGGGGATAACACTGTAATAGATCCCCATCATATGAAAATCCAGATATAATAGATTTCCATATGTATAATCATGATTTTTTAGAATAAAAATCTAGCTGTGATAGATCTCCATCATATGTAATCATGATTAATCATCAACAAAATTTTAGTTTTGACTTTATTGTGCTGTATGTGTATTGCTGACTGAAGTCTTTAGTCGATGTACGCCAGAAAAGACTGAATATGTTGACTTTCCTTTTCCATCCTACTGATACGTGCATAAATGTATTTTTTAGAGGAAACTGGATTTTATGCGTACTGTGTGGTTTATCGCACGCATTCTTGCAACTTGTCTAGTCATGCCACTATGCAAAATTTTTTGTCAATCAGACAAATGTGCGCACATGGGAATCCTTGGACCAATATTATCCTTTTCTCATTTTTTATCAATAAAGAAATTTTGTTTTACCGTAGTAATACTTTCAAATCGAGACCCATTGAATATATATCTGCTCACAGGTATTATAGATATGGCAGGATAATTCTGTGGGAGAATTTGGTAGATATATCACTCGAGGCATACTCGTGTTGAGTACAAATGATAAATTTTATAGGATGCAATACTATCAGAGATGATGTGGACGTGAGATGTACTCGCCTACGGTCCAGAGGAAATAGTGTAACTCGGTGTCCGAGCTGGTGTCACATAGACAACCTTGTTACGCCCCAGTACCGAAATACGGGGACAGACTTGGCCAACTATCCCGTACAAGGTGCTATACGTCGTAGGGAGATCACGGCTGTGTAAGACAAGGGGGTGCATGCTAAAATCAAGTCTCCTATGGCCAATAACTTATATGCCTCAATCATTCATACAAGAAACAGTAAGCATAGAACATATATGATAAAGCAATAAGACGTCCAAAATGCTTTCTCAAAATATTCTGGAGTCCAGCTGTGCAAAATAAGAAGCTGGAAGAGTAACAAAAGTACATGACAGAAATCAGCTGCAGTCTGATTTAATATAATAATATTAGAAAACTAATGTCCAGACGAGCCGTCTAACAGGTGTCGGTGGCTAAACGCCCAAAAGAAGTAAATTTTTAATGATGAGCAGGGAAAAAGAAAATCCACTCACTATCCCCTGCGACCATATTCCTGGTACGTGCCATGAGTAGGGGAAGGTACGCTGGATCCTCGGGTGCTGGCTCAAAACCTGGCCATGCAAAACCAGTAGGGTCAGACCCCAAATAGTAAGTACCACATGGAATAACGAAATAGAGAAACAAAAACCTAAGAAAAACAAATAATAATACACAGGTTCGATGTCATAACTTAGGTCCATGGCATATCCTAGCACAAAGGCCCAACCCTACAACCAAATAAGGACAAGGGTTGAACCATCATACTATGATAGTCTATTTTCCAAGGTTATTAACCGAATAATACAATCACAACCAAGTCCATTTCTTATATCGGCCAATCATTTGTATTGCTTGCTATTTTATGGAGTTTGAGGTTATCTCAGAAATAATGCATAATAAGTATCCTCAAATCATGCCAGTGCCGAACACGAGCTAACCGAACCAATAGATAAATAAAATAGGAACTTGCAGGATGTAACAATCACCCGTAGGGCCACTGCGCTAAAAATACGGTATTAGCGCTTCCAATGTTCCTATAGTAAAATAGAGGCTCGACATAATAATAGGTTAGATACTGCACTCCACTAAGGTAGATGATATACAGTATCTGTGGTGGCCAGCCTACAGCGCACTTAGAATAAATCTTTATGGAAAGATTCGTTGGCATGATCTCGGGATACCGTTCCCTCCAATGTTACTACCACTTTTAATTACCTAATTAGCCCTATGTTGTGTTTCAAATCTCAAGGCATGGTCACATAAGAATTTTCCTTAAGATATTGTACAAAGTATGGACACGCTAGATACGAATCCATGAAAGTTAAATCTGGATTCACCCGAGCGTGTATGCAACATTCAGACAATCAATATCCTAGCCACATTTTGGTAGTTGACTCGCTTATTATGCCCGTACTGGAAAAATAATATATATTTATAATATTACGCATTTAGGAATTTGGAGGTATTTTTGATGCACAATCCAAATTTAATCACTTAACACGTGACACGATGTGTCACACCTCGACGCATATTAAATCATAAAAAATTATCAGGCAATAGTGGTATCAGCACGGATATAGTATTCGAGTCTAATTACCAATTATGTATTGGGTAACGAAATAACAAGAAATATTCAATCAAACAAGCAAGGCCGCATGTGTTTCTAGGCCGCATAGGAAGTCCAGTCCGTATATAAAGTCAGGCCGCATGAAAAGTCCTCGTCGCATATGAAGTTAGGCCGCATGAACTACTCGGCTGCATGACAAGTCCTGACCGCATATGAAGTCAGGCCGCTTGAACCACTTGACCGCATGACAAGTCATGGCTGCATATGAAGTTATGCCGCATGAACCACTTGGCCGCATGACAAGTCCTGGCCGCATGTTCATGGTTAAGGTCTACTCCTTGGGAAAAGTATTAAATTGACGAGAAATGAATAAAGTGACAGAGATGTGACATAAAGTGACTGATGTGACAAGCCATAAAGTATGTCAGAAAGATAAAACCATAGAAAGATGTGCCAAAGTTTCAGAGTCATGCATCCAAAGGAAAGTGGCCGCATCCTCTGCTTGCCGCATTAAGTTCGATGCTGCATGGGTTATCTCTTGGACTTAGCAAATTTTTTATTCGTTCAGTGAGTAAAAGCATAAGGTATTCAAGGACACTTGTGTAAATCAACAGTCATGCGTCCAACAAGATAGACGCTTGCTGTCAGTATACGGCAAGAGTTTAGGCCACATAACCCTCTCAGGCCGCATGACAATCTCAGTCGCATAGCTCAATGGCCGCCTACGAACTTTGTCTTCTCCAACAGAAGGTTCGGCTATGTTATGGCTCCTCGGCCGCATATGGCTCCAGGCCGCATGCTCCTCCAAGTAGCATGCTCCGAGAAAAGTCCTCTCTCTTGGAACAAGTGCCAAAGTGACATGTATTAAATACGTGTCAGTAAAGTGATTGAAGTGATGGATGTGACATGACATACAGTGTCAGAGAGAAATGATAAAAACTATGAAACGATGTGCCAAACAATCAGAGTCATGCGTCCAAAGAAAAGTGGCTCCATGCTCTGCTGGCCGCATATGCCTGCTTGCCGCATATGGGTCGGTGCCGCATATAGAATCAAATGCCGCATAGAGGCCTCTTGGACTTAGCAAAATTCTCATTCGTTCAGTGAGTGAACACATGGAGTCCCTTCAGAACACATGTGTATCAGTCATGCATCCAAAAGAGATGGACGCATACTGGTATACAATAAGGAGTTTAGGCCGTATAGCATTTTTATGCTACATAGCACCCTCTGCCGCATAGCTCACTGGCCTCATGTGAACTTTGTCTTCTCCAGACAACAAGTTCACCCATGGCCGAAAAGCTCCAAAAATTTTAAAAAAAATTTCTTCATAAAAACTCTATTTTAATTTCGAATCAAGTAAAAAAAAAACTAAAATGCTTGAAATAAAGTGTTCCATTTTAATCCATTTTCTAAAATGCCATGTTTTAATAGATCAAAACCAAAATTTTTTTTTGGAACCCATGAAAATCCAAACATTAAACTCAGATCTACCCGAAATTGTTCATCAAAACTAAAAACTCCAATAACTAAAACTAATGAGGTCATTAAGAAGAACATTTCCTATCAAACAAATTTTAATTACTAATTATATAAAAAATACAAAAATCTATGGCTTCACCAGTTTGATCAAGATATACTTGCCTTGGTGGACTAACAAACATCTTCCTAGAACCTAGTCTAGGACTAGAGCTTAGGGTTTCGGTTGGGAGCTCTTGAGGGAAGGTGGAAGAAGAAAGAAGAAGGGAAATGGAAATGAGGAAGAATGAGAGAGGAGAGAGAAAACCATATATATATATATACCAAGTGGAGAAATGGGGTTAGCCCTAAGATTAAGTCATGACATTCTCCAACCAAATCTCAACCATCCAAAATAGGCTTAGTGGTTCCAAGTGTGAACCGGGTCTGGTATCCATCCTATATATGGGTCCTAGCACGGGTCCATGGAAATTGCCTAGGTGTTCCCTACTGGTCTCGGGTAGTCTCCCACAATAAGCAGATTTAATTAAATAAAATACATCATAATTAACAGAAATCAACATATAAAATTCATATCATGCCCTAGATCCAGAATACTGGAGAGCGGGAGAATGACTCAGCCAATCACACCTCACGGAATACCGAAGCAATCCGCAATGTGTTAAGGTTGTCTAGAGACAAGGGGGTGCATACTTTAATCAAGTCTTCTATGGTAAAGTACTTCAATATCTCAATAATTCAAATAAGTAAAAATAACATAGAATATTTCAGAATAAGCGGTAAGGTGTCCCCAACGTCGCATCAGAATATTCTAGAGATCTAACAATACAAGTGATATATCAGATACACAATCGAGAGTATATATGACAGTGAGTCAGCTGCAGTCTGAATATATTACAGTCATATAAGGAACTAGTGTCCAGATTATCCGATTAACAAGTGTCGGTTGGCTAAATGCCCAAAAGATTATAGTTTACAAAAGACGAGCAGTGAATGAAGGAACCCACTCGTGACCCTCAATAGTCATCCTTCTGGTGCGTGCCATCAGGGAGGGGGAGATACGCTTGATCATCAGGTGTTGGCTCTAAACCTGGCCATGCAAAACCAGTGGAGTCAGACCCCAAATAGCAAGTACCACAAAGGAAGCAAAAAATGAAAAAACAAAACCAGTTCTATAGCATGAGATGCTTAAACCAACAATCAATGACATATGTCCTATTATGACATGACATGATACCCCTTTACCAAACAAGGATAGAAAGTGCCACATCACAACAAGATAGAATACATTCCTTGATTTTGGTCAAGCTAGAATAACTTTGCGTCATAGTTTCAGTCCATAGGTTATTGTAACACAATTGCACAACCCAACAACCAAATAAGGACATGAGTTGAACTATCATCCCATGATAGTCTATATCCCTAATTTTACTCAACAGAAGGCATAATACACAAGCAGGGATACCATATTAAGTAAAATAATATAGTGATAAACCAACCTCTTCTGCTGCCTACCAATCTTCGGCAAGGTCCTGGAGTTGCAATCGGATCTGATCAACTTGTTCCTCAGCTGGAACCCTTGCTGCTGTCAGTATTATCTCAATGTTCTGCAGCCAAGCATCTGTGGTAATGACATACTCCATGCCATCAAAGTACCTACGGTAGAGTCAGCAGAAACTTACCGATGTCCCTGAGTCTGTTCTAACACTTCTCTGCAAAGCCGTCTGTAATCCTTGATGCAACAAGACATTCTGCCCCTACTGCTGAAGCTGCTGAGGTTGTTGAGATCCTATCATTCCTCAAATAATCTCTATCAATATCGATATATCAAGTACTACTGGCACTGCTGGTACGACCGGGCGTACTAAAACTTCTAGTATATGTTATTTCTTGTGCTCCTCTACGGGTTCTACCCTGATCCCTCCAGGAACAGGTGATATCTCTAGTTGTGGGCCAACATATCCTTGTCCTGTTGAAACTACTGGTGCTCCAACCATCGATTCTGGAGAAGCCCTAAAAAAATGACACAAGATAAATCAAGAATAGGACAAAAAATGATCGAGGAATCAATGGTACAGAAGTCAAGCTGAGTTCGAGAAGACAAGTTCAGGATTTCAAGGAGGAACATATTTGATTGAGATTTCCTATAATTAGGTCACCCCAAAAGTCTAAGAAATAGACCTGCATGGGCCACCACTAAAACCTTGTCATGCTCCAGATCCAGAATATTGAAGAGCGGGAAAATGACTCAGCCAACCACACCTCGCAGAATACCGAGCAACCCGTAATGTGTTAAGGTTGTCTAGAGACAAGGGAGTGCAAACTACAATTAAGTCTTCTAGGGTCAAGGACTTCTATATCTCAATCATTCAAATAAGTAGCAATAACATAGAATATTTTAGAATAAGCAGTAAGGCATCCCCAATGCCGCATCAGAATATTCTAAAGATCTAGCAATATAAGTGATATGCCAGATACACAATCAAGAGTATACATGACAGTGAGTCAGTTGCAGTCTGAATATATTACAGTCATGTAAGGAACTAGTGTCTAGATTATTCGGCTAACATGTGGCAGTTGGCTACATGCCAAAAAGATTATAGTTTATAAAAGACGAGCAGTGAATGAAGGAACCCACTCGCGACCCTTAACAGCCATCTATCTGGAGCGTGCCATCAGTGACGGTGATATACGCTTGATCCTCAGGTGCTGGCTCTAAACCTGGTCGTACAAAACTAGTTGGATCAGATCCCAAATAGCAAGTACCACAAAGGAAGCACAAAATAAAAAAATAAAACCAGTTCTATAGCATGAGATGCTTAAACCAACAATCAATGACATATGTCCCATCATGACATGACATGATACCCCTTCACCAAACAATGATAGAAAGTGCCACATCACATCAAGATATAATACATTCCTTGATTTTGGTCAAGCTAGAATAACTTTGAGTCATAGTTTCAGTCCACAGGCTATCGTAACACAATTGCACAATCCAACAACCAAATAAGGACATGAGTTGAACTATCATGCCATGATAGTCTATGTACCTAATTTTACTCAACAGAAGGCACAATACACAAGCAGGGATATCGTATTAAGTAAAATAATATAGTAATAACAAGTAGCTTCGATCTGTGTACCATTGTAACACAACAGCGCAACTAAACAACCAAACAAGGATATGAGTTAAACTTTTATGCTGTAGTGGTCCACTTCTCTAACTAAAACAGATTTAACAGCCAAACATGCGTTACAGCTTGACATATGATCTTTGAGTTATCCTAGTAATGTAATATATAAGTATCCTTAGGTCGTGCCATAATCGAGCAGGGCTGACTGAACCAATGATATATAAGCAAGAATATATGATGTACCAGTCCCTTGCAAGGGCCCTGAGCTAATTTAATGATCAGTAGAAGTTACAGGCTTTCTATAGGAAAGATACTAGCTCGGCTTATAAATAAGTCAGATACTGCACTCCACTAGTGTTGATGATATACGGTACCCGTGGTAGCCAGCCTTTATTCCCAACTAAGTTAGGGTGGTTCTACATGTACAATCTCAAGATATCGTTCCCTCCCAATGCTCTACAAATTAAGTTGCCTAGTTAACCCTAGGTGATTTAGAATCTTATGCTATGGTCACATGAACATTTCTTCCTAAATGTCGTACTTTAAGTACGGGCACTCTTGATACGAAATCATATTGTCTCTTAAAGTTAAATCTTGATTCACCCAAGTGTGATGCAACAATCAATACCATCTAGCCACGGCTAAAGTCGTTGTCCAACTACCAGATTTGTGCAAAAAAAATAATTATATATATCACGTATCAAGTGTATGTGGTACGATGGCTTACAATAGTCAGGGCAGGAACGAGTTCTAGTATCAAGGTTGTGGTCAAGTTATCAAGTAGCAATATATTCAGGATAGGACAATCAAGTGATGGCCACATTAATTTGTTACTTTATTATATCGACAGATAAAATAAGAGTAGTGCGAGGACCCCCTCGAGATCAGATCCATAATCCTTAAACCAAACAAGGACCGAGAAGACCCTCCCTCGAGTTAAACTACGTCCCTTATAATGTCCAACGTATAATAAGGTGATTCAGGAAAAGTAGCCTAATCAACAAATAAGTACATATAGGGCCATATCTACAGGGCTTATGCCAGGTGCTTAGTCATTTAGCACATGGTCACATTTGGGTCATACAAGTCATTTCTAAGTTAACACATAGCATCACAATAGTTTAATCAATATCCATATTAAACCAAGCAAGTGTCCAAACTGTGTAAGAAATAATAGGCGCATAGGAGTAAAGGCGCATAGCAAGGTGCCGCATAACGTCGAGGCCGCATAGGGTCAAGGGCGCATAAGGTCAAGGCTGCATAGGGTGAAGGCCGCATAGGGTCAAGGCCGCATAGGCAGAGCAAAGTCTACTCTTCAAAAATCGTGTGATGTGATAAACAATAAATGCAAGTCAAGTCAGAAAAGTGACTGATGTGACATGTGATAAAAGTATGTCAGAAGAAAAGACAAATTATGAAAAGTCGTGCCACGTCAGTCTGAAGTTATGCATCCAGAAGGAGAGGGACACATAGCTCCTAGCTGCATAGACAACGAGGCCGTATACTCCTTTTGGCCGCATATACACTAGGCAACATTAATTTTTTTTGGACTTAGTAAAATTTTATACGTTCAAGTTCATTAATTTGGCCAAGGGTGCATGGAAAATTCAGTCATGCGTCCAACAGGGTTGGCTGCATATTGACTAGAGATGAGAAGTCTAGGCCGCATAGCACTTCGTGCCGCATAACACTTCGTCGTCTCCACCAAACAGTAGCTTTTCGGCCATGGCCAAAAGCTCAAAAATAAGATTTTGTTTCTTCCATAGAAACGTTAAATGATGTCCAAATCTAGCAAAGTAAAGTTCTAAACTACTCAAAATCAAGGGCTCATCAACATAGAGTAGCAAGTTTTTGAAAACATTTTGTTTTAAGATATCAAAACCCAAGAACACTCAAGAACACAAAAAAAATCCTAAAACTTAAAACTTAGATCTATACTAATCCATCCATCAAATCCAAAATTACCAAGTTCTAAATATGTGTGGAATCATATCAGGAACATAATAGAACAAAAATATAAAGTTTTTCTCCATTTCTTTCAAGATGTACTTGCCTATGGAGGGGGAGAGGAAAACCTAAGAAAGAGAATGGAAGAGGAAAAATAAGAGGAGAGAGAGTGAAGTTGGGTTATATATGGAGGGTTTGAGGTTTGGACCATGGGTTCAACTCATGATAAAACCAAACTAAACAAATAAACTAAGAGCAAAGTTAACCAAAGAATGGGTCTAATCTCTCTACAACATATAACTATGCTAGCAAGAAAATAATCACGCTCCAAATATGTACATTGAAAATGGGGAGTGACATCTCTCCCCACCTTAGAAAATTTTTGTCCTCGGAATTCAAACTTAAGGCTATCTAGAAATATCAAAGCAAGTAATAATTATCTACAAACAATCTACACAAACAAACAAACAAACAAACAGGTATAGCAATAACACTTATAATGAAGCAAATCAACTTCATCCCTTATGAGTGCTTGCCGATCACTGAATTAAAGAAGCGAAGGAATAATATGTGTGGGTACCAAGATCGAATATCATCCTCGCCACCTACGTTGACTCTCCAAAAGAGTAATACCCCCAAGCAACACGAACAAGACGGATAGTCTGGTTCTTGAGTACTTTCTCTCACTGATCCAAAATGGACACGGGCCATTCCTCGTAAGTAAAGTCGATACCAACGACTAACTCAGAGTGATCAAGGACATAACTCAGATCTGGGACATACCTATGCAACTGGGACACATGAAAGACATCGTGTAACTCATGTAACGAAGGCAGAAGGGCAAGATGATAAGCAATATCCCCTACCCTCTCGAGAATATCGAACGGTCCAACGTACCACAGACTAAGCTTCCCGCGAACCCCGTGTGGAAGCATAGAAAATATGGAGCCATGAGATCGACGTCCATGCGCCCCAAATAAAAACTCAACAGATGGATCACATAGACACCATGCGGCCCAGAAAAGGGGACACCCATGCGATCCAAATAAGCGTTCTGACAACTGGCCGCAGGTCGACCTGATATGACATCCTGACAGCAAAGATGGTGCCTGACACAGAATCTTCTCGAAGGAAGAGAACACACTAAGAGGTAGAAGTCCCAAGGATGGTGCAGAGCTACGTGGATAATACGATAAAAAGAACCCTTGCGACTCTGGCCCATGCGTTCCAAATTCCATTCGGTCCACGCATCTCTGGCCCACGGGTCCGAAACTCCATGCGTCCCATACGACTATGTCCTATACGTTCCAGACTCCATATGGTCCATGCGTCTCTAGCTCCATGCGTTCCAGACTCCGTGCGTTCCGAGCGTCTTTGGCCACACGTGTCCCAAATTCTACGTCGACCAAGTCTCATTGTTACAACTGAGTGGTCCTCTCCAACCAAATAGCGGCCACGTGTCCATTTGACCAAGTCGTGCCTACACAGTTGAGAACCGCCCAGATACTTAGTAAACAACAAAATCCTAACAAATATTCACGTGACAGCGGAGCCCGGATTCCCGTGCACAGCTGTAGCACCCTTCCATTGAGAGGGGACATGTGGCAAACCTCGCCACCCATGTGACCAAAAATCTATACGGCCACAGATATGACTATGAATAGTAGGATACCATACCCATGCAAAAGGCTGGCTATCTACGAATCAACACTCAAGGGAGAGAAAAGAGCTTCCGCATCGAATCGTCCATAGAGTAAAGGGAGTTGCTACACGCATAACCCTCCATCATTATCCCCTAGAAAATAAATTTGTACTTAGATTGTCTCCTAGGACCCTTCTAGTACTTTCTTAGTTTGTTAAATCAAATCAAGTTCTCTCAGTTCTCGTTTTTATATTGAATAACAAACATGATGACGACTCTGCTGGGGACTTCTTTCTCCTCTGTTGAGAAGTTGGTGATGCAATCCGATGCGGCCAAGATCGGCTCGACACAAAAGATGCTGGTGGTCCACTTCGACCAGCAAGTGTTCGAGGATATACTCTCCGGGAATAGTACGAGTCCTTCTCTGAAGCAAGCAAAGCCCAAGAAGACCCGCAGGACGAGGGTAGCCAAGGTTGCTGCGCCTCACCCAACTGCGGAGTATGCTCTTCCCATCTCTCTCCCAACCGCAGGAACCACACTTCATGTGGCCACTGTCTGTTCGGCAGCATCTTCCAGCCAGAAGGGTTCTTCCAACTCAAGGACCCGTAGGACGTGGGTGGCCAAGGCCGTTGCGCCCTACCCAACTAAGGAGCAGATGCTTCCAGCCTCTCACTATGTTGCCAATGATGGTTTTTGGACGAACACCCATAATGTTCATATCCATACGGCATCCAGGGCTGACGCAGAAACTGTTCAACACCTTGAATCTGGCAGAGAAAAATACTACGATGCCAAACGTCCTGATGCTGAGGAAGCTTCTATGCGGCCAAAGGGAAGGCCGTATAAGACTGCCTATACGGCATTAACTCATAACCGTATACGGCAGGCCGTATCTGGCTCCAATAACAACATAACCTCTATTTTCGACCGTATCTCATGTGGCGCAGATCCTATACGACCCACTGAGAATAGTAAAAACCCAAAGCTAGACTCTTCATACTACACGCCTGCGGTAGCTAAGCTGAAGAAATCCAGGAAAGTACGAGTACGTCAAGCTCAAGCAACTGCTCATACGACCGACCGCCAACAGGCATCGCTAGTTATTACGTGAGCCTCTGACAAAAAATTGTACATGACTGACCCATGCGTCCAGCCATCAGGGACCAATGGACAGGGTCAGTCTCAAAAGTCTTCTACAGGTTCCTCGGGGCAAGTTCGTGTATGAACCCCAGGCCAGGGATCAAGCACATCACCTGCGCATCCGTGTGCCTGGGATACCCGGACTCATAAAAAGGATGCAAAGGTAAAATACCATTCGCATGATCTGCGTGACGTGATTACTTACAAAAACAAAGAAAGGGAAACAACTGTGGGATGTGCCCACTCTGAGGCACAATTGCTCCAACATTATTATCAACTGCTGCTACAATAAAGCAACAATATTCACAGACAGGTAGTCGGCCTTCCAGTGACTGCACCGGAAAGCCCCTACCCGATAGTACCCCGGAGATCAGATGCAAGTATCAGAGGAGGGGGAGTTTCCCTTCGCCTCACGCTACTAAACTGGAAAGCTTTCCGCCGCTGAGGGAAGAAAGCAGTAAAATACCTCCAGTCCAGCTCTCTCTACCACTGCATCGTGAAGGCGATTACCCGGAGGAATGACAATGGCGCCTGTGGAAGGCGTCATCCAAGGCACCCGCTCAAGGAAGAAGCTGCAGCCACTACGGGTAGTTCTTTCTCAGAACCTTTGGGGGCAGCCCAAGCTGGGGGTAGTGTCCCCCTGGACGTACGCAATAACGCGGCATTCGAAGGAGACAACAATTCTCAAGGAACGGACTCCGAGATCCCGGAGGGTAGCTACTTCCACCAAGATGACATAATCTTCTACGTTGGGGGTAGTATCCCCTCCAAATATGAGGAAGACACAACGGCTCCCGCCCTCCTTGAAGGCTATACACTATAAGGGTATAAAACATGGAGCACGATATCCATTGCCCCCTCCATTTCTTCCCGCATGAGGATGGTGTACATGGCCAAAGATGACCATAAAGGCCCCAATGACCGAAAGTTCCTTGAGATGCTTGAAGCCATTATGCATACAACGAGTGCATCAATGCAAGCTTTGACCCAGACAATGCTGGAGATCAAGGAAAACATGGCCTCCTAGCCGGCAAGATCCTCCGGGCAAGCAAACCTGGACCCCGAAACAAATGGGGATTCAAATACAATCGCTCCACCGGCGGGCAGTGATCCTCTTCGACCTGGCTCATCGGTGCCTTCAGCAGGAGATAAAGCTAAAGAAGCAAGAAGGGAGGTCCGAGAACTTCGGGCTCGTCTGGACTCCATGAGCAACCGGGACTCACTCCATGATGTCGGGGTATGGCAACCATAGCCCATAGAGTGGAGGGATGTACTATATTCGCCCAATTACAAGCCCTTTAATATTAAAATATTTGACGGGAAGTCCTCTCCTTACCGCTTCATGAGCTATTTTGAGATCACCACGGGACACTTATCCCGCAGCGATGCTATCCTTACTAGGCTCTTCATCGGGTCATTGGCGAGGGTAGCTTTCGATTGGTTTTGCAGTCTCGAAGATAACTGTATCTCATCATTCTATGACCTTAAGATTATGTTCCTTCATAGATCCTATGAGGTAGGAAATGATATGACAATGTCTTCTCTGATGGACGTCGACCAGGGTGAGAAGGAACTGGCGCAAAACTATATCAAACGGTTCCGACAGGCCAAGCTAAGGTTATCTCCTGGCAATCCCGAGGTCACACTAATCAGAAAAATATGCTCCCGACAGTGAGCCTCTGGATGGGCGAGAGCCAGTTCAAAGACTGGCCAACGTTCATTGTCAGTGCTTTCAATATTGAGAAGAAGCTCAAGGATGCTCGGTACTTGGGGATCCATATCCCTAATGCTGAGGAAAAGGGCAAAAGTCTTAGCAACAGCAACAACAACAACAATAACAATAACAATAATAGTGGCAAGAGCAACTGCGGAGGAAAGGGAAAACAAGCTGTGGTCGCTACCTTGACCAAGAAGCCCAAGCAAAAGTCGACGGAGCCTCCAAAACCGAAGGAGACTCACTATTTTAAAGATGCTGATGTCAAACCCATCTTTGAAATGCTGATGCAGAGAGGCAAAATCTGGCTCCCCGTTGTCATATATCAGACTGAGGCGGCAGAGATTGCCAACCCAAAGTATTGTCACTTCCACCGCTACGTCCATCAACCGACGCAGGAGTGCTATACCCTAAAGTGGTACATCCAATATCTGATAGAAACCAAGTCTCTTTCCCTGGACTTCGATGACGTAACGGTCGATGCCAACATGGTGTCCCTCCAGTTTGGCAACTTCCCATAGATGAAAGCCCAAGACGGAGTAGTCCCGGTCCGTAAGGTGACTATGGAAGTGGTCAACCTTCCACTAGCTCGAGACCAGATGGTAGGGCTATACCTCTTGCCACACCACATGGGAAGGTCATGTGGGTCCATCCTGACCTTGTGCCAGACTTGACGCAGCCGGCGGCATCCTCCACCGCCAAATCCAAAGGCAAAAAATCTAAGACCTGTTATGCAGTTTTCTCCTCCGATGAAGAGCTGGCAATAGGTGCAACAAGGTCATACGTAATATACCAACTGATGTACGATAATATGCCCCTGGTTGTCGTGCCTACCACCCTTGGTCCCGGGCCATCTTAGCCCCCACCGGTAGACAAGTCCAAACAGAAAGAGACGCACTTCGATAAGCCGTTGAGCAAGGATGCACCGCAAGGGCTGAAGAGGCCCTATAATTTTAATATCTTAGCATAATTAGACTACACTCCGACAAAATTGTCACTATTTAAGCTTTTACGGCTCTCTAAAGACACTCGGACTGCCCTGAGTGAGGCATTGTAGAATATCGATGTCTACCTGGCGCAAGTCAAGCTGCCAACCGAAGATCCTGTTGCTTGTCCACATTGCAACAACGCCATGGATGTGATACCCAATATCACCTTCTCGCAACAGGACATGTTGCTCAAGAATAAAAGGCACGATCGGCCCCTGTACTACACATGATATATTGGCGATATCAAGGTGGATCGAATGCATATTTACCCTGGATCATCGATCAGCATCATCCCGAGAAGTTTGTTTTAGACCCTGGGGATCCTGACGCATCATCTGGAATCCATCAATACCGCCATCAGTGGCTTCAACAAGGGAAGGAGTTACTGTAAACCCCCTCGACCAGATTCCAGCATTTTAGGATTATTTTTAACAATTTAGGATTTATGGCAATATTTTAATTGATTTTGCTTACATATCCTATTGACTTGTGCACCTGTCCATCACCTAATTATTTGGAGCTTTACCCTGACTGTTAACTCCAAACAAAGTTTACATACCTGTCCTAGACATATTAGTCTATTTTTTTGCCAGATACTTTACTTTGAGCTTCGTTTGAGACGTACAAATATCGTCACCAACGTACGTATTTAAATTCCTAGATCTGTACCCATCCCTGTTCCAATAGAGATTTGAGGCCCAACATGCACCTGTTTTGCCCAGACAAAAATACGTTAATATTCTATACTGAGTATACTATATTTAGTGTATTGACACCGTAGAAAAATTATGGCCCTACCTTCCTCTAAATAATTAGAGAACACCGTGGGCAGTATTTATTAATTAATAAATACGGTGACCCGTATCCCCCAGAAACCAGGCCCAACCTCTGCCCAGACTCACCCCCACCCCCTCAGGACCCTCACACAGCAATTTCTCTCAATTATGTGCATTTTAGCATTTTCAGGAATCGAATATTTTTCCAGACAATTTCGTAATTGCGCAATTTTCCAAAATAGGGCTTTTACGTAATTTATGAAACTACAGGGACGTTTCTGCAAATTTGCAGTGCGAGGTGTCACCCGCTCACTGGCCGGTGAACCTGCACCGTCCATTCGGAGGCGGGACCCACCCGAAAATATCTCAAAAATATCCTAAAAATATCTACAAAATATCTTGTAAATATCTTTAGATATTTTACATATTGTATTAATAAAATTTTCTATAAAAGAAATAAAAAAATAAAAAGAAAAAGAAAAATGAAAAACCCTAACCCTACCCAGCCTGGCCGCAGCCGCCCCCCCGCCGCTGAGCTCCACCGACATCCCCCCTCTCTTCTTCTTCCCCGTTCCTCCTCCACTTCCCCCTTCCCCGACCTCGTCGGCCCGACCCCCGTCGGTGAGCTCCTCCTCCTCCTCCTCCTCTTCTCTCCCCCTCGACCTCCACCTCCTCCGCCACTCGCCACTACCCCACTCGGCCACCCTCCACCGGCCACTCCCCCTCTCTTCGGTCGGCGCCGTCACTCCCCCACTCGACCCCCCCCCTGAGCGGCCCACGACTCCCCCGCCGGCCTCGTCATCCCGACCTCCTCCACTCCGCCGTTCCTCTCCTCCCCCCCCCGTCGGTTACCACCACCGCCGCCACCCCCATCACAGCCGATCCCTCGACAGCTCCTCCTCTCTCCACAGTCTCCCCTCTACCCCGGTCGGAGCCCCGACCACCCGACCCGCCAGAGCAGCAGCCCGACTCCTCCGCCGCTCTCCCCCCTACTCGACTCGGCAACGCCGGAGTTGAGCAGAGCCACCCCGACCCGGCATCCTCCCTGCTCGAGACCCCCTGTTCTCTTCCTTCCTCCGCCGAGTTCATCGACCTCGCCGACAACTGGACCGTCGACTTCCCTCACTGTCACGGCCACCACGAGCAGCCTCCCCTCCTCCCTGCTCAACTCGACCTCGCCGGAGACGAGCAGCAGCCACCCCGGCTTGACACAACAGTCTCCTCTCTTCCAGACCTCGTCGACTCCCAGCCGCCTCGCCGTGCCCTGCCCGGCCGCCCCGCTGACCGACGAGCTCCGCCTGAGCGCCTCCGGCGAAGCCCCGGCGAGTCTCCACTGGACTAAAATTGGACACAGCAGCATTTCAGAACCCGGACGCAGCCCGGACACGATCAGCGTCGTGTCGCATCTCTTCTCGGACACAGAAAATTCATTCCACGGAGCCCTGTTCAGGTAACCTGTTCTATCTCCTCGTAGTTTCATTTTTAATTCCGTCAGTTGTGACATGTAGGCTACGTAACCCTCCCGATGCCCGTGTGACCCGCTCGGTGCATCGCGTCCTGTGGCGATCGCGACATGCGATCCAAAAATAGGAAAAACAACGACCCGATTCACCCCGGAACTGAGTACGCCTCGCCAAACGGGACGACTTGGTCGCACGCAGTCTTTACCGAAACGTGCGCATCATTGATACGGACGTGCGGGATTTCGCAGAAGTTGATTCGGATGTGCGTGCACACCGGAATCAACGCGTATCCGCCGACACCGTCCCGTATCCGCCTGTTCTGGAACACACTGCAACTTTGTGTACACACGTCGGATCGAAACAAAACTTGCACCATCGGACTCGTAGCAATACGTTGGTCCTGTGATCCAAGTTTGGTTCGATTCTGAGAACGTTGACAAAATCCTGTATCGTGGGCCCCACAGGCTCCACTTGGCGGGCAATTTTGTGATCGGTACATCGGAATCCAGTTCTGGACATTCCGTTGGGCTCGTATCGACGTTCTGCTCTTATTGACACTAAGTTTGGCAAATTTGGAGACCTTTGACCCTGATACGTTTTTCGGTGCAAAGCGGCCACATGTGGACCCTACTTTGACCGGAAACTGTCATTTTTGCCCCTGTGTCCAAATTGGACTTAAGGACAGGCATTTCCAGCTATTTGATATTTTCTGAGACTGTTAGTGATGTTTATTTCAGCATCCGGAGAATTTCCTTCTGAGGCCATAGTTTCTGACCTCTTGGCATTTGACATCTGGACATTGTATTTTGCAGCTCTTGCTAGGCAAGTATACCTTGCCTTGTTATACTGTTTAAATTCAGTTATTGTTAGTTATCTGTTTATCTATTTTAAATATAAATGTGCGCGTCCGAGAAAACTCGGGTGCAGTCAATGAAGACGTTGACGTTAGGACTTGTGTCTGACCTAGTATCTAGTAGACCCACCTAAAAGTTGTGAAGTTATTGATATAACTTCCCAGGCCTTGACACGTATCATTACACGTCATAGAGTGAGTTCATGTAGGGACGCGTGCCTCATATGCGACTGGCCATCAGTATGAGCAACACGTGCAACGGTATTTAGCTTAGTTGGTTATTTTATTGAGACTTGCATCATAGTAGGAGGTGTCCACGTCGTTTTCACGACTTGTACATCTATATTGGGCGGGGAAGACATCTAGTAGGTGTGTGGGACACCCCCCTCCTTGAGTTTTTATCCTTCGTACCATGCTCCTCGGAGATGGTCGATTGCAGAGTGCCCATGCGTCTGGGGACATATGACACATATACTAGCTAGTCATGACGATTGGTGAATTACGTCAGCATATGTCTAGCCTACACTTTCCCATGTGTACTACCAGGTCTTCAAATTGCATTCACTTAGATGGTTAGCACACCCCATTTATTTATTCAGTATTTACATACATGGCATGTTATTTTTCTGTATCTTGTTATGTCCCTCTGAGGACCTGGTCCCTTGCCAGGTATAGATGTTCATGAGTATTCGCGGGAGCGCAGATCCGGACATGCTACTTATATTCCGAGGAGGCCTTCTTTTTGAGCCTCGTGATTGTCAGATGTTGTTCTTATATGGTGTGTATCTGGTTCCTTGTTATATTCTATTTCGGCAGTAGATTTGTTTCCATCCGACTGTCATTCTTTAGATACTTATTATTGAGATCTAGTTACCTGGTTATTGGTTATTCATATTTGATTTCTGTGGATGAGATTTAGATATTACCCTGTGACTTGTAATTAGTTTTACCACTTATGAATTATTGTTCATTATACAGCATACGCTCGTATATATGGTTTCCATATATTGGAGTTGCCATATATACAGGCGGCTGGCATGCTTACGTGTCCTAGTCCTACGTATTTTGGGACTGGGGCGTGACAGTTACCCTCTAGGCAAAATTCGTCTAAATTGCCATATCAGCGACTTAAAAATGGAATCACCTGCTACTTCATAAATGTAGATATGTCCTACAATATCTTATTGGGGCATCCATGGATACATGAACACATGATTATGCCATCCACCCTCCACCAGTGCCTAAAATATGTAGACGAACACGGTTTCGTCAAAATGGAGTTCGGTGACATCGATCTGTTTAAGGGTATCGAGATCTACGACTCCAACTCGATTCTCTACAAGAAATTCCACCAAGATAAAGGTGGAAACGAAGCCGACGATGAAGCCTAGGCCACAACAGCACCCGAAGAGCCTATAAAAATCTGCCTCAAGGCTCGCACTCCCGATGCAGCCGTACCCTTCATCGTCAAAATGTACGAGATGGCGCCTTAATCTTCGGTACCTTCAGCGTCGCCATAACTAATGGTCGCCCGCCTTCACATGTCGAATCAACCACCAAAAGAAGATTCTGCCCTATCCACACCCGCAGAACCAATGGTCGTTCGCCTTTATAGGCCGAGTCGACCACCAAAGGAAGACCCGACCGCGGTTGCAACTTTCGAACCTTTGGTGGTAAAATTATGAAGAAAACCACCAAAGCCTTCGCTTACACTGAGGGTAGCAAAGTATAAGGGTGAGCTGAAGGAATATATATCCACCAGTGTCAACATCCCTTCCCATGACGATGTAATACCGCCGAAAGAGATACCTTATTTCCTCAATAAAGGACTATCTTTGAACTACTCAGAGCGTATGCACATAAGTACACTCTAATCCCTGGAGCATAGTCTGTGCCTTCACCTGCACGCATAAGTGACCACTACCTGCACCATACACCGGCTCCGCTCTAGTTAGGATTTTTATTTCTTAGTCCCACCCAGGAAGAAGGAAGATAAGATCATCATCTTTGGCAGAGTAGATTACCCCCGATCCTTCATTCCAAAGGAAGTAGAACCAAATTTTGAGGTAGACATAATGTCACTCTACCGGTACAGCTCGCAAGCCTTATATCTTATCCAAAAGATGGGATACAACCTGGAGGTCACTGAAGGATTAAACTTCGGCAAAGGCCGAAGGTCGCCTTTATGACTTTTCTCCCTAGCTAGCAAGCCCGAGGATTACTATCATAAGACTAAGCATGGCTTAGGATATGTAACACCTCCTACAATCCCCAAGGGCTCATATAAAGAAGAGGATGAGCACTCGCACTCTTCAAAATTGTTATCCTGTAACTCCGACGTTAGCATCGAGAACATGCTCAGACAAACACTGTCCTCCAACTTGGTGTCTACCGACCTTGAGGAAGACAACGAGGATCCACCCGAGCTCTTTGAGATGGAACCTTGGGCCTAACACCTGGCTTCACAATGGAAGATGCGATTTGAGCAGCGAGAACCTCCTACCGAGGACGAAGTCGTTCAAGTCAATCTAGGTGACGAGACCTCCCCAAAGCCTATCTTCGTCAGCAAAAGTCTGCCCGACGTAGACCAAAAATCCCTATTACAACTCGTTATGGAATACATCGATGGATTTGCCTGGAGTTACAAAGATATGCCAGGACTGGACCCCCAAATTTTGGTCCACAAACACAATATTCGGCCAGACGCCAAATCACTCAAGCAACAGCAGCGACGGTTCTGGCCATACGTGATGGATTCCATCTAAGATGAAGTCAACAAGCTAATAGCTAGTGGCTTCATCCGTAAGGAACAACACGCCGACTGGGTAGCCAATATCATGTCCGTCGTTAAGAAGAATAAGAAGATCCGAGTCTACATCGACTTTTATGATCTAAATACGGCATGTCCCAAAGATGAATTACTTCTTCCAATCACCGATGTAATGATCGATAACCCTTGTGGCTTCGAGCGCATGTCCTTCATGGATGGCTTCTCAGGCTACAACAAAATCATGATATTTTACGACGATGAGAAACATACGTCATTTTGGACCCCGATAGGCGTATACTGCTATACGGTTGTCATGTCCCAGTCCCCAAAAACGTAGGACCAAACACATGCAATGGCCAGCTGGTACGACTCCGTAGGGCTTTCTAATTTAATGGACCCGACGAAGCGCACTTATGCATAAAGTGATCCAATTCCATGGTCAAGTAATCCAATTAATAATCTATTTCTAACATGCAACAACTAAAACTAAATCTCAGTCCATGGTAAATAATCTCAAGAAGAACGATACACATCATCAGTTTGCAACCAATAATACATCCGTTCGAATAGGCCAAGAGAACAACATAGGCCTATAAATACTAGGCTATAAAAGCAGAATCAAAATAGAAAGTAGAACATGACTGTAATAGCTAAAAATGTAAAGATACCTGCAACGATGTCTACACTCCACTAGATCAAGCATCCTGCATACTACACAAATAACCTGGAAGGAACCAGGTCCTCAGAGCAACGTAACAAGATACAAAAACACATGCCAAAAAGTAAATACTGTGAAAACTCGAGGGTGAACTAACCAGCTCACTAAAATACAATTCGAGAACAACTTAGTGCGTATGGAAAGTGTAGGCTAGACATTTGCTGACATAATTCATCAATCACCGTGACTAGCTAGTATATGCCATATATGCCCCCATAACAAGGGCACTCTGTAATATAATAACGTCCGGCTCCGAGGAGCGTGGTATCTGTATAAGTAATAATGTCTAACGTTCCGGAGAACATTGAATCTGTATAGTATAACGTCCATATCGCTCCGTAGAACGTAGAATCTAAATAGTATAATGTCCATATTATTCTGTCAAATATGGAATATGAATAAAGGAAATGAGTGTCCCATACGCCTACTAGTTGTCCTTCCAGCCCAATGCTCTTTGCATGTTGTATACACAACATGCTTTAGCTACTATGTCGAGACGGAGTGCAAGTATCGGCGTCATAACTTTGGCTCATAGCCTATCATTAGAACAATAGCCCAACCTTATAACCAAACAAGGACAAGGATTGGACCACCGTACTATAATAGTCTATGTTCCTAGAGTAATATTAACTGCTAAGTCTTCTAACATGCATCACTATTAGCAGTTATACCCTATCCGTCGCACGACCTACAGGTACAGGTGGCCAACCGAATAGGTAAGTCCGTGTCCTACAAAAGACTCACAACCCATGTAAGAAATGTGTCAAGGCATGGGGAGTCAAACTGATAACTCCACAAATTTAGGTACGTCTACTAGACACTAGGTCAAACACAAGTCCTAATGTCAACGCCTTCGTTGACTGCACCCGATTCTTTCTCGGTCTCGCGCAGTTGTATAGTATTAAAATAATAAAAGATACAACTAAAAACAACTGAATTTAAACAGTACAACAAGGCAAGGTATACTTGCCTGGGTCCTCAAGCTGCGAGTGCCAATAACCTGCTCCCGAAGTCTCACAGGATGATCGAATAGTCCTATATATATATATATATATATATATATATATATATATATATATATAATATAATACAATATTGCATCAGTTGTTACACTAGCACACACACAAACATGATTACACTGAACTCAGAAACTACGCAAGGCAGGGGTGGTTCTGGTCAACTAGCAGGGTCAAGTGTGCGTGTCTAAATGCACAGGTGTCATGTCCTCGATTACTGTGCATAACAAGACAAACAACTAACACTAACACAATATACAACTCTCCAAATCTCGTGTAGCACTAATACATGGTCTAGCTAGCAGGTGAGGGTACACATAAGGCAGTAAGTTCAAAAATGTTTTAATACATAAATATATATATCACCTTAGTATTTTATCTAGTATTACTCAATACTTATAATTATATTAATACACCCAGCTCTACACAACAACTATAAATATGTGATATTCACAACTAACAATTTAATTTCATGAAGTAAATACTAAACCTAATTACTATTAAAGTAATTATTAACCTAATTTCTCGTGAAGTATCCATATATTTAAACCTAATTATCATACACACATGCATATACATGTACTAACTATTTGGGTTTTTATCAACGTAGTGTCATAAAACGCACACGTGAAGGAAGGGGCAAGCTACGAACCTTGATGGGCATGCACGGGGTCGATGATGACGACGGTGGTGGTGATGATGATGATGATGGTGATGATGTTGATGATGATGGTTATGATGATGATGATGGTGATGATGATGATGATGCTAGTGATGATGATGATGATGATGATGATGATGATGATGATAGTGATGATGATGATAGTGATAGTGATGATGATGATGATGGTGATGAGGCTGCCGGAGGGGAGAGGCTCAGGCGGGGTGGCTGTTCCGGCGCTCGAGGAGAGACGGTCGTGCCCAGGCGGAGGAGGCCAACGGGGAGGGGAGATGGAGGAGACGGTGGCGATGGTGATTAGGAGGTCGACGATGGTGGTGCTGGTGTTAATGGCGTCAGGATGGTCAGGGAAGGAAGTCGGGGAGGAGGAAGGTGGGTGGTGGTTGCGGTGGAGCTGGCCGAGGGTGGTGAGGATGATGTCGGGGAAGGTCGATGGTGGACGTGGTGGTAAGGGAGGTGGTCGTGATGGTGCAAGGGTGGTGATGGTGATGGTAGCGGGTGTTAGTGATGGCCGGAGCACGTGGAGGCGGTCGAAGGAAGGTAGTCCGACGGGGATGGCTGTTGTGAGCGGGGGTCAGGGTGCTCAGGTTGCTCGGGGTCGAGGTCGAGGGGGTGGACAGGCGAAGGAGAAGGAGATCGGGGTTGCTGACAGCGACTGCTTGTCGTCGGGCTCCGGCAGGACGAGATGGAGAAGAGGAGGGAGACGTGGTGGAGAAGGTCGGGGTCGGCGGGTGAAGTTCAGGCGGTTGTGGTGTGCAGTCGGCGGTGAGGAGGGGAGAGGAAGACGGGGAGTGGCGGAGCTGTGGTGCTCGGGGGCGGCCTGGTCGAACGGAGTAGGAGGATCCGGTGGTTGTAAAGTTTAGGGTTAGGGTTGGTTTAGATGAAGGAGGATGGTGGGGATGGTGATGTAAAAAATATTATAAGGGAAGAGTTTTGCATGAGGAGAAGAAGATGGGTACTAGCCTAGGGATTAGGGGTGGCCATGTGTTTCTTGGGATGGGGTTGGCTCATTGGGAAAGGGTTGAGGATGAGGGATTATATATGGAGGGTGTGTGTGGTGTAGATGATGCGTCCTTTTGAATGAATGGCCAAGATTAAATATAAAGGAGAGGGTACAAACAAAAAAAGGGAGAAAAGGAGAGAGTGTTGGACCGGTCAAAGAGAGGGGGAGGGTTTTCTTAATGTGTTGGGTCCAATGGAAGGTGGACATCTCACTGCACTTTTGCATAAAGGCCCCTAACAATTGGAAAATTACGCAGAAAGTGGAAATTAGGATTCAATGAGGGGAAACACCATATTTGGTGTGATGTAGTGGGCTAAAATTGCGTGTGGTATTTAGTATGAATCTTGAGGGTGCGAATAGGGGTTTGGGTTGGAGTTGGGTCTAGTTTTAGGATAAGTTGGGTCCTTACACCAATTTAATAAAAATTAGTGTAAATAATGTTCTAAAATTAATTGGAAATACCTAGGGTTAAAATTGGATGGGACACAAGTATCATGGACATAGTAGACTCAGAATAGAATATTGTTAATATTTATGTTGAATAAAACGGGTCGAGGTTGCGTCTCCAATTTTGATTGGAACGGACAAGGATGCAAAGTTGAATTTATATTGATTTAAGAATGGACGTTTGTAACGAATATTGTGCGAATAAAATGAAGCACAAGAGAGAGTATTTATGAGTTACACAAGGGTCCGAAAGGAAGGATGGCATGTCTAAAAAAAGTGTATAAAATTTGTTTGAAATCAAATGATAGTTGTAAACCCCCTCATCCAAAATAGGTATTTTGTGTGTATTTTATATTATTTTATTTATTATAGATTATTTTAAATATTGAATTACTTTAGAATATTCTATTAGTTAATTAGAAAATAATTTTCTTAGTATATTTACTTATGTAAATATTTATTTAGAATTATTTTTAGGCTATTTTAGACTTTTGAAGTTTTTTTTAGAATTTTTAGGTAATTAAAACATAGGGAACGTAAATTTCTAGGACTTTCATGATTTACTGTAAGACCATACTTGCATATTGTTCCTACAAAATATTTATTTTAGGTTAAAATATTTAATTATATTTTTCTATAATTTATTTAGAATTTAAAAAAAAATTATTTAGATTTTTGAAATTATTTAGGATTTATTTGGATATATATAATCTTAGTATTAGATAGATGCTAATTTAGTGTTAATAGATATTAATAAGATTATATATAAATTATTTGTATTATCTTTAATTCGATTTAAGATTATAAATTATTGAGATAAATTCAAACTCTATTTTAAATTAATTAAAATCCTGAGCCTAGTAGGAAAGTAACTTCATGCATATCCTATCCTTATTTAAACTCATCATAATCCTATCCAAATTAGCCAATCCTAGTCAAATTCAATTAAGTAGTGTACACCATTATAAATAACTCATCCTCCAATTTTTTTTATTAGAACCATATAAGGTTAGTTTTCTTAATATATAAATTATTTAAATAATTTTAGAACTTATTGTTTCAGAATATTCTGAAAGTGCCAGCTGTCCGAAATCAGATGCATTTCCGTATTTTCGAGATTTTGGGAGTTCCCGAATTCGGAATTATGAACCGTTTGAAGTTTCAAAAAGTTGACATGATAAACTTAAACAAATAATATTTTTAGAATTTAACATGTAAGTTTAATTTACTGTAAAATTCGTGCAACGTATACGTAAATAGAAAACTATCGAAAATTATCATCTGTGCGCCCTTGTGGACATAACTCTTTACCGACTTATGATTTTATGAAACCGTCGATTCCGGTGTTCATGTAGCACTAAAATCTATATAATTCTACACACAAATCAAGGATTTGAGTCGGTTGACTTTTTGGTCAACGGATTGTCTCGATTTGCGTGCCATGGATCACAAATCCGTAAAGTTGACTTTCGTTGGACCAAAATTAGGTTTTAACAATAAAATTAGATTATAATAAGATTAAAATACTATTTTAAGTTATTTTATTCAGAATTAAAATAGATTAAAATTGAGGAACCTATTCACCCACTTTTGTAACCTAACTTGTTTAATTTATGTGACGGATAGATCGGACGACGCCTTGAATTGGGACTTCATTCTTTTTCAGACCAGGCAAGATACCTTACCAAATTATTTACAGTACTTTGGATGTTTATTATATTTTTGTATATCTATTGTATTTCTGTATATTTATTGCATGTGTAGTTTCTTTCAGTCATTACTATATATTAGATATGTAGACACACACTTGACACCTAGTATCATAAGAGGACAATCATTAGGTGTATGGGCTTTAACCACTCTGGTAAACCATAGTATATAGCTCGCACTACGGGCGTGTGTCGCGTTGGTCGCTACCCCCGAGGTATGACGATTTATGATGTCCCCTGACGGGTGTGTGAGTTGTGAGGCTTAGATCGAGTAGCCTACCCTTGCCCATACATCAAAAAGTTGTCCTCATTTGCATTCATATAGATTGTCTTGTACAGCGTACTTATATATTTTCAAACATTATACATGTTTACTGTATTCAAATTGGCATGCTTCTATGTATCTTGTTACGTCCCTCTGAGGACCTGGTCCCTTTCCAGGTGTAGATATTCTTGTCTTTTCGCAGGAGCACGGATCAGGACTTACCACTTATCTCTTTCGAGGAGGTCTTACCTTTTGAGTATCAGTGATTATCTCTTGCAAGGGATCCCTTTGCTGATACCTTTATATCATCATCTCATTTATATTGGAGATTTATCCTTCTCTCTTATGTTAGTATTGATATAGTCAATAGTAGGAGATTTGTCTCCACCCGACTATTAGTTTTGGATTATTCAGACTCATTATTCTAGTTTAGTTATTTCTTTCTATGACTTATTGTGCGGATGAGATTAGTATTTCTGTGACTTGTGACACTATATTTATACCACATATGAGTTTATATTCATATTACAGCATACGTGTGTATTATGGTATCCATATATTGGAGTTGCCATATACATACGGCTGGCATGCTTACGTGTTCCTAGTCCTACGTATTTAGGGACTGTGACGTAACATATTTTTGTGGTGGCCCGTGTAGGTCGAGAGCATATTATCTCGGTTACGTTATAGTACCGAGCAAGCCTGCGCATAGGATTAGAATATAGGATCTCATCCACTTATTTATCACTCCCTTGATTTTATTTCGCATTCTCATTTGATTGCTTGCATTGTATCTTGCTTGATCCTTTCACAACGTCAATCTTATCTTTTCTTTCGTGCTTGATAGGGGTTAGGAAGGTGCCTTGTGCCTGGTATATACAGTATATTATTTAATAACACAATTAGTTAAAATATTGTAGGTTGAATAGTATATCTCATAACCTAGTAACGAATAGTCCTGTTGAATCATTAATGAGGTATAAATGAATGACACCAACTATATATTTGCATAAAAAGATAGTTTTTATCCAGACTGTAGAACTTAGAGGCCCATACACCCATTTGGTCGACTAGAGACCTTGACTAGGAGTTATTATGAAAACTATAGAGGCATAACACCGATCTTCTTGGTGAACTTAGATTATTTTGTACCTTCCTCCATCATAATCAAGCGTACTTGTATTTTTACTACCTTGACTTATGCTGCTTTTATAGCCTAGTTTTGCAATCTTATTCTTTTATTAAGCTTGTTCATGACATATGTATTATTAGGGGCCCACACTAATACATTTTCTAAATCAGAATCGGTGTATTATCGTCTGATCAACCATGGTGCACTTGGTTCGATCTTTGTATCACTACTTTACGTGGATTGAGATATAGTTAACTCAACTTGTTAGATGAATATACTTGCCCTCTAGACTGGTCAGAGCATATTGTGTCAGGTACATGACTATTCTGATATAAACATGCATATAGGAATTTACCAAAATAAGATTTCAATCCACAACTGCCTTGGCAACTCTCCTTCGAATTCTCTAATCCCTTTGAATACCGTACTTGTATTTTATCATCTCCGTCTTGAAATTCTTTATTGTTGTTTTTCGTCTTCCCCTATTTCGGAAAGGCGAACGTTCGTGCTTAGTATAAGTTTGATACACAAATAGTACTAGATATACCCCATAGGCCAAGCACTCATGATGACAAATAAGAGAGCGCAGGCACAGAAAGTCGTAGATACAAGTACGACCTTATTTATATTTGTCATTGCATATTCATGACCCCTTTTTGACATAAGATCTTAGGTGTATAATAGACGTAGAATCATATATAAGGTAGTTTAGCAGATATGAGGATGTATTGATATTCTACTCAGATGGCATACACACGATACTAATAGATGACGCGAGTAGCAGTAGTAGTATTCTTTATCTATCACCATCTCGTCCCCTTGGGTGGCTCATCTTCTCTTCCACCTCCATCCCTTATATCGTGCTTAATTCGTCCTATCATAGTCGTATCCTTTCGTGCCATTATAAATTGTTTGATCACTTCAACCTCACCCTTATTTGGTTAGTTAAAACATAAATGGTTTAGTAAATGATTAATAACTAAATGATGATTTCTTAATAAATAACCCTTATGTATATGCATTATGGCAGTATCTATATTAATTTAATTCTTAAGTAGCATCATTTAGCCTAATAAAAATTTGTTAGATTGTTGAATTAGTACTTACTTCTAATAATTTTATAAGTTAGTCAAGACCTTAATTGTTAACCTAAAACCTAGGCCAAGCCTAGGAAAGAGTTGAAGGCACTTGTTACAAACTGACAACTATAACAAACTGCTGGCAAAGTAGCAACAGCTGCAGCTAGACCGTTGTAGTAGAGTAGTCAAAGTATTTGCAGACATATTGGTCAGGTGGCATGGCAGTATTAGACTACGATACTTGACGGTTAAAAAAAATCATAGTTATGAGATTCCAGACAGGTATCCCAAGATACTCGACCCAATAAATAAATTTGCCTTACAACCTAGACAATAGCTTCAAGAGACTTTGACTACTAGTAGAATTCTTGTAAGTTGGGTAGTATAGATGAGTTAGAAATAGAATAGTGTATGGACAATAAATGAGAAGTGTTAGAATGACAGACCATGACTTTGATGAAGTACTGCCAGATAGCAATGTAGTGTAATAGCTATAGTGATTATTATGAATATGGGTAGTGTCAATTTCGAGGACAAAATTTGTGTAAGTTGGGTAGATTGTAAACCCCCTCATCCAAAATAGGTATTTTGTGTGTATTTTATATTATTTTATTTATTATAGATTATTTTAAATATTGAATTACTTTAGAATATTCTATTAGTTAATTAGAAAATAATTTTCTTAGTATATTTACTTATGTATATTTTATTTAGAATTATTTTTAGGCTATTTTAGATTTTTGAAGATTTTTTTAGAATTTTTAGGTAATTAAAACATAGGGAACGTAAATTTTTAGGACTTTCATGATTTACTGTAAGACCATACTTGCATATTGTTTCTATAAAATATTTATTTTAGGTTAAAATATTTAATTATATTTTTCTGTAATTTATTTAGAATTTAAAAAAATTATTTAGATTTTTGAAATTATTTAGGATTTATTTGGATATATATAGTCTTAATATTAGATATATGCTAATTTAGTGTTAATAGATATTAATAAGATTATATATAAATTATTTGTATTATCTTTAATTCTATTTAAGATTATAAATTATTAAGATAAATTCAAACTCTATTTTAAATTAATTTAAATTCTGAGCCTAGTAGGAAAGCAACATCATGCATATCCTATCCTTATTTAAACTCATCATAATCCTATCCAAATTAGCCAATCCTTGTCAAATTTAATTAAGTAGTGTACACCATTATAAATACCTCATCCTTCATATTTTTTTTCCCCAAATTTCCCTCATTTTCGTCATAAATTCAGCCTCATTTTCCAATAGTTATGACGACTTAAATAGACGATATCTCCTAGCTCCGGACTCCAAAAGCGCTCCAATTTTTTTGTTAGAACTATATCAAGGTTAATTTTATTAATATATAAATTATTATAATAATTTTAGAACCTATTTTTCCAGAATATTCTGAAAGTGCCAGTTGTCCGAAATTAGACACGTTTCCGTATTTTCGATATTTTGGGAGATCCCGAATTCAGAATTACAACACGTTTGAAGTTTCAAAAAGTTGACATGATAAACTTAAACAAATAATATTTTTAAAATTTAACATGTAAGTTTAATTTACTGTAAAATTCGTGCAACGTATACGAAAATAGAAAACTATCGAAAATTGTCATCTGTGCGCCCTTGTGGACATAACTCTTTACCGACTTGTGATTTCATGAAACCGTTGATTCCGGTGTTCATGTAGCACTAAAATCTATATAATTCTACACACAAATCAAGGATTTGAGTCGGTTGACTTTTTGGTCAACGGATTACCTCGATTTGCGTGCCATGGATCACAAATCCGTAAAGTTGACTTTCGTTGGACCAAAATTAGGTTTTAACAATAAAATCAGATTATAATAAGATTAAAATACTATTTTAAGTTATTTTATTCAGAATTAAAATAGATTAAAATTGAGGAACCTATTCACCCACTTTTGTAACCTAACTTGTTTAATTTATGTGACGGGTAGATCGGACGACGCCTTGAATTGGGACTTCATTCTTTTTCAGACCAGACAAGATACCTTGCCAAATTGTTTACAGTACTTTGGATGTTTATTATATTTTTGTATATCTATTGCATTTCTATATATTTATTGCATGTGTAGTTTCTTTTAGTCATTACTATATATTAGATATGTTGACACACACTTTACACCTAGTATCATAAGAGGACAATCATTAGGCGTATGGGCTTTAACCACTCTGGTAAACCATAGTATATAGCTCTCACTACGGGCGTGTGTCGCGTTGGTCGCTACCCCCGAGGTATGACGATTTTTGATGTTCCCTGACGGGTGTGTGAGTTGTGAGGCTTAGATCGAGTAGCCTACCCTTGCCCATACGTCAAAAAGTTGTCCTCATTTGCATTCATATAGATTGTCTTGTACAGCGTACTTATATATTTTCAAACATTATGCATATTTACTGTATTCAAATTGGCATGCTTCTATATATCTTGTTACGTACCTCTGAGGACCTGGTCCCTTTCCAGGTGTAGATGTTCATGACTTTTCGCAGGAGCACGGATCAGGACTTACCACTTATCTCTTTCGAGGAGGTCTTACCTTCTGAGTATCAGTGATTATCTCTTACAAGGGATCCCTTTGCTGATACCTTTATATCATCATCTCATTTATATTGGAGATTTATCCTTCTCTTTCATGTTAGTATTGATATAGTCAATAGTAGGAGATTTGTCTCCACCCGACTATTAGTTTTGGATTATTCAGACTCATTATTCTAGTTTAGTTATTTCTTTTTATGACTTGTTGTGCGGATAAGATTAGTATTTCTGTGACTTGTGACACTATATTTATACCACATATGAGTTTATATTCATATTACAGCATACGTGTGTATTATGGTATCCATATATTGGAGTTGCCATATACATACGGCTGGCATGCTTACGTGTTCCTAGTCCTACGTATTTAGGGACTGGGACGTAACATATTTTTGTGGTGGCCCGTGCAGGTCGAGAGCATATTATCTCGGATACGTTACAGTACCGAGCAAGCCTGCGCATAGAATTAGAATATAGGATCTCATCCACTTATTTATCACTCCCTTGATTTTATTTCGTATTCTCATTTGATTGCTTGTATTGCATTTTGCTTGATCTTTTCACAACGTCAATCTTATCTTTTCTTTCGTGCTTGATAGGGGTTAGGAAGGTGCCTTGTGCCAGGTATATACACTATATTGTTTAATAACACTATTAGTTAAAATATTGTAAGTTGAATAGTATATCTCATAACCTAGTAACGAATAGTCCTGTTGACTCATTAATGAGGTATAAATGAATGACACCAACTATATATTTGCATAAAAAGATAGTTTTTACCCAGACTGTAGAACTTAGAGGCCCATACACCCATTTGGTCAACTAGAGACCTTGACAAGGAGTTATTATGAAAACTATAGAGGCATAACACCGATCTTCTTGGTGAACTTAGATTATTTTGTACCTTCCTCCATCATAATCAAGCGTACTTGTATTTTTACTACCTCGACTTATGCTGCTATTATAGCCTAGTTTTACAAGCTTATTCTTTTATTGAGCTTGTTCATGACATATGTATTATTGGGGGCCCATACTAATACATTGTCTAAATCAGAATCGGTGTATTATGGTCTGATCAACCGTGGTGCACTTGGTTCGATCTTTGTATCACTACTTTACGTGGATTGAGATATAGTTGACTCAACTTGTTAGACGAATATACTTACCCTCTAGACTGGTCAGAGCATATTGTGTCAGGTACATGACTATTCTGATATGAACATGCATATAGAAATTTACCAAAATAAGATTTTAATCCACAACTGCCTTGGCAACTCTCCTTCGAATTCTCTAATCCCTTTGAATCCCGTACTTGTATTTTATCATCTCCTTCTTGAAATTATTTATTGTTGTTTTCTGTCTTCCCCTATTTCGGAAAGGCGAACGTTCGTACTTAGTATAAGTTTGATACACGAATAGTACTAGATATACCCCATAGGCCAAGCACTCATGATGACAAATAAGAGAGTGCAGGCACAGGAAGTCGTAGATACAGGTACGACCTTATTTATATTTTTTATTGCATACTTATGACCCCTTTTTGACACAAGATCTTAGGTGTATAATAGACGTAGAATCATATATAAGGTAGTTTAGCAGATATGCGGATGTATTAATATTCTACCCAGATGGCATACACACGATACTAATAAATGACGCGAGTAGCAGTAGTAGTATTCTTTACCTATCACCATCTTGTTCCCTTGGGTGGATCATCTTCTCTTCCACCTCCATCCCTTATATCGTGCTTAATTCGTCCTATCATAGTCGTATCCTTTCGTGCCATTATAAATTGTTTGATTACTTTAACCTCACCCTTATTTGGTTAGTTAAAACATAAATGGTTTAGTAAATAATTAATAACTAAATGATGATTTCTTAATAAATAACCCTTATGTATATGCATTATGGCAGTATCTATATTAATTTAATCCTTAAGTAGCATCATTTAGCCTAATAAAAATTTGTTAGATTTTTGAATTAGTACTTACTTCTAATAGTTTTATAAGTTAGTCAAGACCTTAATTGTTACCCTAAAACCTAGGCCAAGCCTAGGAAAGAGTTGAAGGCACTTGTTACGAACTGACAACTATGACAAATCGCTGGCAAAGTAGCAACAGCTGCAGCTAGATCGTTGTAGTATAGTAGTCAAAGTATTTATAGACATATTGGTCAGGTGGCATGGCAGTATTAGACTACGATACTTGACTGTTAAAAAAAAATATAGTTATGAGATTCCAGACGGGTATCCCACGATACTCGACCCAATAAATAAATTTGCCTTACAACCTAGACAATAGCTTCAAGAGACTTTAACTACTAGTAGAATTCTTGTAAGTTGGGTAGTGTAGATGAGTTAGAAATAGAATAGTGTATGGACAATAAATAAGAAGTGTTAGAATGACAAACCATGACTTTGAGGAAGCACTCTTAGATAGCAATGTAGTGTAATAGCTATAGTGATTATTATGAATATGGGTAGTGTAAATTTTGAGGACATAATTTTTGTAAGTTGGGTAGATTGTAAACCCCCTCATCCAAAATAGGTATTTTATGTGTATTTTATATTATTTTATTTATTATAGATTATTTTAAATATTGAATTACTTTAGAATATTCTATTAGTTAATTAGAAAATAATTTTCTTAGTATATTTACTTATGTAAATATTTATTTAGAATTATTTTTAGGCTATTTTAGATTTTTGATTTTTTTTTGAGTTTTTAGGTAATTAAAACATAGGGAACGTAAATTTCTAGGACTTTCATGATTTACTGTAAGACCATACTTGCAAATTATTCCTACAAAATATTTATTTTAGGTTGAAATATTTAATTATATTTTTTGTAATTTATTTAGAATTTTAAAAAAAAATTATTTAGATTTTTGAAATTATTTAGGATTTATTTGGATATATATAGTCTTAATATTAGATAGATGCTAATTTAGTGTTAATAGATATTAATAAGTTTATATATAAATTATTTGTATTATCTTTAATTCTATTTAAGATTATAAATTATTGAGATAAATTCAAACTCTATTTTAAATTAATTCAAATCCTGAGCCTAGTAGGAAAGTAACTTCATGCATATCCTATCCTTATTTAAACTCATCATAATCCTATCCAAATTAGCCAATCCTTGTCAAATTTAATTAAGTAGTGTACACCATTATAAATACCTCATCCTTCATATTTTTCTTTCCCAAATTTCCCTCATTTTCGTCCAAAAACAGTCAAAATTCGTCATAAATTCAGCCTCATTTTCCAATAGTTATGACGACTTAAATAGACGATATCTCCTAGCTCCGGACTCCAAATGCGCTCCAGTTTTTTTTAGAACCATATCAAGGTTAGTTTTTTAATATAAAATTATTTTAATAATTTTAGAACCTATTTTTCCAGAATATTTTGAAAGTGCCAGCTGTCCGAAATCAGACGCGTTTCCGTATTTTCGAGATTTCGGGAGATCCCGAATTCGGAATTACGAACCGTTTGAAGTTTCAGAAAGTTGACATAATAAAATTAAACAAAATAATATTTTCAGAATTTAACATGTAAGTTTAATATACTATAAAATTCGTGCAATGTATACGTAAATAGAAAACTACCGAAAATTATCATCTGTGCGCCCTTGTAGACATAACTCTTTACCGACTTATAATTTTATGAAACTGTCGATTCCGATGTTCATGTAGTACTAAAATCTATATAATTCTATACACAAATCAAGGATTTGAGTTGGTTGACTTTTTGGTCAACGGATTGCCTCGATTTGCGTGCATGGATCACAAATCCGTAAAGTTGACTTTCGTTGGACCAAAATTAGGTTTTAACAATAAAATTAGATTATAATAAGATTAAAATACTATTTTAAGTTATTTTATTCAGAATTAAAATAGATTAAAATTGAGGAACCTATTCACCCACTTTTGTAACCTAACTTGTTTAATTTATGTGACGGGTAGATCGGACGACGCCTTGAATTGGGACTTCATTATTTTTCAGACCAGACAAGATACCTTGCCAAATTGTTTACAGTACTTTGCATATTTATTATATTTCTGTATATTTATTACATTTCTGTATATTTATTGCATGTGTAGTTTCTTTCAGTATTTACTATATATTAGATATGTTGACACACACTTGACACCTAGTATCATGAGAGGACAATTAGTAGGCGTATGGGCTTTAACCACTCTGGTAAACTGTAGTATATAGCTCGCACTACGGGCGTGTGTCGCGTTGGTCGCTACCCCCGAGGTATGTCAATTTTTGTAGAGTCGCGCTGGTCGCTACCCCCGAGGTATGACGATTTCTGATGTCCCCTGACGGGTGTGTGAGTTGTGAGACTTAGATTGAGTAGCCTACCCTTTCCCATACGACAAAAAGTTGTCCTCATTTGCATTCATATAGATTGTCTTGTACAACATACTTATATATTTTCAAACATTTTGCATGTTTACTGTATTAAAATTGGCATGCTTCTATGTATCTTGTTACGTCCCTCTGAGGACCTGGTCCCTTTCTAGGTGTAGATGTTCATGACTTTTCGCAGGAGCACGGATCAGGACTTACCACTTATCTCTTCCGAGGAGGTCTTACCTTCTGAGCATCAGTGATTATCTCTAGCGAGGGATCCCTTTGCTGATACCTTTATATCATCATCTCATTTATATTGGAGATTTATCCTTCTCTATCATGTTAGTATTGATATAGTCATTAGTAGTGGATTTATCTCTACCCGACTATTAGTTTTGGATTATTCAGACTCATTATTCTAGTTTAGTTATTTCTTTCTATAACTTGTTGTGTGGATGAGATTAGTATTTCTTTGACTTGTGACACTATATTTATACCACATGTGAGTTTATATTCATATTACAGCGTACGTGTATATTATGGTATCCATATATTGGAGTTATCATATACATACGGCTGGCATGCTTACGTGTTCCTAGTCCTACGTATTTTGGGACTGGGGCATGACACTAGTGTAGCGCTCCAAATATCGAAGCAACGGTAAGGTGCAAAAAGTGATAAAAATATTGCACAATAAATATAAAACACTGTGTTTTAATTCTAATTAGATTCAAACTAACACTAGTCTCTCTATTTAAGCCAGGTAGACCTAAATTTGGTCGAGGGGATTTACAATCTACCCAACTTATAAGAATTTCATGCTCGAAATTAAAATAAACACATAATAAACTATAAATTATCAAGCAATGCTACGGACATACCTAGAACCGGTGGAGCTGGCCTTTGCACTATCTGCTGGGCTCTATTGGCACACTGGGAACACTCATGAACCTGGTGTTGGTTCGATCCGTACCTCAAACACTGTTCTAACCTTCTTCTGCAACTAGGACGGTTAATATCTCAATATTCTTTCATAGGTATAATATCATGATCCTATGGTATCCATATTGAAATCCTGCATCCTAACTTCTTATAATCGCTTTTAGCAGCAACAAGTCTAATCAAGCTAGTTAGTCATACGTAGTCTAGAAGCTCAACTCAACCAATTCCTAGGAGAAGTATATGTAATAAAATACCACATAGGTCTCTACCCAACACATAGTAATAAGAATATATAGAAAATTTGTAATAAATATCTATTCAATCCTTCTAAATACCCTAGAATAAAAGTATAACAAATACAATAACAAGAATACGATTCCTAAAATTTATTCGCTAGGGCAGATAGGATATAGGTTCCCAAGGGCAGATAGGATATAGGTTCCTATAACACCACCTACTACTAAGGATTGGGTTCAGCAAGCTCATGTCCTATTAGTCTAAAGTCTAAATCTCTATCCCTAAGCAGTTTATGCGTAATCCACAATATTCAGCTACCATTCCTGTCAGAATTCTATCTTCCATTTATACTCCATACTCACGTGTCAATATATAATCTTGGTGATTTGATCCACGATCACCCATACCGCATTGCGACCACTGGGACTCCTCGGAAAGCCCATAACGAAGTCCATAGTGATGTGCTCCTATTTTTACTCAGGTATCGGGAGTGGATTTAAGTAAACCTGCAGACCTCTGATGCTCAGCCTTGACCCGCTGACACACCAGATACTTCGCCACAAAGCGGGCTATCTCCATCTTTATTCCATGCCACCCATAGTACTGCCTCAAATCTCTATACATCCTGTGCCTCCTGGATGAATAGAGCATGATGAACTGTATGCCTCCGATATCAGCTCCTGACAAAGTTCTTCGTTCGGGACATAAAGACGATCTCCACATCTCAAAGTTCCATCCTCGTGTATGCGTAATCCTGTTTGCATCCTAGCCTCTGTCCTCTGTCGAAGTCTCTGGAATCTAGTATCAGTTGGCAAGGCAGTCTTGATCGTCTCAACCAAAGTCTATTGCACCTAAAAACTCGACAACTGGCCAACTACTCCGGCATAATGACCTCTATACCCCACTTCTCCAGATCTTTCAATAGGTATTGCTGGGTAGTCAAAAAGAATATCGTGGGCCTCCTGCTAAATGCGTCAGCTACTACGTTGGCTTTTCTTGGATGGTACTGTAGCTCAATCTCAAAGTCTGTCATTATCTCGAGCCAACATATTTGTCTCCGATTCAGGTACTTCTCTAAATTTTTAAAAGAAACTCGAGGTCAGGTACTTGTCGCGAATATCATCTTGTTGCCACTCTACCTTTTTACCTCGAACTTGAGGTTTCTCCTAGTTTACTCCATGCGCACCCTTCACCCAAACTATATGGGTACCATCTTGTTTATAACTGGCCATCCATTATAGATAGTTCACGATATCCAACTCAAGGTTATAACATCTGTCGATACTCTCATCCTTCGATCAAATTGTTTTATTTCAGATACTAGCTCAATTAATTGAGTTATTAATGGTAAGAACACGAGCCTAGTAGACACTAACAATCGTGATAAGTCTAGTAATCTAATCTAATTTGAAAGCTACAATGTAGTACTCAAGTTTTCTCATCATCGAAATATTGGGTCTAGCAATCTACCTATTTGTTTTAGCTTAGTCATATAATCATCATTATCTAAAGGGTGGAAAATTTTCTAGGTCTGATACTGTAAGTCACGAGGTAACTAGGGGTTAATATGGTTTGCTATCTAAAGTGCTATTTCATACCCTATTTTTTTATTAGTATCAAATAATCTTCTTCTAGATGTGAGTCTAAAATTCTGTCTTGCCAAGTTCATAAGGTCGTTCCTTGTATCAATACCATAAGATCACAACTACTTTTTTGTATCATTATCATGAGGCTACAACTGACCCTTAGTTATGTCTTTTCCAAATTATTTAAGAGTCTTAGAATCAAACAACCTTTCTAGCTTCTAATACTTACCAATCACGGCTACCTTAAGTAAGGGTAGGGTCTAGTTGTAAGTCTCTACTTCTATGTCAAATTCTTATGCCAACAGTCTATACTAACTCTAGTAACAAGAAAGAGCTTATCAACCTTCTCTACCATGATTAACCATCTACTCAAACATCCTATCAATTATGTCTTCTTTGTCTTGACGAGGATCTGCTCCTGGAGGAAATCACTGAGCACGAGCATCCATCTTCCCGAAATAAGAAAGATGAGAAAGAATAATAACGATGTCGACGGTAAATGAACGAATACAGTAATGAAGTCCAAGGGCGACAATCGAATACAAGAGGAGTTTTAAAATTAGTTATGGATTGAGATCTTATTTAACATTAATCCTAAGTTGCAGGCTCGTTGGGTACAATAACGTAACTAAAACGATATGCTCAGACCTTCATGGGCCACCAATAAAACCATGTCATGCCCCAGTCCCCAAAACACGTGGGACCAGACACGTGGCAATGGCCAGCTGGTACGACTCCGTAGGGCTTTTTAATTTAATGGACCCGACGAAGTGCACTTACGATGTCCATGGTCAAGTGATCCAATTAATAATCTATTTCTAACATGCAACAACTAAAACTAAATCTCAGTCCATGGTAAATAATCTCAAGAAAAATGATACGCATCATCAGTCTGCAGCCCAATAATACATCCATCTGAATAGGCAAAGAGAACAACATAGTCCTATAAACACTAGGCTATAAAAGCAGAATCAAAATAAAAAGTAGAACATGACTGTAATAGCTAAAAATGTAAAGATACCTACAACGATGTCCTTACTCCACTAGATCAAGCATCATGTATACTCCAAAAATAACCTGGAAGGGAACCAGGTCCTCAGAGGAACGTAACAAGATACAAAAATACATGTCATAAAGTAAATACTGTGAAAACTCGAGGGTGAACTAACCAGCTAAGTAAAATGCAATTTGAGGACAACTTAGTGGGTATGGAAAGTATAGACTAGACATATGCTGACGTAATTCACCAATCGCCATGACTGGCTAGTATATGCCACATATGCCCCATAACAAGGGAACTCTACAATATAATAACGTCCAGCTCCAAGGAGCGTGGTATCTGTATAAGTAATAACGTCCAACGTTCCGGAGAACGTGAAATCTGTATAGTATAACGTCTATATCGCTCCGTAGAACGTGAAATCTGAATAGTATAACGTCCATATCGTTCCGTCGAACGTGGAATATGAATAAAGGAAGTGGTTGTCCCATACGCCTACTAGTTGTCCTCCCCGCCCAATGGTCTACGTATCTTGTATACACAACACGCTTTAGCTACTACGCCGAGACGGAGTGCAAGTATCGACGTCATAACTTTGGCTCATAGCCTATCGTTAGAACAATAGCCCAACCTTGCAACCAAACAAGGACAAGAATTGGACCACCGTACTACAATAGTCTATGTTCCTGGACTACTAATAACTGCTAAGTCTTCTAACATGCATCACTATTAGCAGTTATACCCTATCTATCACACGACCTACACGTACAGGTGGCCAACCGAATACGCAAGTGCGTGTCCTATATGAGACTCACAACCCGTATAAGAAATATGTCAAGGCCTGGGGAGTCATACTGATAACTCTACGATTTTTAGGTTCGTCCACTAGATACTAGGTCAGACACAAGTCCTAACGTCAACGCCTTCGTTGACTCCACTCGAGTCTTTCTCGGACGTGCACAGTTATATAGTATTAAAATAATAAAACATGCAACTAAAAATAACTGAATTTAAATAGTACAACAAGGCAAGGTATATTTGCCTGGGTCCTCAAGCTGCGAGTGCCAATAACCTTCTCCCAAAGTCTCGCAGGACGATCCAATGGTCCTATATATATATATATATATATATATATATATATATATATATATATATACAATATAGCATCAGTTATTACACTAGCACACACACAAACACGATTACACTGAACTCAGAAACTACGCAAGGCAGGGGTGGTACTGGTCAGCTAGCAGGGTTTAGTGTGCGTGTCTAAATGCACAGGTGTCATGTCCTCGAATACTGTGCATAAAAAGATAAACAACTAATACTATCATAATGTACAACTCTTCAAATCTCTTGTAGCACTAACACATGGTCTAGCTAGCAGGTGAGGGTACATATAAGGCAGTGAGTTCAAAAATACATTTAATACATAAATATATATATATATATCACCTTAGTATTTTATCTATTATTACTCAATACTTATAATTATATTAATACACCCAGGTCTACATAATAACTATAAATATGTGATATTCACAACTAACAATTTAATTTCCATGAAGTAAATACTAAACCTAATTACTATTAAAGTAATTATTAACCTAATTTTCCATGAAGTATCCATATATTTAAACCTAATTATCATACGCACATACATATATACGTACCAACTATTAGGGTTTTTACCAACGAAGTGTCATACAACGCACACGTGAAGGAAGGGGCAAGCTACGAACCTTGATGGGCATGCACGGGGTCGACGACGACGATGATGATGATGATGATGATGATGATGATGATGATGATGATGGTGATGGTGATGATGTTGATGATGATGATGATGATGATGATAGTGATGATGATGATGATGATGATGGTGATGATGATGATGATGATGATAATGGTGATGATGATAATGATGATGATAGTGATAATGATGATGGTGATGAGGCTGTCGGAGGGGAGAGGCTTAGGTGAGGTGGCTGTTCTGGTGGTTGTAAAGTTTAGGGTTAGGGTTGGTTTAGATGAAGTAGGATGGTGGGGATGGTGATGTAAAAAATATAATGGAGGAAGAGTTTTGCATGAGGAGGAGAAGAAGATGGGTGCTAGCCTAAGGATTTGGGCCAGCCATGTGTGTCTTAGGATGGGGTTGGCTTATTGGGAAAGGGTTGAGGATGAGGGATTATATATAGGAGGGTGTGTATGGTGTAGATGATGTTCCATTTTGAATGAATGGCCAAGATTCAATATGAAGGAGAGGGTACAAACAAAAAGGGGAGAGAGAGAGAGAGAGAGAGTGTGTGTTGGAACGGTCAAAGAGAGGGGAAGGGTTTTCTTCATGTGTTGGGTCCAATGGGAGGTGGATACCTCACTGCACTTTTGCATAAAGGCCCCTAACAATTAGAAAATTGTACAGAAAGTGGAAATTAGGATTTAATGAGGGGAAATAGCATATTTGGTGTGATGAAGTGGGCTCAAATGGTGTATGGTGTTTCGTATGAACCTTGGGGGTGTGAATGGGGGTTTGGGTTGGAGTTGGGTCTAGTTTTGGGATAAGTTGGGTCCTAACACCAATTTAATTAAAATTAGTGTAAGTGGTGTTCTAAAATTAATTGGAAATACCTATGGTTAAAATTGGGTGGGACACAAGTATCATAGACGTAGTAGACTCAGAATAGAATATTGTCAATATTTGGGTTAAATAAAATGGGTCGAGGTTGCGTCTCCAATTTCGATTGGAACGGACAAGGATGCAAAGTTAAATTTATATTGATTTAAGAATGGAAGTTTGTAACGAATATTGTGCGACTAAAATAAAGCATAAGAGAGAGTATTTATGAGTTACACAAGGGTCAAAAAGGAAGGCTGGCATGTCTAAAAAAAGTGTATGAAATTTGTTTGAAAGAAAATGCTAGTGTAGCGCTCCAAATATCGAAGCAACGGTAAGGTGCATAAAGTGATACAAATATTGCACAATAAATCTAAAATGCTGTGTTCTAATTCTAATTGTATTCAAACTAACCCTAGTCTCTCTTTCTATGTCAATTAGACCTAAATTTGGTCGAGGAGATTTACAACAGTCATGCCTTTCGGCCTGAAGAACACATGTGCTACATATCAGCGAGCCATGAGTACTATTTTCCGTGAGCATCTGTGCAAGGCGATGGAATGCTACATCGACGACATCACCGTCAAGAGTCACTCCAAAGATGATCACCTCCAAGATCTGAGGACTGTGTTTGACTTAATGTGTGCACACCGCTTCAAGATGAACCCTACTAAGTCCTTCCTAGGAGTCTCCAACGGCAAATTTTTGGGTTTCGTCATCACTTCCCGGGGTATTCACATAGACCCCGATAAGACCAAGGCCATCCTGAAGATGCATCTGCCAAGGAACGTCTGGAAACTCTGCAGTCTCCAAGGAAGGTTGGCATACATCAGTAGGTTGATATCAAACCTCTCTGGACGTTGTCGACCGTTTACACAACTTATGAAGAAAGGTGTCTTCTTTGTTTGGAATGAAGAGTGCCAACGAACGTTCGACAACATCCAAGAATATCTATCAAACCCCCTTGTGCTGGTGGCTCCGGTCATGGAAAAGTTATTCCTTCTCTATGTACGCGCAATAGATCACTTTCTCGGTGCCATGTTAGCCCAAATAGTGATTTAGGTCACGAGCAGGCCATATACTACCTCAGCCAGATGATGGTCAGCCCAGAGCATAGATATACAGCCGTCGAGAAAGAGTGACTTGCACTGGTATTCGCCATCCAGAAAACTCAACACTATGTTACTGGACAGGCCATTCATGTAATTTTGTGAGTCAACCCCCTCAGGGTCCTCATGACCAAACTTGGGGAACTCAGTTCCTGCTTGGCTACTAGGGAAATACTATTATCTCCATATAATATGGTATTCGTCCAATAGAAGGCCGTCAAGGGTCAGACATTGGCCGACTTTCTGGCAGCCCACCCGGGGTCAAAAATCTCAAAGCTCAATGAAGAGATTCCATACGAAGTGGCAGACGCCAACGTTATGTCACACAAAGTGGTTTGACGAATGTTCTTTGATGGTGCTTCAAGAGTAGGGTCCAAAGGCAACATCACCGCTAGGGTCGGGATAATATTGATCTCCCCATACGGCCTTATCATCAATCGCGCATACTCCCTCATGAAGCCATGCTTCAATAATGTGTCAGATTATAATGCCTTAATCATCGGACTCCATCTCGCCAAACAAGTTGGGGTAGAGTACTTGGAAGCCTACGGTGATTCTTAGATAATCATCAATCAAGTTCGGGGAGTATATGAAGTCCGATATGAAGACCTGATCCCCTACCACCAAGCTGCACATAGCATCATCGCAACGTTCGATATATTATTTATTGGGCATATCCCTTGGTTGCAAAACATTGAGGCAGACGCTTTAGCCGGTGTCACGCCCCAGTCCCAAAAGTATACGGGACCAGGCCACGTGGCAATAGCCAGCTGCCACGTCTCCGAGGATAACCCAATTTAATGGATCCTAGCGAAGAGTGCTATGCTGTCTTAAATTACTAATAAGTCCAATATCAACATCAACAGGTAATCTAATCTCATCCACAAAATAACCAAAAAGTACTAAAATAAATACTGGAAATAAACATCAGTCTGAATATCATAGTACAACCCAAAGTGTCTGGTGGGAACAAATCCACTACTATGACGAAATAAAAGTACTGAATGACAGATAAAAAGAGTAATGACTAGGGCATCGGCTGACTAGATAATGATGCTCCAATCCTAGGTAGAAGGCCTACCAACTGATCACGGAAACTCTAACGGTAGCACCTCTAGCTCCTCCGCAGTTGCGTACCTAGTCTCCTGTCCTGGCCCGTATACTATAGGGTAATATGCCTCATCCAAATCTGGAAAGGAACCAGGTCCTCAGAGGGACGTAACAAGATACATAGAAGCATGCCATATATAAATACTGAATAAAATAAAATAAAGGGTGTGCTAACCAGCTAAGTGAATGCAATTTGAGAACAACTTTGGTACGTATGGGTAGGCGTAGGCATAACGTCCAACACTCCGAAGAGCGTGGTATCTGTAACGTCCATCATTCCGAAGAATGAGGTATCTGCAATATATATACGTTTATATCACTCCGAAGAGCGCGATATCTGCAATAAAGAAAGTCATTGGATCCGTGGCTCCTCCGGATACTACGAAATCCAATGTGTGTATCCCATATGCCTACTAGTTGTCCTCCCCGCCAAATGTAGACATACAAGTCGAATACTAGACGTGCATATCACGAATCTATATTCCCAGTCTCTACAAATCATATAATCCTGAATTATGTACTAAACTGTGATGCATGTCACACGTACCGATAGCTAGTCGAGTACGCGAACCCGTATCCCAATATGAATTTGTCACCATGAAACGTGTAAGAGAGTTAGGTCTCGGAAGATATCAGAGTATCCTCCCAATGGTGTGAGGCTACTAGTGACTAGTTCAATTACACTACTCATCGACGCATCCGTCGACTGCACCCGAGTCTATCTCAGACGCACACAGTTGTATAAAAGAAAGCAAAAAGATATCATACAACATTTGCATATTTTAAATTAAATAGTAAATATGACAAGGTATCTTGCCTGGGTCCTTAATCTGTGAATGCCAATAGCCTGCTCCTAAAGTATCTCCTGGCTGGTCCAGTGACCCTAAACATACAATATAATATAGCAAATTCTATCATCAGATACTAAAGTAATGTACACAAAACTACGACGCTGCTCTTAGGTACTGACGCAAGGGTCACGGCTGGTCGACTACAGAGTCGCGTGTGCACATAGCTAAGATGAACATGTGTCCAGCCCTCAGTTACCGTGTACCTCATGACAATAAATTACCAAGTTATGGGTTTACGAAACTGTCATGCCCCAGTCCCAAAATATCGAGGGACTAGCCACGTGGCAATGGCCAGCAGCACACTCTAATGGGCAAATCCAATTTAATGGACCCATCAAGGTGTACTTAAGATGTAACACAATAATGAAGTCTACTAAACATGTCACAATCTAATCTCATCCATGGAAGATAAATATGATCAATATCAGCAAAATTAAATATAACTGTCATCAAGTCTCAATAAAGTAAATCGGGAAACAACCCTATAATAAGTCTGATACACTGGTTCAACAGACCAGAAATAAAAGAGTATAATAAAAGAAAATACTGAGTATAGATAACAGATACTCAGGAGAAATCCTCGACCATCACCTCTTCCTCGGGAATCGGTTCAGCTCCAGTGTCTGCTCCTGCTCCTGCTTTTGCTCCTGCCCCGTATACCTCGGGATAGAATTCCTCTGCTAAACCTGGGGACATAATCCGGAATCCAGGTCCTCAGGGGACATAGCATGGTACAAAATAACACAAGCTAAAATAAATGCAGTACAATAATAAATGAAACAATAGGGTAAACTATGTAACCATCTATGTGAAATGCAAGTGAGAGCATCATTAGTACTCAGGCTGAGACCGCTACATGCTCTGTGTCGGGGAGCCGGTAGCAGTAATATCACGTAATGTGCCTAGCTCTGATGTAGAGTCTACGGCCTCACAATAATAAATACATATATAAAACAGCCTGTAGCCTGTGAGTCTCTCCCCACCCAATGTAATCACATGTCTCATGTCCATAACGTCTCATGTCTATGTCACGCAAGATCATAACTAATGCAGCAAGTCATATGATAGCTATGAATATAATGTCTATGTCACAAATCCTGTAACCTATACAGAATCACTATGAATATCTCAGGAAGATTCTGTCTCATGAATAGTATCAGTTGTCCTGGGTATGACGTACTTGATGATGCAAGCACGAGAATGTATAGGGTCTCGATATCCATCTCTAGGTGACGTTACACAACTCCGCGTACGGTGTTGACACCCAAATATTATTCGGACGTTAAGTAATATCACACGGTCCTAGGTTGAACAGCTACAACATATAAATAAATCTTGGAATATTATGTAACAAGAACTACAAGGTTGGCAAGGTACACTTGCATGGGGTTTGGATACCAACAGCTGCTCCGATATCAGCAAAATCTGCAGGTACTCCTCCGAAAGTTATAATAAACATTACCATCAGGTTCAGAAGATATCAAATAGCTACAATTGCTTTTTCTTGAGTCCAATTTGGACACAGGGGCAAAAGTGACAGTTTTTGGTCAAAACGGGGTCCATATGTGGCCCGCTTCGGACCAAAAAACGTGTCAGAGACAATATTCTCCAAATTTATCAAACTTAGTGTCTACAAGTCCAGAACGACGATACGAACCCAACAAAATGTCCAAAACTGGATTCCGATGAGCCGATCACAAAATCGCCCGTCAAGTGGAGCCGTGGGGCCCACAATACGCGATTTTGTTAACGTTCTCAGAATCGTCCCAAACTTGGGTCACAGGACCAGCGTATTGCTACGAGTCTGATGGCATAAGTTTCGTTTCGATATGACATGCGTACACGAAGTTACAACGAGTTCCAGAACAGGACCGATACGGGGTATTGTCGACGGATACGCGTTGATTCCGGTGTGCACGCACATCCAAATCAACTTTCGCAAAATCCCACATGTCCGTATTAATGGCGTGCACCTTTCGGTGAAGTCTGCGCACGACCAAGTTGTCCCATTTAGCGAGGCGCACCCAGTTTTGGGAAATCTGGGTATTTAAATAACCAATATTTTGGTCATTTTTACCCTCGAAAATATTAAAATCTACAGCACAATAAATTATATTAAAAATAGGATTAAAATCTAGGTTATATGGTGTAATTAATTATTTAGATAGATTTTGAAAATATTTCACAGGTTGGTCGCAAAACGGTCGCGAACTAGAGAGTTCGGGAAGAATTCTGATTTTCAGAATTGGGGGTTTATTTTCCTGATTTTGCGTCGTGGTTTGCGACCGACACAGGATGCGACACGCCGAACCAATAGCACGAGTATCGAGAGGGTCATGCAGGGTATGCGCACAAGTCAACAGAACAGAAAATAAGGTAGCGAGGAGAGAGAAAACCTCACCTGAGCAGGGCATCGATATCGACTGAATAACGCGTTCGCGAGGAAGTTTATCGCGGCTACGGCAGTGTTGTGCTCGGCGGTGGTTGCTGCTGAGGTCGGCGGCTGCTGACGGCGAGAGCGCGACAGAGTCGGGTCGGTCAGCCTGCGAGGTGGCGCCGGAGGTTGGCGGTGAGGTCGCCGGAGGTGGTGGAGGATGATGGTGTTTTTGATGGTGATGGTGGTGATCGGATTGGGGGAGGTCGGGGTTTAAATAGGTCGGGGAGGAGATGGGCCATCGGCCGTTGCGGGGAGGCGTGCGGGCGGGGAGGCGGAGCGTCCGTGGAGGCGTTGGGAAAGTCGAACCGAGGGGACGCCGGAGGGTCGTGGCGGTCGGAGTCGCGGGTCGGGGCGATCGGGATTCAAAATTGTAATATTTGATAACGGGTCGGGTTACGGGTTTCGGGTTGGGTTCAGACCCGACCCGACCCGCTAAGGTTTGGGTTTATTCAGGGTCGGTTCAGCATGGTTCAGTTTGGTTCACTAAACCGGATTTTATTTGGTTTAAATTGGTTTATTTTGGGTTTATTTAAAACATTAATTTTTAGGTCTTTTAAAATAGTTTCGGGATCCAATAAATTGCAGAAAAATTACTGTAAGTCTAATATTTTATTTTATACCCAAAAATATTATTTTCATTAAATTTTAATATTTATTTTTATTACATAAAAATATTTAATTCAGAAGAACATTTATTTAATTATTTAAAAATATCAGAAAATGCCCAAAATTTTATTTTTTTTAATTTCTGAAAAATACGGGTGTTTAAAATCTACCCCCCTTAAGAGGAGTGTGTCCTCACAATCAAAGAATTAACTACTAAAGGAAATTAAAGCATGGTAACTAAAAGAAATGCTTAGTTTATACCTGTATCTTCGAACAGTTGAGGATAATGCTGACGTATGATATCCTCTCGCTCCCAGGTAGACTCGCCGGGAGAATGATATTTCCAAGCTACTCGAACCAGTCTAATCGTCTGACCCCGCAATATTTTCTCACTGATGTCGAGTATTCCAATTGGCTGCTCTTCATATCTCAAGCTAGGGCCTACTGCAATCTCAGAATGATCGACTACGTGGCTTGGGTCAGTCACGTACCTCCTTAGCTGTGAGACATGGAATACATCATGTACTCCCTCTAAAGATGGAGGTAATACAAGATGATACGCCACCTCACCAATGCGCTCCAGAATATCAAATGGCCTAATGTACCTTGGGCTCAGCTTGCCTCTGCTCCCAAATCGAATAGTACCTCGAGTAGGTGAGATCGTCAAGAATACGTGCTCTCCTTCTTTGAACTCCAAAGGACGTCTGTGTGTATCAGCCCAATACTTCTGTCTGTCCTGAGTTGCACGAAGATGATTCTAAATTTGCTTCACCTTTTCAACGTTCTACATCACCAACTCTGGACCCAGTATTTGACGCTCGCCAACGTCACTCCAACATATCGATGATCTGCACTTTCTGCCGTACAAAGCCTCGAATGGTGCCATCTGGATGCTTGCCTGGTAGCTGTTATTATAAGAGAACTCCACCAAGTGCAAATGATCTTCCCAAGACCCTCCGAAGTCTAACATACACGATCGTAGCATATCCTCCAAGATATGAATTATGCGCTCAGATTGACTATCTGTTTGTGGATGGTAAGCAGTGCTGAACTTGAGTCGGGTGCCAAGACTCTCTTGCATGATTCGCCAAAAATGGGATGTAAATCTCGAGTCACGATCTGACACAATACTAACCGGTACTCCATGTAATCTTACAATTTATAGTATGTACATGTCGGCTAGTACTTCTGTAGACTGTCCAACTCTAAACGACAAGAAATATGCCGATTTAGTGAGTTGATCCACGATAACCCATACTACATCTTTTCCACTAGGGCTTCTTGGAAATCCTGTAACGAAATCAATAGTAATATGTTCCCACTTCCATTCGGGTATGGGAAGCGACTGTAATATACCAGCAGTTCTTTGATGCTCGGCCTTTACTTGCTGGTAGACCAAATATTTTGCCATAAACCGTGCAATCTCCCTCTTCATTCCATGCCACCAATAATACTGCCTCAAATCTCGGTACATCTTCGTTCCTCTCAGATAAATAGAGTACATGGAGCTGTACTTCAGTCATCAACTCATGTCTTAATTCCCCATTCGGTACATATAGGCAATTTCTGCACCTTAATGTCCTGTCCTCATGTATGCGTAGTCCCGTCTACATGCCTGCTTCCGTCTTCTCTTTAAGTCTTTAAAATCTAGCATCAGTGGGCAATGCCGCCTTAATCCTCTCCACAAGTGATGACTTAACTTCAAGATTCGCCAACAAGCCACTTTGTCTTGGTAAAACAATCTCTATCTGGAGCTCCTATAGATCCCTTAATAGCTGGGGCTGCATCGTCAAGAAATAAGCCGTGGGCTTCTGGCTGAGTGCGTCTGCTATGACATTCGCCTTGCCCGGATGGTACTGCAGATCTATATCAAAGTCGACCATCAAGTCAAGCCAACATCTCTGTCTCATATTGAGTTCCTTCTGAGTATATACATACTTCAGACTCTTGTGATCATCAATGATTTCTACCTTCTCTCCATAAAGATAGTGCCTCCATATCTTTATTGCAAATATTACTGCAGCTAGCTCAAGATCGTTCGTTGGGTAGTTCTTCTTATGGACCTTCAGCTGTCTCGATGCATAAGCGATAACTTTACCATCTTGCATCAAATCATATCCTTGTCCACTACCTGATGCATCACTATAAACAACAAAGCCTCTCAATCCTGAAGGAAGAGTCAAGACCGGTGCTGTTGTTAATCGCCTCTTCAATTCTTCAAAGGCTTTCTGACAATCTTCCGTCCATGCAAACTCCTGGTCCTTACACGTCAACCGCGTCATAGGCTCCGCAATCCTTGAGAAATTTTCTACGAACCTCCGGTAATATCCAGCAAGTCCGAAAAAACTTCTCACTTCTGCAACTGATGTAGGTGTAGGCCAAGTTTCTATTACAGCAACCTTCTTTGGATCAACTGAAAGTCCTTCTTCTGAGATGATATGTCCCAAGAAAGGTACCTTATCCATACAAAACTCACATTTACTGAGTTTGGCATACAGCTTCTCCTGCCTCAGCGTCTCTAGCACGATTCTGAGATGCTCCTCGTGCTCTTCGTGGCTCTTGGAATATACTAAGATATCATCAATAAACACAACCACGAACTTGTCCAAGTAATGATAAAAAACTCTGTTCATCAAACTCATGAACACAACTGGCGCATTGGTTAAACCAAACGGCATAACTAAGAACTCATAGTGTCCATACTTGGTCCTGAAGGCTGTCTTCGGTATGTTCTTCTTCCTTACTCTAATCTGGTGATAACCAGATCTAAGGTAAATCTTCGAGAATACCCTAGCACCACTCAATTGATCGAATAGGTCATCAATGGGTGGCAAGGGATACCGGTTCTTAATGGTTACAACATTCAGTGCCCTGTAGTCAATATACAGGCATACTGTCCCATCATTCTTCAGCACAAATAATATGGCTACTCCCCAAGGTAAAACACTGGGCCGAATAAAATCCTTCTCCAGAAGATCATCAACTTGCTCCTTTAATTCCACCAACTCCTTAGGTGCTAGCCGGTATACTGATGAAGTGATAGGCTCTGCTCCTAGAGTCAAGTCTATTATGAATTCTATTTCCCGATCAGGTGGTAAACTTGGAAGATCATCAGAAAATACATTCACAAACTCTGATATAACTCTTGGGTAACCTGACTCCCCTTCTACAGATAGTACCCTAAGAGTAGGCTGAACACCTTGCTCTATAGCTCCCCGAAGAAACTCAAACTCTGGATGACCAGACGGTCTAAATATAACCCGTCCAAGCCGGCAATCTAGGGTCGCATGGTACTGACTTAACCAATCCATACCAAGTACAACATCATAATTTGGCATAGAAAAGATCAGAAATTGGTCTCGCATCTCTCTTCCACAGACTACTACCGAACAAGATCTACAGATGTCACTAACTGGGATAATTCCACCTCCCTTAAGAATTCTCTTAGTCTTCGAAAGTTGTGTGATAGCTACTCTGTGTGTGGCTACGAAGCTAACAGCTTTGAATGAATGCGATGCTCCAGAATCAAATAAAGCTACAGCAGGTAATAAAGCTACTAATATAGTACCTGCTATAACCTCTCCTGCAATAGCTTCCTCCTCAACAGCCAATGAAAATGCTTGTCCTCATCCCTGAGCTGGACCTTTCTGCTGACGAGCCTACTGGAATACTATTGTCTATGGTGCCAATAGTGGTCTCTGCTGATACCCTCCTGGAGCTGGTGGTCTGACTCCACCAACTCCCATCTGTGGTGCTCCCAATGCTGGATAAGCTAGCCTTGGTGCTGGTAAAGCTGGTCGACTTACCGTTGGTGCTCCCTCCCGATGCTCAGAGTAGTCCTTGGCTGGATGCTGGTTGGATCCGCAAATCAGTCATAGTCCCAACTTGCGTCTACACTCCCTCTCGATATGGCCTACCTTGCCACAGTAGTGACAAGTAGGAAGGGATATGGCTCTTGGTGCTGCTCTCTGAGGTAGATTCCTCTGGGATCGCTTTGTAGACTCCCTTTGTGATGCTCTGGATGGGGCTGATGTGAAGGGCCGCTTCAGACTTGACTCCCTCCTAGTGACGCACTCCATACGTCATGCTGTAGCAAGGACGTCTATGTATGATATAGGTACAACAGATCCGATCAACCTCTGGAGCTTAAACCTGAGATCGTCGAAGAACTTCTCCGCCTTCTCTTCTTTTGTAGGAATTAGTGAAGGGGCGAAGTGACTCAGTTGAATAAACTCAGCATTGTACTCTTCCACTGACATATTGTCTTGAATAAGGTGGTTGAACTTGTCTCGAAGTTCTGACCGAGCAATAGCTGGGATATACATCTCCTGGAAGAGTCTGGAGAACTCTTCTTAAGTGACTCGAGCATGTCCGAGCCTCCTCTCTTCAGATAGCCACCAATGGTGCACATTGTCCGTCAACTGCATCCTGACGGCAATCATCCATCTCTCCCTCGGAAGTTCAGCTGCTTCCAACTGGTGTTGTGTGTTCGTGAGACACTCGTGAACTTCAGTTGGCCCCTCCTTGCCAGAAAAGGTACGGGGCTTCAGCTAACGGAAATCAGTGATAGATCCCGCCGTTGGTCGCCTAGCTGGTGGGTGAGCCTGCTCCAATGCGGTTACTAGGCTGTTTCTCAAGTACTCCACCTCATGACGCTGAGCCTTTTGTTGAACATGTTGTTGGGCTTGCATCATGGCATAAAATATTTAAAACATCTGTTGCCCATCTATGGCTTGCCCTGGTGGAAAAACAGGCATCAGTGGAGTGAACTGTGGCGGAGGTGGGATGTCATCTCGCCGAAACCTTGAATTATGCTGGCCAGCTTGATCGCTTTAAGAGGATTGTCCTCTATTTTCTGGTGTCACTCCATCATCATAGGTGACCACAGCATCGTGTTGTGTACCTAAGGAATTCTCGTCACCGATTCTCAGATACATTACTCTGTATTAAAAATAAACTATGAGAACGCACAGAGGAATCAAAACATGATGCAAATCAGGCAATTAATTCGAATCCGATATAGAGATAAAAAATGATTCAAATCAAAGGATGAGATCCTATAACTTATTCTATCCTTATTGCAGGCTTGCTTGGTCCCTAAGTTAAAACTGAACAATTTAGTCATTGACCTGCATGGGCCACCACAAAAACCTTGTCATGCCCCAGTCCCAAAATATCGAGGGACTAGCCACGTGGCAATGGCCAATAACACACTCTAATGGGCAAACCTAATTTAATGGACCCATCAAGGTATACTTAAGCTGTAACACAATAATAAAGTCTACTAAATATGTCACAATCTAATCTTATCCATGGAAGATAAATATGATCAATATCAGCAAAATTAAATATAACTGTCATCAAGTCTCAATAAAGTAAATCGGGGAACAACCCGATAATAAGTCTGATACACTGGTTCAACAGACCAGAAACAAAAGAGTCTAATAAAAGAAAATACTGAGTATAGATAACAGATACGCAGAAGAAATCCTCGGCCATCACCTCGTCCTCGGGAATTGGTTCAGCTCCAGTGTCTGCTCCTACATCTGCTCCTGCCCCGTATACCTCGGGATAGAATTCCTCTGCTAAACCTGGGGACATAATCCGGAATCCAGGTCCTCATGGGACATAGCAAGGTACAAAATAACATAAGCCAAAATAAATGTAATACAGTAATAAATAAAACAATAGGATAAACTATATAACCATCTATGTAAAATGCAAGTGAGAGCATCACTAGTACTCAGGCTGAGACCGCTACAAGCTCTGTGTCGGGGAGCCAGTAGCAGTAATATCACGTAATGTGGCTAGTTTTGATATAGAGTCTACGGCCTTACAATAATAAATACGTATATAAAAATAGCCTGTAGCCTGTGAGTCTCTCCCCACCCAATATAATCACACATCTCATGTCCATGTCACGCAAGTTCATAACTAATGTAGCAAGTCATATGATAGCTATGAATATAATATCTATGTCACAAATCCTGTAACCTATACAGAATCACTACGAATATCTCAGGAAGATTCTGTCTCATGAATAGTGTCAGTTGTCCTGGGTATGACGTACTTGATGATGCAAGCACGAGAATGTATAGGGTCTCGATATCCATCTCTAGGTGACGTTACACAACTTCGCGTACGGTGTTGACACCCGAATATTATTCAAACGTTAAGTAATATCACACGGTCCTAGGTTGAACAGATACAACATATAAATAAATCAAGGAATATTATGTAACAAACTGCAAGGCTGGCAAGGTACACTTGCCTGGGGTTTGGATACCAACAGCTGCTCCGGTATCAGCAAAATTTGTAGGTACTCCTCCGAAAGCTATAATAAACATTACCATCAGGTTCAAAAGATGTCAAATAGCTAGAATTGCCTATTCATGAGTCCAATTTGGACACAGGGACAAAAGTGACGGTTTTTGGTCAAAGCGGGGTCCACATGTGGCCCGTTTCGTACCAAAAAATGTGCCAACGACAGTGTTCTCCAAATTTGTCAAACTTAGTGTCTACAAGTCCAGAACGACGATACGAACCCAACGGAATGTCCAGAACAGAATTTCGATGAGCCGATCATAAAATTGCCCGTCAAGTGGAGCCGTGGGGCCCATGATATGCAATTTTTTCAACATTCTCAGAATCGAACCAAACTTGGGTCACAGGACCAGCGTATTGCTACGAGTCCGATGGGATAAGTTTTGTTTCGATACGACATGCGTACACGAAGTGACAACGAGTTCTAGAATATGGCCAATACGGGATGTTGTTGACGGATACGCGTTGATTCCGGTGTGCACGCACATCCAAATCAACTTCAGCAAAATTTTACATGTCCGTATTAATGGCGCGCACCTTTCGGTGAAGTCCGCGCACGGCCAAGTTGTCCCGTTTAGCAGGACGTACCCAGTTCCGGGAAAATCAGGGTATTTAAATAACCAATATTTTGGTCATTTTCACCCTCAAAAATATTAAAATCTACAGCACAATAAATTACACTAAAAATAGGATTAAAATCTAGGTCATATGGTCTATTAATTGTTCAGATGGATTTTAAAAATATTTCACAGGTTGGTCGCAAAACGATCGCGAACTGGGAAGTTCGGGACGAATTCTGATTTTCAGAATTTAGGGTTTATTTTCCTGATTTTGCGTTACGGTTTGCGACCGACATAAGACGCGACACGCCGAACCAATGACACGGGTATCGAGAGGGTCATGCAGGGTACACACATAAGTCGACAGAACGGAGAATGAGGCAGCGAGGAGAGAGAAAACCTCACCTGAGCAGGGCGTCGGTATCGACTAAATAACGCGTTCGCGAGGAAGCTCGTCGCGGCTACGGCATTGTTGTGATCGGCGGTGGTTGCTGCTGAGGTCGGCGGCTGCTGACGGCGAGGGCGCGGCGAAGTCGGGTCGGTCGGCTTGCGAGGTGGTGCCGGAGGTTGGCGGTGAGGTCGCCGGAGGTGGTGGAGGATGATAGTGTTTGTGATGGTGATGGTGGTGATCGGGTTGGGGGAGGCCGGGGTTTAAATAGGCCGGGGAGGAGATGGGCCGTCGGCCGTTGCGGGGAGGCGTGCAGGCAGGGAGACGGAGCATCCGCGGAGGTGTTGGGGAAGTCGAACCGAGGGGACGCCGGCGGGTCACTGCGGTCGGAGTCGCGGGTCGGGGCGACCGGGATTCAAAACTGTAATATTTGATAACGGGTCGGGTTGCGGGTTTCAGGTTAGGTTCAGACCCGACCCGACCCGCTAGGGTTTAGGTTTATTCAGGGTTGGTTCAACATGGTTCAGTTTGGTTCACTAAACCAGATTTTATTTGGTTTAAATTGGTTTATTTTGGGTTTATTTAAAACATTAATTTTTAGGTCTTTTAAAATAGTTCCGGGGTCCAATAAATTCCAAAAAATTGCTGTAAGTCTAATATTTTATTTTACACCCAAAAATATTATTTTCATAATATTTTAATATTTATTTTTATTACATAAAAATAATTAATTAAGAACATTTATTTAATTATTTAAAAATAGCAGAAAATTCCTAAATTTTTTTTAATTTCTGAAAAATACGGGTGTTTACAATCTACCCCCCTTAAGAGGATTGCGTCCTCGCAATCAAAGAATTAACTACTAAAGAAAATTAAAGCATGATAACTAAAAGAAATGCTTAGTTTATACTTGCATCTACGAACAGATGAGGATAACGTTGGCGTATGATATCCTCTCTCTCCCAAATAGACTCGTCGGGAGAATGATATTTCCAAGCTACTTGAACTAGTCTAATCTTTTGACCCTGTAATATCTTCTTACTGATGTCGAGTATTCCAACTGGCTGCTCTTCATATCTCAAGCTAGGGCCTACTGCAATCTCAGAATAATCGACCATGTGGCTTGGGTCAGTCACGTACCTCCTTAGCTGTGAGACATGGAATACATCATGCACTCCCTCTAAAGATGGAGGTAATGCAAGGCGAAATGCCACCTCACCAATACGCTCCAGAATATCAATGGCCCAATGTACCTTGGGCTCAGCTTGCCTCTGCTCCCAAATCGAATAGTACCTCGAGTAGGTGAGATCCTCAAGAATACGTGCTCTTCTTCTTTGAACTCTAAAGGACGTCTGTGTGTATCAGCCCAATGCTTCTGTCTGTCCTGAGCTGCATGAAGATGATTCTGAATTTGCTTCACCTTTTTAACAGTCTTCATCACCAACTCTGGACCCAGTATTTAACGCTTGCCAACGTCACTCCAACATATCGTTGATCTGTACTTTCTGTCGTACAAAGCCTCTAATGGTGCCATCTGGATGCTTGCCTGGTAGCTGTTATTATAAAAGAACTCCACCAAGTGCAAATGATCTTCCCAAGACCCTCCGAAGTCTAACATACACGATCATAGCATATCCTCCAATATCTGAATCGTGCGCTCAGATTGACCATCTGTCTGTGGATGATAAGCAGTGCTGAACTTGAGTCGGGTGCCAAGACTCTCTTGTATGCTTCGCCAAAAATGGGATGTAAATCTCGAGTCAAGATCTGACACAATTCTAATCGGTACTCCATGTAATCTTATAATCTGTCGTATGTACATGTCAACTAGTACTTCCGTGGACTGTCCAACTCTAAACGACAAGAAATGTGCTGATTTAGTGAGTCAATCCACGATAACCCATACTGCATCTTTTCTACTAGAGCTTCTTGGAAATCCTGTAACGAAATCTATAGTGATATGTTCCCACTTCCATTCGGGTATGGGAAGCGGCTGTAATATACCGGCAGTTCTTTGATTCTCGGCCTTTACTTGCTGGCAGACCAAACATTTCGCCACAAACCGTGCAATCCCCCTCTTTATTCCATGCCACCAATAATACTGTCTCAAATCTTGGTACATCTTCGTTCCTCCCGGATGAATAGAGTACATGGAGCTATGTGCTTCAGTCATCAACTCATGTCTCAATTCCCCATTCGGTACATATAGAAAATTTTCACACCTTAATGTCCCGTCCTCATGTATGCAAAGTCCCTTCTGCATGCCTGCTTCCGTCTTCTCTTTAAGTCTTCAAAATCTAGCATCGGTGGGCAATGCCGCCTTAATCCTCCCCACAAGTGATGACTTAACTTCAAGATTCGCCAACAAGCCACTTTGTCTTGGTAAAACAATCTCTATCTAGAGCTTCTGTAGATCCTTTAATAGCTGGGGCTGCATCGTCAATAAATAAGCCATGGGATTCCTGCTGAGTGCGTCTGCTATGATATTTGCCTTGCCCGGATGGTACTGCAGATCTATATCAAAGTCAACCATCAACTCAAGCCAACGTCTCTGTCTCATATTGAGCTCCTTCTGAGTATATACATACTTCAAACTCTTGTGATCAGTAAAGATTTTTCCTTTCTCTCCGTAAAGATAGTGCCTCAATATCTTCAGTATAAATATTACTGCAGCTAGCTCAAGATCGTGCGTTGGGTAGTTCTTCTCACGGACCTTCAGCTGTCTCGATGCATAAGCGATAACTTTGCCATGTTGCATCAAAACATATCCTAGTCCACTACCTGATGCATCACTATAAACAAGAAAGCCTCCCGATCCTGAAGGAAGCGTCAAGACTGGTGCTGTTGTTAATCGCCTCTTCAATTCTTCAAAGGCCTTCTGACAATCTTCCATCCATGCAAACTCCTGGTTCTTACGCGTCAACAGCGTCATAGGCTCCGCAATCCTTGAGAAATTTTTTACGAACCTCCAGTATTATCCAGCAAGTCCGAGAAAACTTCTCACTTCTGCAACTGATGTAGGTTTAGGGCAAGTTTTTATTGTAGCAACCTTCTCTGGATCAACTGAAAGTCCTTCTCCTGAGATGATATATCCCAAGAAAATCACCTTATCCATACAAAACTCATATTTAATAAGTTTGGCATACAGCTTCTCCTGCCTCAACGTCTCTATCATGATTCTGAGATGCTCCTCGTGTTCTTCATGGCTCTTGGAACATACTAAGATATCATCAATAAACACAACCATGAACTTGTCCAAGTACTGATGAAAAACTCTGTTCATCAAACTTATGAACACAGCTAGCGTGTTGGTTAAACCAAACGGCATAACTAAGAACTCATAGTGTCCATACTTGGTCCTGAAGGTTGTCTTCGGTATATACTCCTTCCTCACTCTATTCTGGTGATAACCGGATCTAAGGTCAATATTCGAGAATACCCTAGCACCACTCAATTGATCGAATAGGTCATCAATGTGTGGCAAGAGATATCGGTTCTTAATGGTTACAGCGTTCAGTGCCCTGTAGTCAATACACAGGCGTACTGTCCCATCCTTCTTCGGCACGAATAATATGGGTGTTCCCCAAGGTGAAATACTGGGCCGAATAAAACCCTTCTCCAGAAGATCATCAACTTGCTCCTTCAATTCCACCAACTCCTTAGGTGCTAGCCGGTACACTGATGAAGTGGTAGGCTCTACTCCTGGAGTTAATTCTATTATGAATTATATTTCTCGATCAGGTGGAAAACCTGGAAGATCATCTGGAAATACATCCATAAACTCTGATATAACTCTTGGGTAACCTGACTCCCCTTCTACAGATAGTACCCTAAGAGTAGGCTGAATACCTTGCTCTATAGCTCCCGAAGAAACTCAAACTCTGGATGACCAGGCGGTCTAAATATAACCCGTCCAAGCCGGCAATCTAGGGTCGCATGGTACTGACTTAACCAATCCATACCAAGTACAACATCATAATCCGGCATAGAAAAGATCAAAAATTGGTCTCGCATCTCTCTTCCACAGACTACTACCGAACAAGATCTACAGATGTATCTAACTGGGATATTCTACCTCCCGTAAGAATTCTCTTAGTCTTCGAAAGTGGTGCGGTAGCTACTCTTTGTGTGGCTACGAAGCTAGCAGCTATAAATGAATGTGATGCTCCAGAATCAAATAAAGCTACAGTAGGTAATGAAGCTACTAATATAGTACCTGCTATAACCTCTTCTGCAGTAGCTTCCTCCTCAACAGCCAATGCAAATGCTTGTCCTTGTCCCTGAGCTAGACCTCTCTGCTGATGAGCCTGCTGGAATAGTGCAGCCTGTGGTGCCAATAGTGGTCTCTGCTGATACCCTCCTGGAGCTGGTGGTCTGACTCCTCCAACTCCCGTCTGTAGTGCTCCCAATGGTGGATAAGTTGGCCTTGGTGCTGGTAAAGCTGGTCGATTTACCGTTGGTGCTCCCTCCCGTCGCTCAGAGCAGTCCATGGCTGGATGCTGGTTGGATTCGTAAATCAGGCATAGTCCCAACTTGCGTCTACACTCCCTCTCGATATGGCCTACCTTGCCACAGTAGTGACAAGTATGAAGGGATATGGCTCTTGGTGCTGCTCTCTGAGGTAGATTCCTCTGGAATCGCTTTGAAGACTCCCCTTGTGATGCTCTGGATGGTGCTGATGTGAAGGGCCGCTTCAGACTTGACTCCCTCCTAGTGACGCACTCCACGCGTCGTACTGTAGCAAGGACGTCTGTGTATGATATAGGTGCAACAGATCCGATCAACCTCTGGAGCTCAAACCTGATTTCGTCGAAGAACTTCTCTGCCTTCTCTTTTTCTGTAGTAATTAAAGAAGGGGCGAAGTGACTCAGTCGAATGAACTCAGCATTGTACTCTTCCACCGACATATTGCCTTGAATAAGGTGGTTGAACTTGTCTCGAAGTTCCGACCGAGCAATAGCTAGGATATACATCTCCTGGAAGAGTCTGGAGAACTCTTTCCAAGTGACTCGGTCATGTCCGAGCCTCCTCTCTTCAGATAGCCACCAATGGTGCATATTGTCCGTCAACTACATCCTGATGGCAGTCATCCATCTCTCCCTCGGAAGCTCAGCTGCTTCCAACTGGTGTTGTGTGTTCGTGAGCCACTCGTGAACTTCAGTTGGCCCCTCCTTGCCAGAAAAGGTACGGGGATTCAGCTGACGGAAATCAGTGATAGATCTCGCCGTTGGTCGCCTAGCTGGTGGGTTCGCCTGCTCCAATGCGGTTACTAGGTTGTTTCTCAAGTACTCCGCCTCATGACGCTGAGCCTCTTGTTGAACCTGCTGTTGGGCTTGCATCATGGCATAAAATATTTGAAACATCTGCTTCCCGTCTATGGCTTGCCCTGGTGGAAAAACAGGCATCGGTGGAGTGAACTGTGACGGAGGTGGGATATCATCACGCCGAAACCTTGAATTATGCTGGCCAGCTTAATCACTTTGAGAGGATTGTGCTCTATTTTCTGGTGTAACTCCATCATCATAGGTGACTACAGCATCGTGTGGTGTACCTAAGGGATTCTCATCACCGATTCTCGGATACATTACTCTGTATTAAAAATAAACTATGAGAACGCACAGAGGAATCAAAACAGGATGCAAATCAAGCAATTAATTCGAATCCGATAAAGAGATAAAAAATGATTCAAATCAATGGATGAGATCCTATAACTTATCCTATCCTTATTGCAGGCTTGCTCGGTCCCTAAGTTAAAACTGAATAATTTAGTCGTTGACCTGCATGGGCCACCACAAAAACTATGTCACGCCCCAGTCCCAAAGTATCGAGGGACTAGCCACATGGCAATGGCCAGCAGCACACTCTAATGGGCAAACCTAATTTAATGGACCCATCAATGTGTACTTAAGCTGTAACACAATAATAAAGTCTACTAAACATGTCACAATCTAATCCCATCCATGGAAGATAAATATGATCAATATCAGCAAAATTAAATATAACTGTCATTAAGTCTCAATAAAGTAAATCGGGGAACAACCCGATAATAAGTTTGATACATTGGTTCAACATACCAGAAACAAAAGAGTCTAATAAAAGAAAATACTGAATATAGATAACAGATACTCAGGATAAATCTTCGGCCATCACCTCGTCCTCGGGAATCGGTTCAGCTCCAGTGTCTGCTCCTGCTCCTTCTTCTGCTCCTGCCCCGTATACCTCGGGATAGAATTCCTCTGCTAAACCTGGGGACATAATACGAAATCTAGGTCCTTAGGGGACATAGCAAGGTACAAAATAACACAAGCCAAAATAAATACAGTACAATAATAAATGAAACAATAGGGTAAACTATGTAACCATCTATGTGAAATGCAAGTGAGAGCATCACTAGTACTCAGGCTGAGACCGCTACAAGCTCTGTGTCGGAGAGCCGGTAGCAGTAATATCACGTAATGTGCCTAGCTCTGATGAAGAGTTTACGGCCTCACAATAATAAATACATATAAAAAATAGCCTGTAGCCTGTGAGTCTCTTCCACCCAATATAATCACACGTCTCATGTCCACAACATCTCATGTCCATGTCACGCAAAATCATAACTAATGCAACAAGTCATATAATAGCTATAAATATAATGTCTATGTCACAAATCATGTAACCTATACAGAATCACCATGAATATCTTAGGAAGATTTTGTCTCTTGAATAGTGTCAGTTGTCCTGGGTATAACGTACTTGATGATGCAAACACGAGAATGTATAGGGTCTCGATATCCATCTCTAGGTGACGTTGCACAACTCTGCATACGGTATTGACACCCGAATATTATTCGGACGTTAAGTAATAACACACGGTCCTAGGTTGAACATATACAACATATAAATAAATTAAGGAATATTATGTAACAAGAACTGCAAGGTTGGCAAGGTACACTTGCCTGGGGTTTGGATACCAACAGCTGCTCCGGTATCAGCATAATCTGCAGGTACTCCTCCGAAAGCTGTAATAAACATTACCATCAGGTTCAAAAGATATCAAATAGCTACAATTATCTGTTTATGAGTCCAATTTGGGGTCCACATGTGGCCCGCTTCGTACCAAAAAATTTGCCATAGATAATGTTCTCCAAATTCGTCAAACTTATTGTCTACAAGTCCAGAACGACGATACGAACCCAACAGAATGTCCAAAACTGGATTCCAATAAGCCGATCACAAAATCGCCCGTCAAGTGGAGCCGTAGGGCCCACGATATACGATTTTGTCAACATTCTCAAAATCGAACCAAACTTGGGTCACAGGACCAGCGTATTGCTACGAGTCTGATGGTGCAAGTTTCGTTTCGATATGACGTGCGTACACAAAGTTACAACGAGTTCCAGAACAGGGCCGATACGTGGTGTTGTCGACGAATACGCGTTGATTTCGGTGTGCACGCACATCCAAATCAACTTTCACGAAATCCCACACGTCTGTATTAATGGCGTGCACCTTTCGGTGAAGTCCGCGTATGACCAAGTCATCCCGTTTAGGTTGGTGCATCCAGTTTCGAGAAAATTAGGGTATTTAAATAACCAATATTTTGGTCATTTTCACCCTCAAAAATATTAAAATCTACAACACAATAAATTATACTAAAAATAGGATTAAAATTTAGGTCATATGGTCTAATTAATTGTTCAGATGGATTTTAAAAATATTTCACAGGTTGGTCATAAAACGGTCGCGAACTGGGGAGTTCAGGACGAATTTTGATTTTCAGAATTGGGGGTTTATTTTCCTGATTTTGCGTCGCGGTTTGCGACCGACACAGGACGCGACACACCGAACCAATAGCACGGGTATCGAGAGGGTCATACGGGGTATGCGCATAAGTCGACAGAATGGAAAACAAGGAAGCGAGCAGAGAGAAAACCTCACCTGAGCAGAGCGTCGGTATCGATTGAATAACGTATTCGCGAGAAAGCTCGTCGTGGCTACGGTAGTACTGTGCTCGGCGATGGTTGCTGCTGAGGTCGGCGACTGCTGACGGCTAGGGCACAACGGAGTCGGGTTGGGCGGTGAGGTCGCCGGAGTTGGTGGAGGATGATGGTGTTTGTGATGGTGATGGTGGTGATCAGGTTGAGGGAGGCTAGGATTTAAATAGGACGAGAAGGAGATGGGCCGCCGGCCGTTGCGGGGAGGTGTGCGGGCGGGTCGGTCGACCTCCGAGGAGGCGTTGGGGAAGTCGAACCGAGGGGACGCCGGCGGGTCGCGGCGGTCGGAGTCGCGGGTCGGGGCGATCGGGATTCAAAACTGTAATATTTGATAACAGGTTGGGTTGCGGGTTTCGGGTTGGGTTCAGACCCGACCCGACCCGCTAAGGTTTGGATTTATTCAGGGTCAGTTCAGCATGATTCAGTTTGGTTCACTAAACTGGGTTTTATTTGGTTTAAATTGGTTTATTTTGGGTTTATTTAAAACATTAATTTTTAGGTCTTTTAAAATAGTTTCGGGGTCCAATAAATTCCAGAAAAATTGTTGTAAGTCTAATATTTTATTTTACACCCAAAAATATTATTTTTATAATATTTTAATATTTTTTTTTATCACATAAAAATATTTAATTCAGAAGAACATTTATTTAATTATTTAAAAACAGCAGAAAATTCCCATTTTTTTTAATTTCAGAAAAATACGGGTGTTACGAAACCCATATTTCATAAATATGGGTTTATGAAACTGCTTATGTTTTGTACAATTACATGTCCTTATTTTCCATGTTACCGTGTACTTGGTCTATGTCTAGGTTTTCAGGTGAAATACAAGTCCTTATTAACAGGTCATAACAATAGGGTAATTACTAATTAATTAATTACTATCTAATCTAATTAACAAACATACACACATATATGTGGTTTAATATTATTTAGTTTGTGTCCAAGTCTACGACACACGACACGACGACACGACGATACAAGAAGGAAAGGATGAAGGGAACGTGTACCTAGTTGGCTGAACGAGGGAAGGGGTCTGTGCTCGTCGACTGGCTGTCCTCCGGCGTTCGACGGAGCTCCGGTCGTTATGCAGCAAACAACGGCAGCAGCAGCTGTAACTGTAGCAGTTGCAGCAGCGGCAGCAGCAGCCTGGCAACGGCGACAGCGGCGACTTGGCAGGCTGAGACGGTGGTCAGGTCGGGGGGAAGGTGGTGCTGGTCGGGTTGGCAGTGTTGGAGGCGGTGGTTAGGGCTGGGGACAGTCGAGATAAGGGGGTAATCGGGGTCGGGTTTGATGAAGATGTAGATGATGGTGAAGGGGATGGTGATGATGCGGTGGTGCAGGCGGCCTGGGGGTGGTCCGGCGGCTAGGGGGGAGTGCAGGCGGAAGAGGGGCTGTAGTGGTGGCGGCTAGAGGTGGTGGTGGTATTGGGGAAATCGGGGAAGGGATGCTCGGGTTGTCTAGGGGAGTTCGGCTAGGTATGTGATGGTGATATGGTTTATGTATTTAGGGTTTCAAGGGAGAGAATGTGTATTTATATAGGAGGGGGAAAATATGGGTTGACCTCAGGATTTGGGCCGGCCTGGGCTCCTTGGGGTGGGGAGCTTGTCTACATGAAAGGGTGTAGGGGGTTCATGGGCTTGGTTGGGTCTAGCTTTGGGTGAGGTTTGGTCGCCAATTTAATTTAATTATAAACAAATGCACAAGGTGTTCTCTTGCCAATTAAAAATACATGGGATTAATTTGGGTGGGACACAAGAGTCATGGGCGTAGCAGGTTCAGAATAGGTTAATACCCTAATTTGGGTTATAGGGAATTGGGTTGAGGTTGTGCCTCAATTTTAAATAGGAATGGGCAATTATGAGAAATTGGATTTATGGAATAATACATCGACGTTTGTGATGAATATTGTGCAGTTAATATGAAGCACAATATTGAGTATTTAAAAGTTACACAAGGATCAGGTGGGTAGTTTAGCAAGTCTAGGAGATGTGTATAAAATTTGTTTGAAGGTAACTACTAATGTAGCGCTCCAAACATCGAAGCAACGGTAAGGTGTATTAAGTCACATAATTGTTGTATATTAATTCTAATTGTATCCAAATTAATCCTAGTCTCTCAATCTAAACTATTTAACCCTAAATTTGGTCGAGGAGGTTTACAGCCGGTCTCGTTGCTTCCTTGGCAGTCCTAAACAACACCCATTAACTAATCAGGGTAATCGGTCAAGAGCTGGTCTATTCCAAAAGCAACCTATGCTTATGTCTCATCTATGTAACGGAGGTCGACACCGATACTCAAGATTGGAGGCTTTTATTCATCGACTTCGCAGTCTATGGAATTATCCCTAAAAACCTAAAGGAAGCTACTTCAATCAGAAGATGCTTCCTCCGTTTCTATTACGACACGGAGACCAAAATATTGTACTGTCGGTCCTACGATGGCCTTCTGCTTTGATTCTTGTCGAAAGAATATGCAAAACAAGCCCTCCATGAATCTTAAGACGATGTCTGTGTGACGCATCAACCCGGTCCAAAGCTATAGGACCGTCTTCGGAGAATGGACTACTATTGGCCGACGATGGTAGCAGATGCGGTCTATTACGCAAGAAAGTGCCAAGCATGCCAAATCCACGCTGACTTCATCCACTAGCCATCTGAGTTCCTACATCCAACGGTAGCATCTTGGCCGTTTGAGGCATGGGAATTGGACATCATCGGGCCAATCAATTCATCTTCAAAAGGACATCGGTTCATCCTGGCGATCACCGACTACTTCTCCAAATGGGTAAAAGTTGTTCCGCTCACTGAAGTCAAAACAACAAATGTGATTAACTTTATCAAGCATCACGTCATATATCGCTTCGTCTTGCCGCATAGGATCATCTACGATAATGGTTTACAGTTCACAAGTCACGCCTTCTATCGATTTTGTGATAAGAACTGAATCCAAAACATAGCCTCTGCGGCATACAATCCCGCACCAAACGGTTTGGCGGAAGCGTTCAACAAAACCATCATCAAACTCCTCAAGAAATTCTTGTCTTCCAACAAATATGACTTGAACGAGAAGCTGGATGAATGTCTCTGGGCCTACCGAACAACAGTCCGGACAGCTACTGGGAATACACCATTCTCTTTGGTGTACGAAAGTGAGGCGATACTCCCGTTTGAGATCCAAATCCCTTCACTATGAGTAGCTATTTCCAACCAACTAACCACGAACGACAACTACCTTCGACTGTTACAGGAGTTGGAAGAACTCGATGAGAAACGACTCTTAGACCAATAATGCATAGAGTTGTATCAAACACATCTCTTTGGAGCCTTGAACAAATAGGTAAAATAGATAATGTTTTAAGTGGGTGACCTCGTCTTAACAGTAAGAGGACTTATGGTTATGACTCACAAGATGTCCGACAAATTCTAACCTAAATGGGAGGGCATGTTCGTTGTGGAAATCGTGTTTTCCAATGTCACATACCAGCTAGCAAAATCTAATGGCGACTTGCTTCTGATGCCTATCAACTGCAAGTTCCTTAAAAAGTACTACGTCTAAATTAGACTAGTACCCCTCTATTACCATCTATATCGTATCTTCCTGGACGTTGGTTCATGTCCACAGGACCTCTGGACTGTCGCTCTAATACACTACTCCGACGGAGTCTGCCGTGTCCATATTACCTCTGAGCAAACTTTTCAGCCTTGACCATCGATCATCACGTCCATATTATCTCTGATATCGATTTTCTTCCAACTTATCACCCATACCCAATCTGGAGTATGACTGCGGTGTTAAGTCCACAAAAACTGCCACGTCCATATTACCTCTGGCAGGGCTTGTCTCAAACCTATTTCTTGCACTAACGTGCGCAAAAAGTAATGGGTCCACAAAACTTATCATATATTACCTCTGATAGGGTTTATTTCGAATCTAATACTCATACCCCAAGTATGCAAAAGGGTAATAGATCCACCAAAATCCCCCAGCAGGATGTCCTTAAAATCCACAAAACCCATCACGTCCATATTACCTCTGATAGGGTTTGTTTCGAATCTATTACTCATACCCCAAGTGCGCAAAAGGATAATAGGCCCATCAAAATCCGCCAGCGGGATGTCCTTAAAATCCATAAAACCTATCACATTTATATTACCTTTGATAGGGTTTATTTTGAATCTATTACTCGCACCGAAGTGCCCAAGTGCACAAAAGGGCAATAGGTCCACCAAAGTTCCCCATTGGGATATCCTTAAAATCCACAAAACCTATCACATCCATATTACCTATGATAGGGTTTATTTCAAATTTATTACTAGTACCCCAAGTGCGCAAAAGGGTAATAGGTTCACCAAAATCCTCCAGTATGATGTCCTTAAAATTCAAAAAACCTATCACGTCCATATTACCTCTGATAGGATTTATTTTGAATCTATTACTCGTACCCCAAGTGCGCAAAAGGGTAATAGGTCCACCAAAATTCTCCAGCGGAATGTCCTTAAAATCTATAAAATATATCACGTCCATATTATCTCTGATAGGGTTTGTTTTCGAATCTATTACTCGCAGCACAAGTGCGAAAAAGGGTAATAGGTCTACCAAAGATCCCTCAGTATTTGGAAAATCTATTCTGATGGATAGCAAGGGAAGAGCAAGAGCAGACGCTCTATAACCATGCGAGAAGACAGACAACAGGAATGATAATTAATCCAAATTATGTTATCGACCTCGCAGTCTTCCGACAGCCTCCACATCATCCACAGAGACATGCCCAAACGGCATAGAGGGCTCCACCACTCCTGCACCCGTCTCTTGGGCCCCCAACGTTCCAAAGATAGGTTCTTACACGCCTGTATTCATCTCCTGGAACCCCGAAGTCTTAGGTGCAGGCTCCGAGGCATCCGTGTCACACCCAGGGAAAGTCTCCTCCTCGGGCTCCTAGTAAGAGACTGACGCGATAGCTGTCCGTCGCAGACGATCCCTCTCCTCCTGAGTCTGCACATTATTAAACAGACCAGTATCAAAATTCTTGTATAAGGGAATATGAGGGATTAAAATGAGAGGATCTACAAATACCGCCTCAACATCCAAATTGGGGAATGCTTCAGAATCCACCATGGAGGGACTCACCTCCTCATCTTCTTCCTCTCCTTCTTCTTCCTCCCCAGCCAGCTTCGGGGACTTTTTAGCAAGCTGCTTCCTATATCCCTGGCATCTCCGCTTAGGTGGAGGGCTTCGTATTAGGGAAGCCTCATGCTTCATTGGATAGTTCGCGGGAGGGGAAGGATGGTCAAAATCTTTCTCTTCCCCCGTAGTAGAGTCAGAATTGGCCGCAACGACCTTTTCTTTGTCTCTCCCCCGACTTCTCCTCAGTTTCCTTCGCCGGGTACCTAGCTTAGTACCAGCAATAAAGTTGATATCCCGATCAAAGCCAGGGGAGGTGTATTCACGGTCATATAGAAAATAGCTGCTGTATGGCTGATACGACCCGAAACTCTGCTATCCGGCAGAGTAAACTGGACCTGGGTGATGGTCGAGAAGAAATAGTCCCAGGCTCGGGCTCCATCAAGAATGCTACCCTCGAAACTGAGACTTGAGCTTGGGTTGCCTAAAAAGAGCTGGCTATACCCAAACTGTCGGGCAAACCTGCTTGGTAGGTAGGGTTCCAGGAAGATGAGATTTCGATTTTGATACACCAAGTGGGAAGGCCGAATAGAGAGTAACCAGTGGAAGAGCTTCAGGGACAAAACCTAATTATCGGTACCACCATCACAGTGAACCCGGTCTACCTCATCATCCGTAAACTTTGGAACTAAAATAAAGTAGGAATAGTCAGCCACACGAGCGAGCATATGCCGACAAGCGGGAACCTCAATATGAACCCAGGGCATCCCACTATATGGATAAATAAATGCGTCAACCTCTGTCGCAGTCCCCTCAGCACCAGGATGCATCAAAGATGGGTAATGCATCAACAACCAACCCATCAGGTAGTGATAAGACATCTCGACCTGGTTGAAATCTTCTTCGGAGTCATAGGCCATTACCTTGCTTGTGAAAGCACGAAGCCCACGATCGATGCTGTAGACCATTGCTGGGAGTAAGTCGAGCTTATGTCCGAAGACCAGCTTTACAGTAGGGAGGATGAGGTTGTGGCTGACTCTCTCAATCGACCTAGAGCCTCCTGAGATTATATAGGTCCGCAACCATATCATCAAAAATATAACTAAGGTGGACTTCTCAAACAAGGGTTGGATATCCTGGTAAAAATAACTAAAGCTATCACCCATACTACCAAATCCCTCACCAGTGGCGGCAGTCCTCTTGGTGCTGCATACTTGATCATCGACACTGCTCTGAGTGCGAGGGCTCCGAATGGTGACATGACCCGAAGCATCAATGGCGGAGAGGTGACTGGTCCAAGCTTTAATATAGGAAAGATTCCCCACCGAGCTCCTGTCCTTCTTCTTCAAAACTTGTTAGCAAGTGCTATGGTGATAGAACACCTCTCGACACACAGCAAGAAACCCTGGATATTGCTGCTCAAACTCCTCGAATTCTTCATTAGTGGGGGTGTACTCCTCATATGGTTCATCATCCCAAGGCAACCGCGAGACATCATACAACTCATGGAGAGCGAGCCTCATCTCTCCACCGGGGGAAAAGAAGGTCCCGGTGTGACGGTTATAGATTTTATCCAAATCCAAAAATAGTGGCGGGTTCTTATCTAAACCATAAAAAGAACCTCGCACGGTGTAGTAGAGATCGACTGCCCTCAGAGTCTACTCATACCTCTCTAACACCCACTGCGTCAAACCAACCTAAGAGGGCCAATGACGTATCCAGTTGAATAAATACACTTTGCTCTTAGGATAAGTCGCCTGGGTTACAACTTGGTTCAAGAAGGTGTCCGCTTCATAATATCGGACATTCGGCCCCATCTCGCTAGAGAAAGTGCCAGGTGCTAGCCCACGAATAGAGTAGAAAAATGATTCCTTGATCATCGCTCCTCCCTTCAGTTCTGAATTAAAATAGATACGGCCGACGTGGGTTCTGCTCTGGTCCGGGGTTAGGTTACCCGGCGTCTTGCTTCGAAGGGGTACCACGTTGAAAGCAGATAAGGGCCAATGGCGCTCTATCGCAGGAATATGCACATTCATCCCACTAGAGAAGAAATCCTATGTCTCTTTAATTCTTACTACCTTGGGATCCAAGATGGTAAGGGCATCCCCAAATAGGAAGATCGGCTTCAAAAGAGAGTCGTCGATCCTCTCAGGGTTTTATTGGCTGAGCAAGTAGAATCAAGAATGGTTAGCTATCAACTTCAGCCTCGCCTCAGGCTGATCCTTGTTGATCTGAGCCTGAATATCGATCACTATATGATCGAGCCTAAAGCCCAAGACAACCTGAGCCCGCCCAATCAATACATCTCCCGACGGAGCCACGGGCAAAATTACTATAAAATAAAAAGTAAGAATTAAAGACATCAAGATGGCATACGGCCGAGCCATAAAAGTTGTATACAACTAAATCATGACAGGACTTCCATGCAGCTAAATCATGAGAGAAGATATACGGCCAACTAATGGCAGAACCTCCATGCGGCCAAGCCACGACAGGGCATCCACGCGACTGAGTCAAGACTCGTGCACAAAGCCAAAAGAAAACTCGTGTATAAGGCATGCGGTATGGTCATATACGAGGACCTGCATAAAGGATTGGGTAAAAAATGCCCGCGTATCCATAGTTCTCCTACTCTGACCCTTACCAAGGATAGGAGTTTGAACATCAGGATGGAAGGATGAGGCCTCGTCCTCGGCCCTAGATAACGAGGCATGATGTTTTCCCTTGATTACGGCCTTCTTGGAAGAAGAAGAGACTTTCCGGGCCATGGCAGACGCTCTAAGGAGACGACCGAACACGGAGGAAGAAAAGAGACGATATGGAAGACAGAACTCATCAGAAGCAAGAAGTTCTCTCTCTTCCCCTTAAACCCTTATTTATAGGCCACCAAACGACAAAAATAGACTATTCGAATTCTACCCTTATCCGCTGACAGCTACGCTCGATTGGGGTCCATCCTACAACTGTCAGTATTGGGATCCGTGTTAGGAGATGGCTCAAAATCCGAACAAAATTTACTCAAGGGTCAAGGCAAATCTGACAGTTAAAAGCATAGTTGACAGCCTGGCAACGTTAGTCCATGCGTCTCAATGACCATGCGGCCCGAACATACACCATACATGCTTCTTATTCAAAGTATTTCAAACTTATCAGTTTAAAAACTTTGAAGGGGCTCTTGTAGAAGCATATAAAATGTGCAGCTTTGCGATCGACGTCCATGCGCCCCTAAATAAAAACTCAACAGATGGATCGTATGGACACCATGCGGTCCAGAAAAGGGGACACCCATGTGATCTAAACAAGCGTCCTGAAAACTAGCCGCAGGTCGACCTGACATGACGTTCTGACAGCAAAGATGGCGCCTGACATAGAATTATGACAAAAAAGATTTTCCTGATCGCCTCGAAGGACGAAAATATACTAAGAGGCAGAAGTCCCAAAGATGGCGCAGAGCCACGTAGACAACACGACAAAAAGAACCCATGCAGCTCTGGCCCATGCGTTCCAGACTCCATGCAGTCCATGCGTCTCTGGCCCACGAGTCCCAGACTCCATGCGTCCCATACGATTCTAGTCCATGCGTTCCAGACTCCATACAGTCCATGCGTCTCTGGCCCCGTGCATTCCAGACTCCAGGCGTCTCTTGCGTCTTTGGCCATACGCGTCCCATATTTTAAGTCAACTAAGTCTTTCTGTTACAATTGAGTTTTCCTCTATAACCAAATAGCGGCCACGTGTCCATTTGACCAAGTCATCCCTACACAGTTAAGAATCGCCCAGATACTCAGGAATTTTTTTTAATAAATAATCACGTGGCAGTGGAGCCTGGATTTTTGTGCACAGCTGTAGCACCCTTCCATTGAGAGGGGATACATGGCAAACCTTGTCACCCATACAGCCCAAAATCTATGCGGCGACAAATATGACTACAAATAGTAGGTACCATACCCATGCAAAAGGCTGGCTATCTGCGAATCAATACTCAAGGGAGAGAAAAGAGGTTCTGCATCGGATTGTCCACGGAGTAAAGAGAGTTGCTACACTCCTAACCCTCCATCGTCACCCCTAGAAAATAAATTTGTACTTAGATTGTCTCCTAGGACTCTTCTTGGTACTTTCTTAGTTTGTTAAATCAAGTACAGTTATCTCATTTCTCATTTTGATATTGAATGGCAAACACCCCGAACCTAATGACTCCACGGGTAGGCAAAATCCGCAAAAATACATGGTCGCCGACAGAAAACTCTAACGACCTACGATGCTGATCTGCCCAATGACGATCGTGTGCACTCGAAGCTGCTTTCTAATCTTCTTAACCACTTCAATGGTCTCTGTGATCATCTCAGGCCCCAACACCTTTCATTCACCAATGTCATCCCATGCTAAAGGTGACCTGCACTTTCTTTCGTACAATGCCTCGAATGGAGCCATTTGTATGCTGGCCTGATAACTGTTATTATACGAGAATTCTACTAATTGAAGGTGATCTTCCCAAGACCCACCAAGGTGTAAAGTACAAGCCTGCAATATATCTTCGAATTTTTGTATCATCCTCTCTGACTAGTTGTCTGTCTGAGGATGGTACGCGGTACTAAATCTTAACTTAGTACCTAAGCACTCGTGTAAACTTCTCTAAAATGAGATGTAAAGTGGGTATCACGGTCTGACACTATACTTGTTGGAACTCCGTGCTGCCTCACTATATGTTGTATATACATCTCTGCTAACTGCTCTATGGACTTGCCTACCCGGAAGGGAAGAAAATATGCCACCTTTGTGAGTCGATCTACTATTACCCAAACTTTATTATGTCCAGTAGGGGATCGAGGTAAGCCGATCACAAAGTCCATCGTAATGTGTTCCCACTTCCACTCTGGATTATGCAAGGGTTGCAATAATTCTTCTGATCTTTGTTGTTCTGTCTTCACCTGCTGACATATGAGACATCGTAAAACGAACCAAGCTATCTCTCTTTTTATTCCGTTCCACCAAAAACATTGCTTGATATCATGGTACATCTTCGTGCCTCCTGGATGAATAAAATATTGAGAACTGTGTGCCTCGATCATTATTTCCTGTATGATATCTCCACTTGGCACACAAAAACAATTTTCAAATCTAAGTGTTCCGTCTTCATGAATCCTTAATTCCTTTCTAAGACCTGACTCACATTCTGTCCTAAGCTTCTGAATCTGAGAATCTTTTGCTTGATCCTCTCCTTGATCCTCTCCACCAAGGTTGAATGAATCTGAAGATTGGCTAGTATTCCCTCTCCTTGAAGTAATACTACCTCGATGCCCATCTCTCGAAGATCTTCTAATATTTGTTTCTTAGTTGTCAAGACAAATGCGCTGTCTCTCCTACTTAGAGCATTTGCTACCATATGTTTCTTGTCTGGATGATATTGAAGTGCTACATCATAATCACCAAATAATTCTAGCCACCTCCTCTGCCTCATGTTCAGGTCCTTCTGGGTAAATATGTACTTTAAACTCTTATGATCTGTAAATATCTCTACCCGATTGTCATATAGGTAGTGTCTCCATAGCTTGAGTAAAAATACTACTGCTGCTAACTCCAAATCATATGTTGGATAAAATTTTTTTCATGATCTCGAAGCTGCCAAGACGTATAAACTATCACTTTCCTGTGCTACATCAACAAACACCCGATTCCTTTCCTGATCCTACTGGAAGTGTAAGGATCGGTGCTGATATCAGTTTCTCTTTCAACTTTTTGAATGATGCTTGACACTCTGTCGGCCAAACAAACTTTACCTCCTTGCGGTTTAGACGTGGCATTGGTGCTGAAATTCGTGTAAAGTCTATCACGAACCTCCGGTAATATTCTGCTAACCCTAAGAAGCTTCGCACATCTGCTACTGTCTTCAGGACTGGCCAATTCTCTACTACTTCGACCTTCTTGGGGTCCACTGATACTCCTTCTCCTGACATGATGTGCCCAAAAATGACACATGAACTAACCAAAATTTATACTTACTGAGCTTGGCATACAACTGATGCTCCCTTAAAACTTGTAACACTCTCCGAATATGTTCTTCATGCTCTTCTTCACTGTTGGAGTAGACAAGAATGTCGTATATGAATACCACTACAAATTGATCTAGGTATGGCATGAAGATACGATTCACCAAATCCATGAATATTGTTGGCGCATTAGTCAATCTGAATGGCATAACTAAAAATTTGTAATGTCCATATCGAGATCAAAATTCTGTCTTCGGTATATCTTGCTCCCGGATCCTTACTTGAAAATATCTTGATCGAAGGTCTATCTTGGAAAATAATTTTGCTTCGCTCAATTGGTTAAATAAGTCATCAATCCTAGGCAATGGATACTTGTTCTTCACTGTTACTGCATTCAACTGTCTGTAGTCGATACACAATCGTATCATCCCATCTTTCTTTTTTACTATAAGTAATGGTGCTCTCCATGGTGATCCACTAGCCTGAATAAACTTCTTCGCCTTCAGTTCTTCCACATGTTGATATAGCTGGTTGATTTCCATCAGTGACATCTGATAGACTTATTTGGAAATTGGTTCTGCTCCTGGCCTCAATTCAATACAGAACTCCACTTCTCTTACAGGGGGTAATCCTGGAAGATCTTCTGAAAATACATCAAGAAATTCTTTAATTATTCTGGGAAGCGGATCCCTAATTCCCGCTACTGCTGCTATGCCACCTTTATACTGGTCCCTCACCGTTCTGTTGAAGATAAACTCTTTCTTACCCGGGATGTTAAATAACACTCTACTTCTACGACAATCTATCATCGCATGACTGTCTCTCAACCAGTCCATGCCTAGAATAACGTCAAAATTACCTATAGGAAACTCGATCAACCTTGCAGGTAATAAATATCCGCACACTACTATTGGACACGCTATACATACTCTATCAACTCCTATGAGACCATTACCGGTAAGTAAATTCAGCCACTCTGGCAATGCCTTGAACTCTAATCCAATACTTATCGCAAATCATGCACATAAAAATGAATGGGATGCTCCCGAATCAAATAATTTTATGGCAAAAAAAGATATAACTCGAATGTTACCTGCCACCATATCACATGATGCCAAAGCCTCCTCCAGCGATAGGGTAAAAGTTTGCCTTTGGCCTTGTTGTGTTCCTTATTGCTGCCTCCCTTGGATACGTAGTTGTGGCCTCTGCTGCCCATACTGCTAATTTCTTTGCTTGTTGTACATCTGAGTTTGCGTCGGCAATGGACACTGAGCCAAAGGTATGACTGCCAGTGATGGTCCCCTGTACTGAGCTACCCCTGGTACTGGTAAGGCTAATCGTTGCACTAGACCTTCAGTCCTCTGTATCATCGGGCAATTAATAATCTGATAGTCTGGACTACCACATCATAGGCAGTGTGCTATCCTACACACATCTTTGGTATGGCCTCCCTTGCCATAATACGTACATCCGACAGGGGCTCCCAATTATTGTTATTGTTGTTGCCTCGGCTGATATGGTCGAGCTGGTGTTGTTACTGCCCATGCCACTGGCCTCCTCGATGTTGTATCATAAATGCGAACGCCAGAAGATGGTGCTGACGTCCGTTGCGCTGGTCCTCCTCCTCCGCTCTGTGCATGAGACCTCTTTTGGCCTCTTGTCCTCGATGCTAACCTCTACATTGTCATCTCATGTCGCCGAGATACGATCAATACTTTATCGAAGGTCTGGTAGTTATGGTCCTCTATCAGTTGCTGAATTTTCAGATAAAGTCCATACTGAAACCTCATCGCCCGCTCTGGTTCTGTTGCCACCATTGTTTGAGCAAACCTGCTGAGCCTGCAGGACTCTGCTGCGTAGCCATCCATCGTCCTCCCAAACTGCTTGAGATTGATAAACCTCTGCTGTAGCTCGTACTACGCTACCACTCCGAAATACTTGACCCTGAAATGGGTTCTAAAGTTTACCTATGAGATAGGTTGTCTTAAACCAACCTATTCTACTGCCTACCAATCTTCGACAAGGTCCTGGAGTTGCAATCGGACCTGATCAACTTATTCCTCAGCTGGAATCCTTGATGCTGTCAGTATTGTCTCAATGTTCTGTAGCCAAGCATATGCGTTAATGGCGTACTCTATGCCATCAAAGTACCTAGGGTAGAGTCAGCAGAAACTTACCGATATCCCTGAGTCTGTTCTAACACTTCTTTGCAGGGCCGTCTGTAATCCTTGATGCAACAAGACATTCTGCTCCTACTGCTGAAGCTGCTGAGGTTGTTGAGCTCCTATCATTCCTCAAATAATCTCTATCAATATCGGTATATCAAGTACTATTGGCACTGCTGGTACGACCGGGCGTACTAAAACTTCTAGTATATGTTATTTCTCATGCTCCTCTACGGGTTCTACCTTGATCCCTCCAGGAACAGGTGATATCTCTAGTTGTGGGCCAACGGATCCTTGTCCTGCTGAAATTACTGGTGCTCTAACCATCGATTCTGGAGAAGCCCTAAAAAAATGACATAAGATAAATTAAGAATAGGACAAAAAATGATCGAGGTATCAATGGTACATAAGTCAAGCTGAGTTCGAGAAGGCAAGTTCAGGATTTCAAGGAGGAACATATTTGATTAAGATTTCCTATAATTAGGCCACCCCAAAAGTCTAAAAAATAGACCTGCATGGGCCACCACTAAAACCTTGTCACGTCCTAGATCCAGAATATTGGAGAGCGAGAAAATGACTCAGCCAACCACACCTCGCGGAATACCGAGCAACCCGCAATGTGTTAAGGTTGTCTAGAGACAAGGGAGTGCAAACTACAATCAAGTCTTCTAGGGTCAAGGACTTCTATATCTCAATCATTAAAATAAGTAGCAATAACATAGAATATTTTTGAATAAGCAGTAAGGCGTCCCTAATACCGCATCAGAATATTCTAGAGATCTAGCAATATAAGTGATATGCCAGATACACAATCAAGAGTATACATGACAGTGAGTCAGTTGCAGTCTGAATATATTACAGTCATGTAGGGAACTAGTGTTTAGATTATTCGACTAACATGTGGCAGTTGGCTAAATACCAAAAAGATTATAGTTTATAAAAGACGAGCAGTGAATGAAGGAACCCACTCGTGACCCTTAGCAGCCATCCATCTGGAGTGTGCCATCAGTGATGGTGATATATGCTTGATCCTCAGGTGCTGGATCTAAACCTGGCCATGCAAAACCAGTGGGGTCAGACCCCAAATAGCAAGTACCACAAAGGAAGCACAAAATAAAAAAATAAAACCAGTTCTATAGCATGAGATGCTTAAACCAACAATCAATGACATATGTCCCATCATGACATGACATGATACCCCTTCACCAAACAAGGATAGAAAGTGCCACATCACATCAAGATAGAATACATTCCTTGATTTTGGTCAAGCTAGAATAACTTTGCGTCATAGTTTCAGTCCACAGGCTATCGTAACACAATTGCACAACCCAACAACCAAATAAGGACATGAGTTAAACTATCATGCCATGAGAGTCTATGTCCCTAATTTTACTCAACAGAAGGCACACTACACAAGCAGGGATACTATATTAAGTAAAATAATATAGTGATAACAAGTAGCTTCGATCTGTGTACCGTTGTAACACAATAGCGCAACTAAACAACCAAACAAGGATATGAGTTAAACTTTTATGTTGTAGCGGTCCACTTCTCTAACTAAAATAGATTTAACGGCCAAACATGCGTTACAGCTTGACATATGATCTTTGAGTTATCCTAGTAATGTAATATATAAGTATCCTCAGGTCGTGCCATAGCAAGGCTGGCTGAACCAATGATATACAAGAAAGAATATATGATGCACCAGTCCCTTGGAAGGGCCCTGAGCTAATTTAATGATCAGTAGCAGTTCCAGGATTTTTATAGAAAAGATACTGGCTCGGCTTATAAATAAGTCAGATACTGCACTCCACTTGTGTGGATGATATACAGTATCCGTGGTGGCAAGCCTTTACTCCCAGCTAACTTAGGGTGGTTCGACATGCACAATCTCGAGATACTATTCCCTCCCAATGCTCTAAAAATTAAGTTGCCTAGTTATTCCAAGGTGATTTAGAATCTCATATCGTGGTCACATTAATATTCCTTCCTAAATGACGTACTTTAAGTATGGACACTTTTGATACGAATCCACATTGTCTCTTAAAGTTAAATCTGGATTCATCCAAGTGTGATACAATAATCAATACTATCTAGCCACGTGTAAAGTCACTGTCTAACTATCAGATCTGTGCTAGAAAATAATTACATATATCACGTAGCAAGTGTATGTGGCACGATGGCTCACTATATATCAAGTAACACTCTTGATGCGATCAAGTGTAGCAGCACGGATACAATAGTCAGGGCAAAAATGAGTTCTAGTATCAAGGTTGTGGTCAAGTTATCAAGTAGCAATGTATTCAGGATAGGACAGTCAAATAATGGTCACATTAATTTGTTACTTTATTATATCGATAGATAAAATAAGAGTAGTACGATGACCCCCCTCGAGATCATATCCATAATCCTTAAACCAAACAAGGACCGGGATTACAGACCCTCCCTTGAGTTGAACTACGCCTCTAATTTTGTCCAACGTATAATAAGGTAATCCAAATAAATTAGCCTAATCAACAAATAAGTATATGTAGGGTCATATCTACAGGGCTCATGCCAGGTGCTTAGTCATTTAGCACATGATCACATCTGGGTCATACAAGTCATTTCTAAGTGAACATATAGCATCACAATCGTTCAATCAATATCCATATTAAACCAAGCAAGTTTCCAAAGTGTGTAAGAAACAATAGGCGCATAGTAGCAAAGGCGCATAGCAAGGTGCCGCATAGGGTCAAGGCCGCATAAGGTCAAGGCTGCATAGGGTCAAGGCCGCATAAGTTCAAGGCCACATAGGTAGAGCAAAGTCCACTCTTCGGAAAATATGTGAAGTGACAAACAATAAATGCAAGTCAAGTCAAGTCAAGTCAAGTCAGAAAAGTGACTGATGTGACATGTGATAAAAGTATGTCAGAAGAAAAGACAAATTATGAAAAGTCATGCCATGTTAGTATGAAATTATGCATCTAGAAGGAGAGGTACACATAGCTCCTGGCCGCATAGACAACGAGGCCGCATACTCCTCTTGGCTGTATACACACTTGGCCGCATACACACTTGGCCGCATAAAATCTTTTTGGACATAATAAAATTTTATTCGCTCAATTTCATGCATTTGGCCAAGGGCTCATGGCAAATTCAGTCATGCGTCCAACAGGGATGGCCGTATGCTGACTCGAGATGAGAAGTCTAGGCCGTATAGCACTTCGTGCCGCATAGTACTTCGCCGTCTCCACCAAACAGCAGCTTTTCGGCCATGGCCAAAAGCTCACAAATAAGATTTTGGTTCTTCCATAGAAACCTTAAATGATGTCCAAATCCAGCAAAGTAAAGTTCTAAACTACTAAAAATTAAGTACTCATCAACATAAAGTAACAAATTTTATAAAACATTTACTTTAATGAGATTAAAACTCAAGAACACTCAAGAACACAAAGAAAATCTTAAAACTTAAAACTTAGATCTACACTAATCCATCCACCAAATCCAAAAATACCAAGTTCTAAATGCTTGGAAAATCATATAAGGAATATAATGGAACAACATTATAAATGGTTTCTCCATTTCTTGCAAGATGTACTTGCCTATGGAGGGGAGAGAAAAACCTAAGAAAGAGAATGGAAGAGGAAAAAATAAGAGGAGTGAGAGTGAAGTTAGGTTATATATAGAGGGTTCAAGGTTTGGACCATAGGTTCAACTCATGATAAAACTAAACCAAACAAATAAACCAAGAGCTAAGTGAACCAAAGAATAAGTCTAGTCTCTCTACAACATATAACTACTCTAGCAAAAAAATAATTATGCTCCAAATATGTATATTGGGAATGGGGAGTGACAATACATCTTGAATACATCTGCAAAAAAAAATTTAAATATCACAAATTCAAGAATACCAAATCTGGGAACGGGTGTAACAAAAATACATGTTTAATAGATCAAAACCAAGAAAAACTCATAAAATCCATAAAAATTCTAAGTTAGAAATATAGACCTACACTAATCCATCCATCAAAATAGAAAAATTTAAGTACTAAAAGTGCTTAGAAACACATAACAAATATAATGGAACAATAATATGGAGGGTTTCTTGATTTCTCATGCAAAGTGTACTTGCCTATGGAAATGGGGAGAGAAAACTAAAAAAAGAGGAAGAAATTAAGAAGTGAAGAGAGAGAGAAAATCTTGGGTTTTATATCGTAGGGTTGAGGGTTGAACCAAAGTTTCTCATGACTTGAACCAACCCACAAAATAAACCATGAGCAAGGTTAAACCAAAGAATGGGTCTAGTCTCCATGCATATGCAACCATTTTAAAATAAAATTATGTTCCAAATACGTATATCAGAAATGGGGAGTGACATACCTATATTTAAAATTCCATGTTATTTGGGTATAGAGAAGTGATAAATATGCTAAATGGGTCAAAATATAATTTTCTAGGTCAGACTAGGTCATACTAGTCAATCTAGGTCAAAGTAGTCATTTTTATGTTGTATTAACCTATATCTAATTTTTTAGGTTGATAACTTGATGATACTAGCTAGACTAACAAATACTAGGTACTAGAATACCCTAATATATATATATATATATATATATATATATATATATATATATATATATATATATATATATACTAGTTAGTAATACTAGGTAATACACACATATTACCTTATACTAGTCACTATTATTATTTAAACTACCTAGTATCAATACCCATGACTTACCTACTAATCAAATACCAATACCAATATCTATAACTATTATACATACACTAATTGATATAGTATCAATATCTTACATATATACCTTATCATCTTAATAGCTATTAACTCAACTATCTTAATATCAATAATATAAATTAATACCCTCAACACTAAACCTTAACTTTTATACCTAAGTATCTAAACTTAACTATTCATACCTTGGCATTTACTAACACTAATACCTCATCTTAGTATCTAGTATCTCCTTACAAGACTTAACATTCATTGCCCCACACACACAACAAAAACCCCTCGAGCTCTCTGCTAACTGGTACATGTGCACTACACTGAGCAGTGTACAACCTACTCCTCACCCTCAAGTCAATACACTTACCAAAACCTCCATTATGCCATTCTGCTGCAACTTGCTGGCTGTAGCACATTGATGTGCAGGTGCAAGTTCACTGCAATGAGCCCCTTGCATATACCCTCTTAACAAGATCTACATGATATACTCAAAATTGACTCTGCTTCCCATTATATACACTTGTTGATACTCACTAGAGTAGCAATCACACCATCCACACACCTAAACACACACACACATAAATACCTCACATTCATACCAGATAGTGAACACACTGCTTAACCAATACTCAGATAATTAACCACCCCTTTTTGATACCCAATTACCTGATGCGATTTGAGTGGCATCAGCTGCCACAGGCCTGCTCAAACTTTCCCCCTTTACTGGAGTACAATTCTAAGTTGCAGCTACTGTTGCTTCGCACCAAAACAGTACACTAAAGTGCACTGTTAGCTTCCAGATTTCACCTTTCCTCGAGTGCACACTTAAGTGCAGCTATGTATTATCCTTCACAGGTGCTAAACTCTTGCAATGGCACTACACAAGCTTAGGCACACAGTGCCTCCCCATTCAACACAACTCTAGCTAATACCCTCATCTGATACGAACATATATATCATTGATGCATGCCACAAGGCTTCTCACGGCTGTTTATAATAGTTACCTGTTGCTATCTCACTTGCTGTTGCAGCAAGCATGCTGTCTGTAGTGACCCCCAAACCTGTGCAACACCCCATCATGTTTTTCCCCTTTTACTCCTGGAGCAATACATGTTGCACCACTTCCAGACTCTTGCCTCACCACTAACTGAACACTAAGTCATTTCTAAATGTGCATATTGATACACAACCCTCACACATATCCATATATAAAATACTATATATATATATATATATATATATATATATAACATTTAGAGTACATTAGGATAAACACACTAGTTAATAGTCAAAACATTAAACACCTCATGTGCAACAAGATGCTCTTGATATTTATGATACTCTTCCCAATTCTCCAATCCATTGTGATACCACTACTCAAAATACCTTAAACACATCCAAATATAGTTATATAACACCATCTAACAATTATTTTAGCTATACATCATGTAATTAGAGAAATTGATATGTGTATCACAACCGTATCATAAAAAATCATGATACGGCTTACTCGTATCCAATTATAGACACGTAGCTAGTTTCACACCACCAATCTACGTCTAATTAGATCTAATTGGTCTAATAACAAATACTTGGTGCACCAATCTTGAAATTCCCCTAAATTGGACACAAATCTCAATATAGAAGTTACAATAGGGGTCAAATGAACCTAGTTCTTCTTTTAATGGGTAGTCCTAATGTATAAAATATTTTCTAATGCAAAAATTAAAGTCTAAATTAAAGAAAATTTTATAATTATACCTATTAGGGGATAGATTCCTTATGAAATGCTCAATGACACAAGCTCCTAGCCAAATCCTTTTTCTCCAAGTGCTCCTTGCAATCCAAGCTTCTAGGCTCCTTACATGATAAAATTGGAAGGAATTGAGAGTGATTTGAGAGAATTTGGTGGAGAAATGAGTCAATTTGGGAAGAACACAATTGAGGATCTAAAATGAGTGGATTATGAAGCAGAGAGAGAGAAACTCCCCCCTTAAATGGCTGGCCCCTATTTTTCCTTCTCCAAGCAACACACAATGTCCTAATTGTCCCTACTAATTAGTCATGAGAGTATTTAATTAGGGAAGGTTAACTATGGAAGCTTTTATTCCTAATGAATGCTTAATTTAATCTTCTAATTAATGTGGACAGTGGGTCCAAATAGCATGCAATGCAGTGTGCATAAAGTCCCGAGCGTATTGCCGGGCATCTCAAAAAATAATAATGAAGAGGGATGAGTCTAATGGGCCTAGCCCAAATATTGGGTTCATGAGCCATGTCTAGTCTAGTTAGGTCCACTAGTGTCAAGTCCAATATTTAATTCAATCCACTAATCAATATGTATTAAAAATATTATATAAAATATAACAATATATACAAATAATATAAAATAACAAAAATATTCTTCTCCAGAAAAGTGGTAGTTACACGCAATGTTGTACCTTGATTCTCGAAAAGATGGGGGATGCGGTAACGAATAGGATCATATTTTGACGTCACATTCTAAGAGCTAGGGTAACCTTATTTTGAGACACTACCCAACTTATAGGAATTATGTTAGCAGTAAAAACTGTAGTCATGAACCTATTTACATTATTATGAAAGTTATAATTCCAAGAAAATACAAGGATATTAAGCATTATTGACCGTAGTCAGAGACTCTCTAAAGAACCTAGGTACTACTATGGTGCTATTGGGTCAATAATTTTACAAGGGAAATTATCACCAATTTAACACTGCTCCTGTAACCAGGTTTCTTCAAGTGTCGCTTTTAACCACATGGTGCTAGACTAATAGGAATGTAACCTACCAAGGACTCTAACCATCCTTAATTATTGAAAATTTAGCATAATATTTAGTTTTCAGCCTTTTTTTCTTTGTTGATCATGCAACTACACTTTCAAAAAAAATTTATCCATAATTCACAACTTAACCTTGGGTCCAATTTATCAATTTCTTTAAGGATGCTCCACTTCTATTTACTCTCATATTTCAACCTTTAAATTTTTATTTCCTTTTTTAGCTCATGTCATTTCAATGACTAGCTTGATTCTTTAGAGTCTTCTAGCATATTCTTAATCATGAGTCTTCAAATAATCTATGGTACTAGTTTCTCTATTTCCTTATCAACATATATATCATACCCATCACTCATCTTTAAAATAAATCAACCTAGAATTTAAAACCATGCATTGATCTATAATATGTTTATATAACTCCTTAATACTTACTCGTCAACCATCACTCAAGCTCGACACTAGAGTTTTCAGTGGTCGATAGAATTACAACCACTATAGCCTTTATTAATTACGTTGTTTATATTCCTTTAAGTCACTAGCTCTTTATCTTAGATTACAAGATCATATTGTCTTTCCTTTATTACAAGTCCTCTTACCTCTCAAGGAGTAAATCTAAAATTTGGTTTCCATAAGATTCTCTCTAATCGTGGTCTACTATAATTATTGATCATTGATGATTATTTATAATCTTATAGATTTTTCTTTAAATTATTTCTTAAGTTGATTTTCTTAAGATCAATAAATCTTCGAGTAACCCTTACTCGTCGTTGATTGCATTCTCTTATCCTCAAATGTTTAATGAATATTCTAACCGATATACTAGTCCTCAAGGTACGTCTATTTTTCATCATTATTAGTCATCCAATCTTACTCAATCCCTAGACCATAAGCTCCAGGCTTAACTTTCCAACTATCCCTATCCTTAGTTATAGTAATTAGTCAAATATTCCATCAATAATAAAATCCTTGGGTCCCACTACTTAAAATCATTCTTCTCAAGTTTCATAGTTAAGCATGTCCAATATTGACTCAAGGTTATACCCCTAATTACCCTACATCATTATCTAACAATAATCATACCTAGCATTATACCTATAGGGCTATTTAGCCTAGTCATCTAGTCTATGGTCCAAATTTATTGAAGTCACATTCTTATTCTTAAGCTCTGATATTTCCCTAAACATTCGTCATCAGTCATCTTTTACCCCATGATTGTAAATAGCTACTTCTTTGGAACTCCTATAATACATAGATTTCATTTTCCCTTCGCAGATGATACATTTTTAACCTTGAAACCCTTAAGTCCAATTAGTTGTTATCACCCTAGATTACTCTATAGTCAAGACATAGTCGATCGATCACATTTTTGACTATAAGTTTTACCCATGCAACAAGAAAATTATACCACCCTAACATTGCATACACATAATAAGGTATTTTAGCTATACGATATTATCAGTTTTTGAAAGAGCGGGCTCATGATCTATCAATACGTAATTAACGTTCATGAGTTGGAGATTGAGACTGATCTTTCTCTTTTAGATATTGTAGAGCTAACCGTCAAACTTCTAAAGTTTGTTAAAACTTATGTCAAGAAGTTGCATGGTTATTCTCCATCTTATTCGGATCATGCTTTGAGATTATTAGTCCCAAGATAGATCAAAGATGGTGGAACAGAGGCCAGAAATAGAGATTTACACAAGACCTTGCAGACCACTCTTTGTTTGATCCTGAAGTTGTAGTCGAGATCAGAGATTCATGCAAACATGTTTGCTCTCTGATTACCTCGATTCCAACAAAGATATATATATATATATATATATATATATATATATATATATATATATATTGATTACAATATGCAGAATAAAAGATTATAAAGTTACGAAAATAAACTTCGTTCTTCCTTGCAAACATAGTTGCAATTGAGATAGAACGAACTATAATTTAGGAAGAAGAGAAGTAGAATAAGGAAAAAATACTGTTTGCTGAGTGATAAGGATCATTGTTGCTCAAAATCAAGATTCACCCTTACATGATCCGCTCCTAAGAAGCAGCATGTTCTCAAAGAACTTCTGCAACGTTCGTTGTCACCTCTGTTTTGACTCGAAAGGACTCCTGGACGCCAATGGCAGCAGAAACAAGTTACTCTCTTCAGTCTTTAAATTTTGAAGTAGATCCTCAAAGGAGGCATGAACATAGTATTTATAGAGTAGGGAGAAAATTCTAACCCTAATCCTGGTCGTCAACCAATTCCAGAAAGATAACAATCAAATAAATATGTATTCCATAAAAATTGGATCTGAATAATTAACTCAATCTTTCCATATTCGTCCAAATCTCATAATCAGTGGAGATATGAGCCCAACAATGTTGTTTGCGTATATGCTCGTAGCAGCACAGCATTAGCTGCACATGCGCACATGGGTGCAGCAGCATATTGACTCATGCGCGCATATAAGCAGCAGTGCATGCATGCATACGCACAGATGCGCATACGCACATAGCCGCACATAGCCTCGCATAGCCCACGCATAGCTCACAGATAAGCCTACGCATGGACCCGCGCTTGGTCCTGAGCATACGTGCATAACCAAAAATAGTATGTGCATGCATAACCTCACTTAGCTCTCATATGCGCCCGCGCATGTTCCCACGCAGAAAACGAGCACAAGATATGCGCATAAGAGCCATGAGACGATGCTGACATGCAAAGTACGCCATCAAAGTGCCACTTTTTGTCCTTCGTCCGAGCCCGAGTCCGAGTCCGAGTCGCTAAGCCTATTTGGGGCTTAGCTCCTAAGAGAATTTTTTGATAGAGTGACAAAAATGATAAATGCTTTCTTGAGGAGTTTGAACTTAATACTTCTAGAAAAATATCCCACATGGCACCCACTTGGGCCACTACCCCTCTCAACACCAAGCATTGTATTTTATTGAGATACCCACTTGGAGTATTTTTCAATGTGGGACTTGTCACGCCCCGATCCCTCAGGGGGCCGTTTGTCCTTGCTTGGGTCCTTACGGGACCAGTCGTCCTCGCTTGGGCGTGATGCCGTACAAGCCTAAGATGCGCTTGCACAAGGCCAAAGCATTGAACAAGGGAAAGTAAGCTATTCAATACGGGAACAGCGGCACAATATAGCAGAAAAGTAAAGAACACAATGACATAAGGAAACAAGCTCTTTATTGATAATCAAGATGTGTTACAAGCGGTGCTTGGTCGTGATTATAATTTGCTCAAGCTCTCTTTCTCTCGATTACAATGACACCGTTCCATATATTACATCCCTTTATACAAAAGCAGCTCAAAGCAATCTCGATACGGCTCAAGGCATCAACTCTAGATTTCTGGGTCCTGGGGATGAGCCTTGGCTATCGCTTCCTTGAACGATCCAACACCTGCGAACAAGCAAACTGTTGGTGGATCAGCACTTTGGAGAAAGCACAGGTGAGTACAAAATTAATAAACAAAAGCAATATTCACTAAAACCAACACTAAATAATTATGTTATAAAATATTATATTACTAATGATCTTTCTAGTTTTACTTAGGTTCGTTACATACAGTACATGAACGGAGTCATATTACTTCTTTTGGAAACATCTTTGAAAACAGAGTTTATGTTCGATATACAAGCAAGCAGGCAAGACAATCAGTTAATGTACGATAAGCAAGTTTATTTACTATCTCTGGTGCGCAGCGTGTCTTGTGAGTCATATCATTATCTAAAGACTCTAGCATGCATCTAGTGGACTATCTTCTTAGCATCTCTCTCTCTTTCTCTTATCAACAAATAATATCTTATCGGGTGAACAAGATAGAAGCATATACGAAAGATAAGACTTCTCCGTGAAAGCATTTAATATAAGAGAGCATGTTCGATAGCATGAATATCACATATTCAGTGATTCTTACCTTTCGCCGAACGGTTATCCCTGCAGCAGACATACATGTTAGCAACATTTTTATATATATGAATAAGGTTTTCTTTTCATGTCCGTCTCTGCATCAAACAGTTAGGTAAGCAAGAAGGCTAAATGCTAGCATGCGACCTAACTATATGATGGACCTTGAGTCTACTTTCTCATGATTAGAGCGGTGTTATCATGGCCCATCACTGTAGAAATATACTCGCTCATATACTAGCTACTTTGAATTGTGAACCAGCTATCTAATAGACATGAATACCCCCCTGATCGCAAGGACTTCTTTGCCTCAGGGTATTCCTTTGATCCCCCTAGGGCGAACGGTCCCCAGTGCCCTGGGAACCGGTCGTGGGATTATCCTTGTGCACAAGTTGTCTAAAGACTAATGCATGAATGCAACTCTATCAGATAAACTCTATATGGATGCAGCAGTTCAATAAACAAGCATATAGTCAATCACTTCCCTCTTCTGTCTCTGTGTGGACAGGACGCCATCTCTATCTCTATGCAGACTGGCCGCCATCTCTTTGATATCGTTCAAGCATTTTAAACCGTTCTATCTTTCAAGCATCAATGACAAGTAAAATACGGCACGATTCATCTATCTCTTTTAGCTAAGCATGCAATTCTACTCTTGTTTAGCATAAGTGGTGGCCCATGCAGGTCCTGTCTTCTGTCTAGATTCGCATTTAGAGTGATATTGTAGTAGTGCTCGCTTAGAGTAATGCTACGAGCCTGATTTAGTAAATAGGATTTAGGATGAGAGTATGCTCAATCACAACTAGGAATTTTTGATCTTTATAATGCTATTCTGGCTAATTGCTTCCTTTAGAATTTTACTGTCCTTCCTAGATGATATCGTATCTCTTACCTAAATTGATTCTTTTCGGTCCGTCTTCAAGATGCCGCCGAAGACTAGGTTGTTGAGATTGGGAGCAGAGCTTCGGAGAGGTCTGCCACCTCTCGACCTAACGAACAGACATCTGGAGTTCCTCCTATATCTCATGTTCATATGGGAGTATCTGCAACTTTTAGGATTCCTCCTCCTCCACCTGTTCCAAGGGTTGCCTCAGCTATGATAGAGACCCTTCCACCACCACCGACTCCATCTCCCGGAGGTATGCCCGTTGATGGGGCACAAAAGCTTACACTGATCCAAGGCATGTTAGATGCTCAGAGAGTGACGACAGAAGATCAGCGTGTCCAAGCTGAGGCTCAGAGGGTGCAGGCAGAGACGCACCAGGCACAGACAAAGCTGATGAGAGAGAGCATGGAGAATGCTCATCAGGTGGCTCTCCAGGCCGTGGAGAGAGTAGCACGAGACCTGCAGCATCCTGGCCAGCAGCACCAGAGGCCGGGTACTATAGTGGACTTCAAGAGGATGATGCCTTAAGAATTCAAGGGCACCGAGGGGATACTCTACGTTGACGAATGGCTGGAGGATATAGAGAGAAACTTGCGCTTGGCGCAGATTCCGAAGATTCTTCAAATCGAGGCTGCTGGAAGTCAGATGTTTGACATCACACTGACATGGTATCATATGGAGCCGAGACTCGCTGTTGGAGGACTTACTTGGGAGGACTTCAAGGAGCTCTTCAAGTAGAAGTTCTTTCCGAATGTAGCCCTGGGAGCATTGGAGAGTCAGTTCCATGACTTGGTCCAAGGAAGGATGTCAGTCGACGAATACTTTACGGAGTTTTATCGTTTGAGTTATTTCGTGCCATCGATGATTTGAGACCCAGAAGACCTAGCCCAAAAATTCAGGAAGGGGTTGACAAGAGAGATCAAGTCTCGCACTTTGGGACGTCGTACTGCTACATTCGAGGGTATTCTGATGGATGCCCAGATTGCTGAGGATGACTTGGACCTCAGGCCCAAGAGAGGATGCGACACTTCTTGAGGAGCAAGTGGTAGTACAGGACCGGCCAAGCGGCCACACTTTTAGCAGCAACAGAGGTTGTACCAGCAGAAGCATCAGCAGCACCAGGCACCAGTTCGAAGACACACCCAGCAGCAGCAGCCACAGAGGCAAACTCAGCCCGCTGCCCAGTGTGCGTATTGAGGGAAGATAGGACACACTAGAGACATCTGCAAGAAGAGGTTGGGTATATGCTTGTCCTGTGGATCGTCAGCACATCAACTGAGGGACTGTCCATCTATTCAGACTCGTCAGGGTGGAGCAGCCGCTCAGAGGGGACCAACCAGAGTACCTACTGTACCAGGAGGCCAGCACAGAGGACCTCCACTTCCACCACAGTAGCAGAAGTTTGCTCAGCACCACCAGCAGAAGAGAGGTGCACCCCAAGGACGAGCATATGCCATGACGATCGGGGAGGCCGAGCCAGCTGGAGACATGATTTCAGGTTCAGTTTCTTTTGATTCTATTCCAGCACTTGCATTATTTGATTCTGGCACTTTCCATAGTTTTGTATATGTATCTTATACTCTTAAGTATCATTTAGAGACAGAACCTTTTGATAGGACTTGCAAGATCACGACTGGAGGAAGCATTATCCTATTCCGTTATTATTGCAAGGATCGGAGAGTATCATTGGGAGGCCAAGATTTGAGCGTGAGTTTACTCGTCATGTCACTTTTGGGATACGATATTGTACTCGGAATGGACTGGTTGAGTAGACACCATGCTACTATAGATTCTCACGAAGGCAGAGTAATATTTTGACCGCCAGGAGAGCCAGAGTTTGAGGTCGCTAGAGGAGCAGCGGAGCAGAGCAGAGGCACTTTTTGCGGAGCTAGAAAGGAATAAGAGGAGTTACCACATCCTCTGATAGCAGAGTTCCTGGATGTACTTCCAGAGGAGTTGTCAGGCTTGCCGCCAGACAGAGATGTTGAATTCTCTATAGACTTGGTACCAAGTGCGGAGCCTATTTCATAACACGTCTATAGAGTCAACAACAGCGAGGTGGAAGAACTGAAGAAGCAAGTTGAGGAGCTGCAGGACAAAGGCTTCATTAGATCTAGTTTATCTCCATGGGGAGCTCCAATACTGTTCGTACCGAAGAAGGATAGCACGGTACGTACGTGTATCGATTATAGAGCTCTGAACAACCTCATTATCAAGAATAAATACCCGCTGCCTAGGATAGATAATCTTTTTGGTCAGTTGAGGGGAGCGAAGGTGTTTTCAAAGATAGACTTGAGGTCAGGCTATCACCAGGTCAAGGTGAAGAGAGAAGACATACCGAAGACAGCTTTTTGGACCAGATATGGACATTTTGGATTTATGGTAATGCCGTTTGGTTTAACTAATGCACCAGCAGTATTTATGAACTTGACAAACAAGGTATTCTACCAACACCTTGACAAGTTCGTAGTGGTGTTCATCGACGACATTCTTGTGTATTCGAAGACCCCAGAGGAGCACGAAGAGCACTTGAGGATGGTCTTGGAGACTCTCAAGAAAGAGGAGTTGTACAGAAAGCTTTCAAAGTGTGAGTTCTTCCTTGACAAGGTTGAATTCCTTGGGCATATAGTGATGGGTGACAGAATCTCAGTTAACCCAAAGAAGATCGAGGCAGTGGAGTCATGGGCTACCTCCAGTTCGGTAGCTGAGATCAGGAGTTTTCTCGGGCTAGCAGGATACTACAGAAGATTTGTACAAGACTTCTCCAAGATTGCAGAGCTAATGACTAGGCTGACCAAGAAAGATATAAAATTCGTCTGGACAGAGGATTGTCATGCCACATTTGATGAGCTGAAGAAGAGATTGACGACAGTTCCAGTTTTGACGTTGCCATCAGGGATAGGTGGATTCACTATCTACAGTGATGCTTCAGGAAAAGGTTTGGGTTGCGTTCTTCAGCAGCATGGGAAGGTAATTGCCTATGCATCCAGACAATTATGCCCTCATGAAAAGAACTACCCCACCCACGATTTAGAGTTGGCAGCAGTTATCTTCACTCTAAAGCTGTGGAAACACTATATGTACGGAGAGCATGTGGAGATCTTCACGGACCACAAAAGTTTAAAGTACGTATTTACACAGAAGAAGCTGAACATGAGGCAGAGAAGGTGGTTGAAGTTGATGAAAGAGTTTGACATCTCATTATAGTACCACCCAGGAAAGTCTAATATAGTTGTCGATGCCTTGAGTAGGTATCCGATGGCTATGTACTTGACTATAGATAGACATTTATTAGCCGATCTTGAGAGCTTGGAAATTGAAGTGCTAGTTCCATGTATGGAGGATTATAGATACAATAAGAGCTGATGGATAGAATTAGAGCTGCACAGTATGATGATGGGACTCTGAGGAGTATCAGGGCACAGGTTCGGACAGGGTTGACAGATGACTTTACTATTGCTGATGATGGATCTTTAAGGCACGGCACGAGGATGTGTGTGCCGAATGGAGATCTGCGCGAAGAGGTTTTGCAGGAGGCACATCGCTCTCAATACTCGATGCATCCCGGTGCCAACAAGATGTATCGAGATTTTAGGGAGCACGTATGGTGGTATGGTATAAAGTGCGAGGTAGCACGCTTTGTATCCCGGTGTTTAGTTTGCCAGCAGGTAAAGACAGATCGACAGAGGTCAGAAGGATTACTTCAACCTTTACCAATTCTAGAGTAGAAGTGGAAGCATGTGACTATGGACTTCGTTTCAGGACTTCCATATTTTCCAGGAGGAAAGGACGCAATTTGGGTCATCGTGGATAGGTTAACCAAATCAGCCAACTTCTTACCATTCAAAGTGGGTACATCGACAGAAAGGCTAGCAGAGATGTACATGCGCCAGATTATCAGATTACATGGGGTTCCTGTAAGCATTATCTCAGATCGGGTTAGTCGTTTTACTTCCCATTTTTGGAGGAGTCTACAGGCTAGCTAGGGCACTCAGCTCAAGTTCAGTACCGTATATCACCCTCAGACAGATGGGTAGTCTGAAAGGACTATTCAAATTCTTGAAATATGCTACACACTTGTATTTTGGATCTCGGAGGCTCTTGGAAGGATCATCTACACCTGGTAGAGTTTGCTTACAACAACAGCTACCAGGCCAGCATTAAGATGTCACCATTCGAGGCTTTATATGGACGAAGGTGTCGTATACCGTTATCTTGGGATGATGTCGGAGAGAGAGCCTTGTTAGGACCAGAAATGGTCGTGGATGCAGCAGAAAAGGTGAAACTCATCAGAGACAGACTGCAGGTGGCGCATGACAGACAGCGGCATTGGACCGATAGCCACCGTAGACCCCTAGAGTTTCAGGTATAGGTTTTGTTATTTTGATTTGTGATTATTTTCTTTTATATTGCGTGTTAAGAATGTTTGTTCTAGGTTGGCGATCTGGTGATCCTACAGATTTCTCCGACACGGGGCACGATTTATTTTGGTAGAGACGAAAAGCTTTGTCCACGTTACATCGGACCTTTCGGTATTCTTGCAAGGGTCAGTGCAGTGGCCTATAGACTGGACTTGCCGCCTGTACTAGATGGAATACATGACGTGTTCTACGTGTCGCAGCTGAGACGGTATATGGCAGATCCTAGTCACGTACTAGATCACTCGGAGATCGAGGTTGGATCGACTCTCAGCTATCCCGAACAGCCCGTAGAGATTTTGGATCATAGAGAGAAGGTATTGCAGAATCAGACTATTCCCTTGGTTCGTGTTGCATGGAGACATCACTCTTCAAGAGAGTCAACCTGGGAGAGAGAGGACGAAATGTGCGAGCAGTATCCGTATCTCTTCGAGACTTGAGGTATAATTCTTTGTCTGATTGTTTGTTCTTGTGATAGTATATTTTAATTTCGAGGACAAATTTTTTAAGGAGGGTAGACTTGTCACTACCATACCAGAATAGGGGTATTTTTGGCTTTTTATTTATTTAATTTAATGTATTAATATATTCTATGATATTTATATTGTATATATAGTGTTCCTTAAATGCATGAGTTAGTGGACTGGACCAAGAAACCCACTAGTTGAACCTCTGACCAAAATATAGGACTATGGCCTTTAATTAGCATTTTTGGGATTTAATATTAGGGATTATATTTCATTGCTGTGATTTTATTTGATTGTTGTACCTTACCGTTGGTTCGATATTTGGAGCACTACACTAGCCATTGCATTCCAACAAATTTTACACCATTGTCCTAGATATGCCAGCCTTTCATTCTGACCTTTGTGTAACTTATAAATATGCCCTTTTGTGCTTTATTTTAGTCGTACAATATTCGTCGCATGACATTTATTTTAATTCCCGCTTTTTGTGTAATTTTCTAATTGTTGGGAACTTTTTATGCAAAAGTGCATTGAGGGGTCCACATCCCATTGGACCCAATACATGAAGAAATCCCTCCCCTCTTCTTTGACCGGTCAAATGATTTTTCCCATATTTTTTGGAGTATGCAACACTCAAAACACTCCCCCTCACCATCTTAGCCATCCATTTTTTAAAAAACACAATCCTAGCCCTTCAAATTCTTACATGTAGAAAGCAAACCCCAAATCCCTAGGTGTACTTGGGCGGCCCAACTTCCTAGGTTTACATTACCCTATTTTCTCTATATATATAAATATACATATATACTTTTCTCCTATCATCTACATCACCACCACCAACAACCGAACCCTAACCCTAAACCTAATTTACTAGCAGTCATCACCCTCTCCAATCCCGACCTCCCTCCGGTGATCACCCATCGACCTCCGCCTAAGCACAGCACCCCGACTTTATCTTCCTCAGCCGATCTACACCGCCGTCGATACCCCACTTCCCCTCGACTAACCCCCCTGCTCACCGCCCCACCGCGACAGCCTCCCGACGATGTCACACTGAACAACCCGAGGTCGAGCACGCTGACACTGCCAACACGACGACCCCAACTCCCCTCATTCCCGTTCTCCTCGATGACACAACAGCAACCCCGACCACGCCATTACCCGACCCATCACCTCACCCGAACTCCACCGCCGCCAACACGTCTCGACGCTGGACTCTTCGACCCACAGCAGCGACTATACCCCGCCGATCAGTCCCCTCACCGCCGTGACCGCACCACCACCTCGTCGACACCATCAGCAGCCTGTTGACACCCTTTGACCTCGCTGGAGACAACCCACAATGACTTCCCTCGACCTAGACTACACCCTCGACCTCGTGCATGTGCACGCTAACACGCAGGTTCGACCTTGCCTCCCTTTTAGGTTGTGTGTATGTGCATGTGTGAATAGTATTAGGGATTAGCATATCGTTTCATGATGGTTTAGTTGGTTGATTTCAAGACCCAGTGTTGGTGAACCTAGTAACCAGTTGTGTGTGCGTGTGTGTGTGTAATAACTAATTGGTATATATATATATATATATATATATATATATATATATATATATATATATATATATATATTGTGTGGGAATCGATTGCTAGTACTAGGTATGACTGTAATATATATATATTGTATGACCCTAGGTATTAACTGTGGATATCCCGTATATTTGCATATGACTATATGATCCTGAGTATTAGTGAGTTGACTGCCTTGTGTACACCAACGTGCTGGCTTAGACATGTGTTGGTGTTACACGGAATTTAGATCCTTAGACATGTGTTAGTGAGTTGACTGTCTGATCATGCACAGTAATCAAGGACATAACACCCGTGCATTTAGATGCACACTTGACCCTGCTAGATGACCATTATCACCCCTAGCGCAGTTCTGAGTTCAGTATAATTATGTTTGTGTGTGTGCTAGTGTAAAACTGATGCTATATTATTATATTATGTCTATAGGACTTGTTGAATTATTCAGACAAGACTTCAAAAATAGGATATTGGTATTGCCAGCAAAGGACCGCAGGCGAGTACATTCTCTGACAATTTTTATTATATTGACCATCTCTATGATTCTAGTTGTATAACGTACATGATTCTGACACTATGTATACACGGGTTAGCATCATCGAGACCTGTCATGAGGAGTCATGATTGGAATCCATCGTGCTAACTGGGGACGTAGAGATATTAGTAGATTATGTGATCATACCCCACTCTACATGCATCATAGCTCACCCCACACCTCACGTCGTGTGCAGCCTGACCATTACATACCTCATAGCCTGTTATATATGATTAGCCTGACTATTGCTCCCATCATAGCTAGCCGAATGGTTAGCCTGACCTTACATGAATCATAGCTAATCATATGTAACAAGCTTGATCTGTCCCAAGCCGATCACATAATAGACTGATGTTTCACACACTTAGCTAGATACTCTATTCATGTATTCCAGTTCATTATTCTAGCATTTACTTATAGTCATGTTCATTGTTAGTTGTACCATTGATGATGATATATTCTCCAGCATTTACTTATTTCCAGTATTTATATCCATCTTGTATTTTTTTTACACGGTATTATAGTTTTTGTCAATATACATGGAACTGCTGTCAGTGCTTGTACTTCTATCCAATTCTGACTGGATATATTTTTCCAAAGGATCTTGAGGACTTCTTTCCTACACATTATAGACCAGGTGTAGAGGGAGACTACATACCAGAGAGCTTAGAAGAGTCCCTTCCCTTAGAGGAGACACTACCTGCAGCTATTTAGATAGTTATTATTTTATGCATTTGAGTTTATGTTGAGACTTATATTGAGACTTATGTTGAGTTTATTTTGAGACTTGTCGAGACTATTTATGTTGGACAGCTAGACTATAGTTTATCTCTATTTGAGTCATTGTGCTTGACTTATGTCAGTACTTCTTATCTTTTATCGTGCCATTTATTTCTTATAGTTATTGTGATTGAGTATACATTATGAGATGTTGAGAGATGCTTATTTTATTGTCCTCCTTATGGAGTTGATATCATTGACATGTTGTGAGTTATGTTTAGTATTATTGAGACCTAGACAGCGTTCTACCACCGATGTTGCGACGTAGGCTGGACGTGCCCACGACTTATGTCCAAATTTTAGGTGCGGGTCGTGACACTTGTCACTACCACATTCCAGAATAGGGATATTTTTATCTTTTTATTTATTTAAGTTAATGTGTTAATATATTGCATGATATTTATATAGTATATATAGTGTAACTTAAATGCATGAGTTAGTGGACTGGACTTAGAAACCCACTAGTTGAACCTCTGACCAAAATATAGGACTATGGACTTTAATTAGCATTTTTGGGATTTAATATTAGGGATTATATTTAATTGTTGTAATTTTATTTGATTGTTGTACCTTACCGTTGCTTCGATATTTGGAGCACTACACTAGCCATTGCCTTCCAACAATTTTTACTCCCTTGTCCTAGACATGCCAGCCTTCCATTCTGACATTTGTGTAACTTATAAATATACAATTTTGTGCTTTATTTTAGTCGCACAATATTCATCACATGATATTTATTTTAATTCCCACTTTTTGTACAATTTTTTAATTATTGGGGACTTTTTATACAAAAGTGCATTGAGGTGTCCACATTCTATTGGACCCAACACATGAACAAACCCCTTCCCTCTTCTTTGATTGGTCACATATGATTTTTCCATATTTTTTGGAGTGTGCAACACTCAAAACACTCCCTCTCACCATCTTAGCCATCCATTTTTAAAAAAAACACAATCCTAGCCCGTCAAATTCTACATATAGAAAGCAAACCCCAAATCCCGAGGTATACTTGGGCGGCCCAACTTCCTAGGTTTACATCACCCTATTTTCTCCATATATATAAATATACATATATACTTTTCTTCTATCATCTACATCACCACCACAACAAGAAGAAGAGAAGATGATGGCGATCACTAAATGAAGAGAGAAAGTAGTTAAAACCCCCACTTCAACCTTCCCTATATTCTTATTCTCTCCCCCTCTATTTCTACTCTTTCTACTAGTAAATTAGGTTTAGGGTACAATCGAAACCTAACCATAAACCTAATTTACTAGTAGCCATCACCCTCTCCATTCCCGACCTCCCTCCGGTGATCACCCGTCGACCTCCGCCTGAGCGCAGCACCCCGACTTCATCTTCCTCAACCGATCTACACCGCCGTCGACACCCCACTTCCCCTCGACTAACCCCCCTGCTCACCGCCCCACCGCGACAGCCTCCCAACGACGTCACACCGAACGACCTGCGGACGAGCACGCTGACACCGCCAGCACGACGACCCCGACTCCCCTCATTCACGTTCTCCTCGATGACACAATAGCAACCCCGACCACGCCATCACCCGACCCATCACCTCGCTTGAACTCCGCCGCCGCCAGCACGTCTCGACGCCGGACTCTTCGACCCACAACAGCGACTACACCCCGCCGATCAGTCCCCTTACCGCAGTGACAGCACCACCACCTCGTCGACACCATCAGCAGCCTGTTAACACCCTTCGACCTCGCCGGAGACAACCCACAACGACCTCCCTCGACGTAGACTACACCTTCGACCTCGTGCACGTGCACGCTAACACGCATGTTCGACCTTGCCTCCCTTTTATGTTGTGTGTATGTGCATGTGTGAATAGTATTAGGGATTAGCATATCGTTTCATGATGGTTTAGTTGGTTGATTTCAAGACCCTGTGTTGGTGAACCTAGTAACCAGTTGCGTGTGCGTGCGTGTGTGTGTAATAACTAATAGGTATATATATATATATATATATATATATATATATATATATATATATATATATATATATATATATATATATATATATATATATATATATATAGTGTGGGAATTGATTGCTAATACTAGGTATGACTATAATATATATATATATATATATATATATATATATATATATATATATATATATATATATATATATATATATGTGTGTGTGTGTGTGTGTGTGTGTGTGTGTGTGTGTGTTGTATGTCCCTAGGTATTAACTGTGGATATCCCGTATATTTGCATATGACTATATGACCCTGAGTATTAGTGAGTTGACTGCCTTGTGTACACCAACGTACTGGCTTAGACATGTGTTGGTGTTATATGGGATTTAGATCCTTAGACATGTGTTAGTGGGTTGACTGTCTGATCATGCACAGTCGTCAAGGACATGACACCCGTGCATTTAGACGCACACTTGACCCTGTTAAATAACCAGTATCACCCCTAGCGCAGTTCTGAGTTCAGTGTAATTATGTTTGTGTGTGTGATAGTATAAAACTGATGCTATATTATTATTATATTATGTCTATAGGACTGTTGGATTATTCAGACAAGACTTTGGAAAGAGGATATTGGTATTGCCAACAGAGGACCGCATGCGAGTACATTCTCTGACAGTTTTTATTATGTTGATCATCTCTATGATTCTAGTTGTATAGCGCACATGATTCTGACACTATGTATACATGGGTTACCATCATCGAGACCTGTCATGAGGAGTCATGATTGGAATCCATCATGCTAACTGGGGATGGGGAGATATTAGTAGATTATATGATCATACCCCACTCTACATGCATCATAGCTCACCCCACACCTCACGTCGGGTGCAGCCTGACCATTACATGTCTCATAGCCTTTTATATATGATTATCCTGACTATTGCTCGCATCATAGCAAGCCGGATGGTTAGCCTGACCTTACATGAATCATAGCTAATCATATGTAACAAGCCTGATCTGTCCCAAGCCGATAACATGATAGACTCTTAGCTAGATACTTTATTCATGTATTCCAGTTCATTGTTCTAGCATTTACTTATAGTCCTGTTCATTGCTAGTTGTACCATTGATGATGATATATTCTCCAGCATTTACTTATTTTCAGTATTTTATTATCTCCAGTATTCTTATTTTCAGTATTTATATCCATCTTGTATTTCTTTACACTGTATTATAGTTTTTATCAATATACATGGAACTGTTGTTAGTGCTTGTACTTCGCTCCAATCCTGACTGGATATATTTTTCCAGAGGATCTTCAGGACTTCTGTCCTACACATTATGGACCAGGTGTAGAGGGAGACTACATACCAGAGAGCTTAGAAGAGTCCCTTCCCTTAGAGGAGACAATACCTGCAGCTATTTAGGCAGTTATTATTTTATGCATTTGAGTTTATGTTAAGACTTATATTGAGACTTATGCTGAGTTTATTTTGAGACTTGTCGAGACTATTTATGTTGGAGAGCTAGACTGTAGTTTATCTCTATTTGAGTCGTTATGCTTGACTTATGTTAGTACTTCTCACTACCAGAATAAGTCAAATTAGCGACGCCCAAAAACGTCGCTAAATAACAAAAAAACGTCGCTAAAAACTTTTAGCGACGTAATTAGCGACGTTTTAACGCAGTCGGAAAAAACCAAGTCACCAAAAGGAAAAACGTCGCTAAACGTCGCTATGCCGACATATTTTAGCGACTTTATTGTGTCGTTAAATTTAGCGACGTTTAGCGACTCCGCGTCACTAAATAGCGACGTTTATTAAAGTCGCTAAACGTCGCTAATTAGCGACTTATATAGCGACGTAACAGTGACGTCTTTAATGACCTGGCAGTACTGTCATGTCAGCAATTTGCGACGTACAGCGACATATTTAGCGACGTTTAGCGACGTCTTTAGCGACGGCTAATTACACGTCGCTAATTAGCGACTTTTTTAGCGACTTATAGTAACGTCGCTAGACGTCGCTAAACGTCGCTAAATACGTCGCTAAATTTACAAAAAAATTAAAAAAAAAACCTGAATTGTTCCAAACTATTATTCCTGCAATTTATAAATTTTTAATTAAAAATATACCCGGAGCAACCCTCCGTTGAATTATATGGGTTCGTCGACCCCTTCGGTGGAACACTCAACACCGGATTAACAATATTGAATATGAATAAAAGTATCACAGTCATACAATTAATACACACAAATATTATAGACAGACAATAAAAGTATCACAGTCACACAAAATGGGCATAAACAGCATCACAGTAACACAAAATGGGCATAAACAGCATCACACTCACACAAAATGGACATAAACAGCATCACATAATATATAAGTATCAGAGTATCACAGTAACACAAAATGCATAATATATAAGTATATGAAACATTATAGTATCAATCTCGAGGATTTCCAAAATGGGGCAGATACCAGTCCCTCAAATATTGCGCATAAGCAGCGTTTATGTTATCAAGCTCCGCTATGGGTGCTGGGTGACTGGAACTTCCCGTCTGAGATACAGCCGCGATAGGTGCTGGGTGACTAGAACTCCCCGCAGGTGGTATCTCTTCCTCCTTAACAGTAGTCGGCATCACTTCCTCCTTAACAGTAGAAGGCATAACTTCCTCCTTAACAGTAGGAGGTGTCGCTCTCTTGGGTGCCATCTGGTAAGATAGATGAAAACAAAGAATTAGCAAAGAATTAGCTATTGGACCGGAACGGAAGAATTAGATGATTATGTAGCAGTATAGATCATTCTAAAGCTTACATCTACCCTAAAACACATGGACACTTGCACTCACACAAAGCTACTGATACTTCTCAAGTAGATTATAGCCAAACCAATAATATGAAATCAAATTTTAATAATCATTCTAAAGCTTACAAAAAAAAAAGTGTCAAGATCAAATTGACTATTCTTAATTATTCATAGATATGTGTCCCTGTTACATATGATGCATGTTAACAATAACTCCACCTAACACACCACACATTTTACACAGAACGAACAGTTCTCAGTTTGCAACTTTTATTGGATACAAACCACAAGACTGATATCAGACTGTTCACATTCAGCTAACAAATATCAATAAAAATACACCTATAAAAGTTCCCCATTTTGTTACCATCTTTTTTTTTTTTGAGATGCCCGACGATACGTACGATACTTTACGCTACGTTGCATGTCATTTGGGCCCACTATCCCCCACACTATCTACAATTTATGGAAACCAAAATAATCACAATGAAACAAATAAATCCGAATCCATGAAATACAATCTCACTCGTGCAACTCAGTGTCAATCACTCATGTGCAACTCATAGTGTCAAGATCATATAAAAAGTAAATAGAACATTACTATAGAAATTAAAAAGTAATGGTAGCAACCAGTGTAAAGTATTTACCCGGATGACGTAGACATGAAATAGGTTCAAATGCTTACTACTCACAACTGGGCCCAAACACAAAAATAAATATCACCATTGAATCCGGATAATGCCAAATAGATAAAAATCATATAAAATTTCATCGGATCACTGCAATGAAAAGGAATGCAGTAAATATTCTAAATTTATATGTGATCATCAATAACGGATGGACCAGAAACTCATTTGGATATGCATAACCTGAGTAAGAAATTTATTTTTTGCATCTACAAACACGATCAAACAGTCAAAAGAGAACAATAACCGGTGCTGATACACGTCGTCTTGTCTATTATACCAATGTAGGAGAACAATAAACCTAACATTATATATATATATATATATATATATATATATATATATATATATATATACACACCCGCATTTTAGATTTTTTGTATCCCCAAACATTCTTATGCTTATAACTATTGGATCTTGTTTAAGTCATCTAATATTAACCATTAATTTGAATGGTTGAAAGCAACGGTTAAAATTAGATGACTTAAACAATATCCAACGATTGTAAACATGAGAATGTTTGAGAATACATAATAGGAGGGGATGTGGATCATTCCTCGTTTATAGATGAGGGATCATCATCCCCGATTTTTTGTATCTCCATATTTACAACCGTTGGATCTTGTTTAAGTCATCCAATCTTAACCATTGATTTGAATTATTCAAAATAATGATTAATATATATATATATATATATATATATATATATATATATATATATATATATATGGTTGCACCGCTACTTCTTAACAACAACAAATAAAAATCTTCATACAACAAACTCGGGAACAATTCGCAAAGCATTCAGAAAAAAAGAAATATTTTATAGTGCCACTTCTTAATAAAGTTTACACAGTTTTTACACATTTCACCACTGTTTTGGTTTCCACAAATATATAGTGCAACATATCAAACTGATTACACCATTACATCAGCAAATAGAGTACAATATAGATTATACAGAAATATTTTCCAATACATCAGCAAATATAGATTACATTATAGAGTACACAGAAATATTTCCCAAAAATAATGGCTGGGATAGTTCCGACCTAGATACATAGTTTGGCATACTTACATAACGTGCCACTAAGAACCATGTGTAAAAAAAGTCATAAACAATAAGACTAACAACACTGTAAGGTACAGACAGTGGACACATAAGAAACATGTCCAAAATATGAACTTATCTGAAATGCGGAATAACAAGATGGATTAGTGACGACAACAAATTAAAAGTAAGGTTTCAAGCATCGGCCAAACCCGATACTGAATCAGTCCAAACTGAATGATTCAAAACTGCTGAAACAGATCGATTCTGAAAACCACAATTGAATACAAGCAAAGCAAACCCTAACCCTAATCCTAACCCCAGGTCAAAAAACCTAACCCTAACCCTAACCCTAACCCTAAACCTAACCCCTGCGTCTGTGTGTGTGTGTCGTGTGTGTGTCGTGTTTGTGTGTGTGTCTGTGTGTGTGTCGTGTATGTGTGTCGTGTGTGTGTGTCTGCGCCTGTGTGTGTGTGTCGTGTGTGTCTGTGTGCGTGTGTCGTGTCTGTGTGCGTGTGTCGTGTCTGTCAAGTGTGTCTTGTGTCAGTGTCACATGAGAGAGAGAGAGAGAGGGAGAGAGAGAGAGAGAGAGGGAGAGAGAGAGAGAGAGATTACCTAGAGCTCGAGGAGGAGGAGGGGGAAGCCGGAGTAGACGCAGCCGTGGAAACCCGGTCGCCGGAGAGGGGGGGCGGGGGAAATCGAAACATTTCGAAATTTTCGACAAAATTTTCGACAGACGGAGAAAAGAAAACCGAGCCCTAATTAAACAAAAATTAGCGACGTTTAGCGACGTCACATAAAAACGTCGCTAAAATTAAAATTAGCGACGCAAATAAAGTCGCTAAATACGTTGCTAAATTTTTTTGATATATACGTCGCTAATTACGACGCTAAACGTCGCTAAATCAGATATATTAGCGACGTTTAGCGACCTTAATTGAACTTATAGCGACTATTCTTTTAAAATCTTAATAAAAGTCGCTAAACGTCGCTAAATGTCGCCATTTAGCGACGCCTAGCGACGCTTTTTACAGAGTCGCTAATTTAGCGACGTTTTAACTAGACGTCGCTAAAATACGTCGCTAATACCGCTTATTCTAGTAGTGTCTTATCTTTTATCGTGCCATTTATTTCTTATAGTTATTATGATTGAGTATACATTATGAGCTATTGAGAGATGTTTATTTTATTGTCCTCCTTATGGAGTTGATATAATTGACAGGTTGTGAGTTATGCTTAGTATTATTGAGACCTAGACAGCGTTCTACCGCCGATGCTGCGGCGTAGGCTGGACGTACCCACGACTTATGCCCAAATTTCGGGTGCGGGACGTGACAGCATACGATGGAAACATATGAACATTCTTTTACTCTTGTTTATTAACATGGCAAGGGTTCGTTCGATAGCTGTGTCTGTGTAACTAAGCATGCAACATTCTATTCTTTAACTTAACATGGAAATAGTTCTATCTCTTTTAGACAAGCATACAAGATCTCTAATTAAGCATGCAGGTTCTCGTTCTATCATTCTCAATGCGAATATTATCTTATTAAGCAAACAGGCATTTCAAAAACTTATATTCATTATTAAGGCGTGCAAGAATCAGAGAATGAAGTTCTTTCCACTCACTTAGATCAATTGTCTTATGTTTCGATCGAAAACTCTCCGAGAAGACTTTCACTCGAGTCAGCAAACCGATATCTCTTGTACATAGTGCTAACGCGGAGCGGGGCACTACTGGACTATCTTTATAGCCTTTGAAGAAGAGTAAACTCCAACCATTACATCCCGAAACCAGATTCAAATGGATGCAAAATAAGAGGACGAGGAGGAATACTTACCTAAAGGGCGATAAATAAGACGGAGGAGTCGTTGGCCAAAGGGGGAGGGGGCACCGGAGAATACGATGGTTGATGCCCTAGAGAAGCACTTTAGGCGTCGGTAGCCAAGGGGGACACAGAAGAATACGATGATAGTGGGTTGCACATCGGAGGAGTCGGAGGAGAGTGGTGGCGACAAAGAGTCAGAGGAGATGGGAGTCGAGAAGAGGGGGAAGTAGGATTCTGAAATTTTTGGGGGATGCTAAAATTTGTTAAGTCTGAGAGAAAAAATTAGGAACTAAGTTCTAGATAGACTGATATTAATTATTTAGCGACGTCAACAATAAGATGTCCCTAAACGTCGCTGGTAATGCAACTCATTATAAAGTCATCGTTAAACATCGTCGATTCTGCGACGACTAGCTACCTATATTTGTAGATTATCTCAAAGAAGTCACAAATTCGTCACTTATTGTGACGTCATTTGGAGTCACTAATTATTGCGCATATAGTGACATCCTCTTTAGGAGTCATTAAAATCGTCGATATTTCAATTTATTTTTGTAATGTTGATAAGATTTGAATATATATATATATATATATATATATATATATATATATATATATATATATATATATATATATATATAATATCAGAATTTTATGATTTCATATATGTTGTTAAGGCCTAGAAATTAATTATAATTTTTTCTTAATTATGTAATTATATAAGCATTTTTGTACATAATAGTAAGATGTATTCTCCACCAGTTACACAAATTAAGTCCATTAAATTGAACAAACTTCATAAAAACTTTATTTTTACTGTCTAAAATATTTGCTGACCAATTACGATTACAACATTAATTTATTTTTAGTTACATCATTCGTTACACCAAATATTTAACTTGGAACAACAACAAATGTTGCAACCACGTCCAAGTTACAAATCTTTACAAACAATAGATTAGATGGATGAGAACATTAATGCTGATTCATCCTTTCTAAGATGTGGATCCGAATATGAAACCAGTGATCATCTAATATTTTTATATGAATAATGTGATTCATATCTCTAAAGTGTACCTACAAATTATGTATTATTATGTGACAATTGACATAATATGTTAAATAGTACTATAAGAGATCTAATATGACAAATGACATAATAAATTTTGTCAAAAAAATTAATTATTTTAAAAAATTAATGTTAATATTAATATTAATTTTAATGTTAATATTAATTATAATTTTAAAATTTGTCATGTGTTACATTAGCTGTCGCATCAGCTGTCATATAAAAAGAAATAATTTAGAAAAATATTTTGATTTGTAGAAATATTATGAAAGTACGAATAACATAATATTTTTTTCTCTCTTCTCGAATCGGGAGAGGAGGTTGAGGGCAGAGGACTGAACATGGAATCGAGTTTTGACGTGGTCCTCCCATTGGCTTAGTCCTCTCTCTTCTACTAGCATGGATCTACCGAGTCAATAAAGAACCGTCACTACATCGTGCGGCTCCGCATGCAGTCGTCCGTAGGTTCGAGAAGAACTCCTATATTTTTATTTTATTTTTCTTGCAGGGAGCATCTATTTAATACGGACTGTCTTAGTAGGATGTGGACATTTGATGCCTTAATTGACTTTCTAGGAATTATGTTTCGTCGAAGCAATAAGCACACACTAATTATTAATAGACACACGGTACTGTTTACTTCATACACTTATCAACTGTTCAGTATTAATGTCCAGTCCTGTTTCGAAATCAACCGTGATCAAGCTTATTATGTGTTAGGTCTTTTGCTGTCTCCTTCTGGAAATCACTGTTAGTATTTGTTTGGATTACGAGCAATGTATCAATATTCGTGCTGCTGGCAAAATTTGACTTATAGATTAATTAAATTACCAGCTGTTGTAGATGACGATTAATTCGTTGGGAGCTAGCTAGACGTCATGGTTGGGTGAACGTACCATGTGGAAGGACACGTGAGAGGACTTTTGAGCTCGGACCTAACGTGCAACTTGCTCGAGTCCACATGATAGGTTCCCTTGCCCCCGGCCGAACTTTTCCTTTCATCTTCTCTCTTGGCTGAGAGTCCGCCATGAATCCAGGATCGGTCCAGAAGGATAAGTCCAAGACTCCGAATATATTTTGTAGAGAAAAAATAATTAATTGATTTACTTTCAAGAGATAGAATATATATATATATATATATATATATATATATATATATATATATATATATATATATAGAGGAGTAAGCTAGGCTAGCATTCTTCTTATTTTCTATTCGATGTGGAACTAAACAAGTCTTCCATAACTCAACATTTTTTCTCAAGATGGACGATAAATATCAATCATTCCCATTTGTTACAAAAGGTATCAAACTCTTTAGGACCTAAACATTTAGTTAAACAATCTGCTAACTGCTCCGTTGATTTCACATAGCTCAAAGTCAAAACTTTTATATTCAGCTGCTCCTTGATAAAGAACCGATCAATCTTCACATGTTTGATGTGATCATGCTGAACTGAATTGTTTGCAATATCAATTGCTGATTTGTTGTCACATCAAAGTTGCAGAGAGTCTTCTATAAACAAACGCATCTCAGTCAATAAGCTCTTCACCCACATCATCTCGCACATGCTAACTGCCATACCCCTGTACTCGGCCTCAGCTGTAGAACTAGCCACTACATCTTGCTTCTTGATGCGCCAAGATACAAGATTGCCTCAAACAAATATACAGTAGCCTGTAGTGGACCTGCGATCGTTCATACAACTCGTCCAATCGGCATCACAGTAGCCTTCAACTCTCAGATGTCTAGAACTTATGAATCATAACCCCTTTCCTGGACTTCCTTTAATATACCTGAGAATTCTGCTAACTGCCTCCATATGCTGCTCTCTGGGATCATGCATATATCTACTCACCACACTCACAGCATAAGTAATATCAGGTCTCGTATGACATAGATATATGAGCCGACTAACTAATCTTTGATATTGCTCCTTACTCACCGGATTACCACCCTCAACACAAAACTTGTGATTCTACTTGTCACGACCCGCACCCAGATGAATCGGGTACCGGTTCGCGAGTACGTCCAGCCTACGCCGCAGTGTCGGCGGTAGTACGCTGTCTAGATCATATTCACAGGTAAATTTAAAATCTAGCTCATCCACAAGAATAAATAGGCAAGGATAATAACAGGAAATAGGAATGCTAAGATTTCATAAGACAAATTGTGACAAACAAATCCACAGTTTATTACAGAACCAGAAGATAAATCGGGGACAAACCCGATTACTATGCTGAAAGAAACTACTAGCTAACTGGCTAACTACTCCTCAAAAGTAGTCTCCTGAGTAGGAACCGGCTCCTCAAATGTACCATCTGCTACGTCATATGGGCCATAAAAGGTGGGGCATAGTCCTCATCATCGCCTAATATGTCAACGGATCCAGTCAGGAAAGGAGCAAAGTACCAATACACAACAAAGCTTAAACTAAATAATTATGACAAGTAGTAAAAGAACTGACTAAGTATCATGATAAGAATATGCATAATAAGTAGTAAAATTAACTAAGAGTTAAATGCTATAAGCCAGAGACATGAGTAAAACAGGATTATAATGAGACAAGAAAATAGAACTGCAACAAGATAAAAAAAACTATGTGTGTGTGATTGTGTATTTAGAATACATAGTTGTCATGTAGGGGGTTATAAGGCTAATCCGGCACGTCATAGACGGCTATTAGTCAGGAATAATCGAGTATCCGGCTGATGGTACAGTCGCGTACCAACAGCTATTAGGGTAAACTACATGCCTCCTAGTATTCTCCCTCCCGACACGAAAAGCAAGACATGAACTCCAAATCCTAACACTAAGTGTAATCATCCAATGGTACTAGTAGAGCAAGGAACTAATTATCACAATATAAAGATTAAACTTGAAGTGCAGGTACTTGCCTGATGTTTGGATTCCAACTACGGTTCTGTTATCGGGAAATTTCCAGAAATGTGTCCGGATGCTGAAATAAATATTACCATCATGCTCAGAAGATATCAAATAGCTATAAACGCCTATCATTGAGTCCAATTTGGAGACAAGGACAAAAACGGCAATTTTGGGTCAAAACGGGGTCCGCATGTGGGCCCGCTTTGCACCGAAAAATGTGTCAGGGTCAAAGGTCTCCAAATTCACCAAACTTAGTGTCAACAGGTCAGGAACGATGATACGAACCCAACGGAACTTCCAGAGTTAGATTCCGATGAGCCGATCACAAAATCGCCCGTCGAGCGGGGCTTGTGGGGTCCACGACACGCAATTTCGTCAACGTTCTCAGAATCGAACCAAACTTGGGTCACAGGACCAGCGTATCGCTACGAGTACGATGGCGCAAGTTTCGTTTCAATCCAACGTGTGTACACAAAGTTAGGACACGATTCAGAAAAGGCGGATACGGGACGGTGTCCGCAGATACGCGTTGATTTCGGTGTGCACGCACATCCGAATCGACTTCTGCGAAATTCCACACGTCCGTATCAATGACGCGCACGTATTTGTGAAGACCGCACGCGACCAAGTCGTCCCGTTTGGCAGGGTGAATCGGGTCGTTATTTTTTCTGTTTTTGGATCGCGGTTCGCGATCGCCACAGGACGCGATGCCCCGAGCGAGTTGCACGGGCACCGAGAGGGTCACGCAGGCTACGCGTTGTAATTTACGGAATTGAAAACGGGACAACGAGGAGAAAGTTACGAGTACCTGAACAGGGCTCAAAACCCAGGGCTTTACTGTGTCCGACACGACACGAGGACACGGTGTCCTGTGTCCGACCTTAGGGTTAGGGTTCAGGGCTTCAGGGCGGAGCTGCGGCGGAAAGACCGGCCGGAGGGAGCCGGGGGCGGCGATGGCTGGAGGCTGGGGCGACGCGCGGGAGGCGGAGCGGAGGCGGGTTGCTGCGGCTCGGCGGGGTTCTGTCTGGGCGCCGTAGGGGGCGGAGGAAGGAGGAGGAGAGGGGAGAAGGAGGAGGAGGCTGGTGCGGCTCACGGCGGCGCGGCGAGGAGGTCGGCGGGTGGTCGTGGAGGAGGAGACTCGGGGAGGGTTAGGGTTTTATAGGGGTGGAGCGGCTGGGACGGGGCCGGGCAAGGCGGCGGAGGAGGCGGAGTCGTGGGCCGAAGGGCGAGGGCGGGGCGGAGACGTGGCCGGGCGGAGCGGCGGGCGGCGCAGGCGGCCGGAGCGGCGGGAGAATCGGGGGCGACTGGGTCAGGGGAGAGGGGAAGCGGGTCGAGCAGCGGGTCGGGTTCGGCCGGGCGGACCCGACCCGACCCGTTAGGATATTGGGCTGGGCCGGACCGAGGTTAGGTCGGCTGGGCCGGGCTGATGGGCTTGGGCCGGGTTGAGGGTTTGGGCCGGTTTTGGGCTGGATTAAACTAATAACTAAATAAATAAATAATTAGATAATAAAAAAATAATAGATAAATAATTAAAATAGTTTTTAGGTATTTTAAAATAGGTCCGGGGCCCAATAAATTCCAGAAAAATTATCCTAAGTCCAATTTTTTATTTTACACCATAAAATATAATTTTCATAATATTTTAATATTATTTATTATTAATTAAAAATTATTTAATAATTAAAAACCCTGAATTTAATTACAAAAAATTTCCAGAAAATTCCAGAAAATTGTGAAAAGTCTAAATTAATAATTCCTGAAAATCAGGGGGCTTACAGTACTCGATAGAAGTAGAAGCAACCTTGCAACCCAACATTCCTATCTCTGAAAGAAGGTGTAGAGCGTACTTTCGCTGAGAAAGTACTATACCCTTTTGTGACCTTGCAATTTCAATTTCGATGAAGTACTTCAACTGCCCCAGATCCTTAACTTCAAATTTTTCTCCAAGCATTTTCTTCAGCCGTAGGATCTCCTCAGTATCGTCTCTAGTAATTACAATATCATCAACATAGACTACAAGAACAGTGATACGAGCCTTGGAGTGCCAGTAAAACACAATATCATCTCCATTGCACTGCCTATATCTCATACCACATACTGCAAGCCTGAATCTATGAAACCATGCTCTCAGAGACTACTTTAGTCCATACAAAGACTTTTTCAATTTGCATACCTTTTCAGTTGCTTGTGAATTAGCAAAACCTGGTGGAATCTCCATATACACCTCCTCTTGGAGATCCCCATACAAAAATGCATTCTTGACATCTAGCTGATGTGGTTGCCAATTGAAGTTGGCAACACATGACACCAACACTCGCGCAGTGCTCATCTTTGCGACTGGAGCAAATGTCTCGTCATAGTCGATACCATAAGTTTGGCTATAGACTTTAGCAACCAATCTGGCATTTTACCTTTCAATCTTGCATTCTGAAGTCTGCTCAACAATATAAACCCATTTACATCCAATAGCACGCTTTTCAGCTGGCAGTGGTACTAGCTCTCATGTGTCGTTCTTCTTCAAGGCCTGAAGTTTCTCCTGTATGGCACTCAACCACCTAGGATCTTGCTTAGCTACCTGCCAGTTGTTAGGTACAAGCACTGAATCTAATGATGCAAGGAAGGACTTATATGCAGGTAGAGTTGATGCGTATAAAATATAATATGCAAAGTCAGTATCCCAACTGCCAAACTTAGCTAAAGATTTTCCAGCATTGACTCTAGAAGTTCTACGAAGCAAGACAAGAGGATTAGAAGTATCAGGGGAGTAATTGTTACCAGGTGACTCAGATGGAAGAGCCGAAGAACGTCTTGGAGAAGTAAGACTTGGAACATCAGCATTTGTGGGTACTAGCGTAGGGACATCAGGGGGAAGTTCATGCTGCTCCTGCTACTCCTATTGTTGCTGCTCCTGCTGTTGCTGCTCATGTTCCCTATATACTCTCAGCTCTCCCTGACTATCGGCTTCCCTTGAGACATCATCACTCCTTGGTGACTCAAAAGGACATGGAATCATACCAACCACGAACACTCTCATTCTCCCCCTCTCTACTAGCTTCAGTAGAGCCATCATCGAACAAGAAACTTAACTCTGTCTTCTCTCCATTAAATGGTTCAAACTCCCGGAAGGTCACGTCCATGCTAAAAAACAACATTCTTTCAGTAGGACACCAACATTTGTATTATTTCTGACTTGGTGAGTAGCTCACAAATATATATATTTAACTGCTTGTCATCCTGAGTGGCCAGTCCCTTGCCCTTAGAACTCTCAACCTGAATCTTGAACTGAAGTAATTTCTCCAGCTCTATCATCTCAGCTCCAGTCATTTTGGTAAAGGTCTCCTCTGTCACAGTTAGGTGAGCAACTCCCCGGCCTCCGCATCCCCTGCCTCCTTGACCTGAACGTCCACCTCTCTGTCCTCTGCCTCCTCGGCCACGACCATAATTACGGGATTGAGGGCAGTTGTAGCTGAGGTGCCATTTCTTCCCGTAATTGTAGCACTTTCTGTCATTGTTGTTGGGGGTACTAGGAACCACCAATGCCGAATGGACAGCTGGTGAGGTCTCGCCTTTCATCACCTTCTGTCGGATCTTCTTTTGCTCCATCGATGCAACAGCCCCATCCAGGGATGAAAAAGATGACAGATGACACATTGCTGTCCTCCTACCCTCAAACTGCGGGTTCAGACCCTTGAGGAAATGAGCCACACGCCTACGCTCAAGGTACTATTTTTCAAGGAGAACATCTGCCGAATTTTACAGTGATAGTAGTCCGCCCATAAGCGACGTAGCTCCGCTGCATACTAGATTACTGTATTCTCCCCCTGTGTGGTAGCATCAATCTTCTCCTCAACTTCCATCATTATTATGACACTCCCAGCTCCAGAGTACATCCCACCCAATGTCGTCAAGACATCAGCTGCACTACATATCGACTCCACCATCCCAGCTATGGATGGAGACACAGAAGTCAGCAGCCAAGAAACCACCAGAGAATTAAGGTGACTCCATGTGCTCCACTCAGCATTCATCTTATCCTTTGACTCAGTGCACTCTCTCTTCACATATTTTTCAAGCCCTTGGTCCGAAGGTTCAGTAGCGCCCTCCTAGACCAACTTAGGTGTAACACCTTGTTTCGTTCAAGCGGACTACCGATTAAAACGGCAAAAAGTGCAATATCCCGACCCATTTTGCTCAGGCGAGGATACTCGTTTAAGGCAAAGGATATCCAGACTTGTCCCTACAGGAGTTCGACTTAGGCTTTCAGAGGCTCGCTTGACGTATCGCTCAACTGAGGCGAATCATCGCTAAGGTGGGTGGCTACGGTGAACTTGTCTTTGTTTCGCCAGCACACTTAAAATATGGAACGATACATGCTAGTCGCTAGGTGAATCACCCCCCACATGCTAATAAGAATACAACGCACCTAGCTAAGGGAATAATCCCAACTTGACATGGAAATGAAATATTGCTTATAATCAGACCCTCGCATGCTACCTTTGCCTTATACAACAGGACCCCGCTATGCCTCGGGTAGTGCGATAATGGATATTCACTGCTTTGCTTGTCAAATAATCAACTTGTGAACCGTTATCCGATTTCATGCTAGTTCGTTTTGTACATCTTGTGCTAAGCATGGAACACATCTTGTTATATAAAATATTGTTCAGAAAGGCTTTGCAAATTGAATCAGGCAATGCCTCTTGTCTTGTACTCTTGTTGCCTCAATGACTTAAATTGATAACTTAACCTAGACGACCGTTTGATCACGGACAACTTGTGCACAAGGTCACGGTCTCGCGGACGGTCGCTAGGGCACTAGCACCGATCCGGTCCCGGCGAGGCCTATTGTTTAGTCTCTTGTTCTTGACTGAATGGCTTGTAGCGCCTCTTGTATTTTCGTTGCATACCATTCTTGTCAAAGACTATATCGGCCATTATGGCATACGCCAGTGATCGCCACGTATATTTAACCTATACATGCTTGCTTGTAAAATGAACCAGATGAACAAGTCATCCTCGCTTAGCGGTTATCCGCGTACGAGTTATTGTATCGCATCGAGAATAACTGAGCACCCGAAACATGAATCTCGCATCAAAACACTTGGATTTGCATATGTTATTGCCCCTGAATGTTTATACGTGCTTGTTCTTGAATTAAAATTTTTTGCCTTGGACAGGGAAGGACAAATAGTAAGTTGGTAAGTCTCGCCGTGTTTTCTCTTATGTCGCACGACACACTGCCACACGAATTAGGCCATTCAATATGCCATGAAACTGATCCTAAGAAAACTAGAAAGACAACATAATAGTTGGTGCACGAAACCTTTATTACATATTTGGATTTGTCGAGCGGGCGAGTTGCCTCCCCACTAGTGCATTCGTGTACTGATAATCCACCAGATCGTTTGTAGGGTGCGGGAGAACCTCGTTCGGTGCGGATGCCTCCTTCGTGCGTGCTAAGACGAGGAGTCAAATCCAGAGCATTGGAGCATTTTGTCCGAAACTGAAGCACATATACAAGACATAATGTAGGAACATTGCCTGAACATCGCCTGTACAATCATTCCACAATTATAGCCACTTGGCACGCTTTTACTATTTCAGAGAGAGAGGCTTGAGCAACTTATAATCTCGGCTATACGCCGCATGTAACACATGTTCAATATCAATAAAAGAGCTTGTTCTACTTCAACTTGTGTTATTCAATGCTTCCACTATTGTCGACTCAGTGAACCTGTTATTAATCGCCTATGCGTTTATGATTCCGCTGCACTCGGACAATATGTGCGACTTTGTGGCTTAGAACTCTTACCGCCAGCCAATGAACCACGGCCTTGCACGGGCGTGGCTCACGCTCGTGTGGCATCACGTCCGGATGGGTCAAAGCGATCGTTCCGCAGGAGCGCTGGCGCGGTGATTCTCGCCTAGCGGGGACGGCCGATTTAGCCTGCGGAAGATCGGGGCGTGACATTAGGTACTTTTTCGTCCCCTCAAGTTTGATATCATTGGGCAGCAAATCTATTTTCTTTATCACCTGCGACGGTTCTGGTACGGGCACGACTACCCTACTGGATGCGGTCTCCTCTAATTTAGCCTGAAATATCCTGGTCACCCCCTCCAGTATCTCTTTCAACTCCTGACTAGTAAGATGTGTTTCCATCTCCATAGTTGCACACATGGACGAGGTCAAACGCAACTCAAACACGTGTCGTACGCCTACATGCTATCACAAATTTCCTCATTTATCTGTACACCCCCAGACTCATGCAGCATGAGAAATGCACGATAGATAGAACTTGCCGAAACAAGGGCTAGAAATAGAGATTTGTGCAAAAAAAATTCAGAAAGTATGATCTCTAATCTCAGAACCCACGTTGAGGTCGAAATCAGAGGATCACACAAGAGTTCCTCTTTGATTATCTACGATCCTACGACGGGTTTGACGACACCCGCAGGCAAACCCGCAGGGAACGTTGACGACACCTGAGGGGGGGGGGGGACTTCCACGCACAGAGGAAGCCGGTGGGGTGGGGTGGGGGGCTTACACCCGGGTAGAGGAAGGCGGGGGGGGGGGGGGGGGGGGGATCGGGTGAGAGACAGAGGGAAAGGGAATTCTACTTATTATTATTTTTTTTTGAAAAATGATTCAAAGATTTGGCTCTGATACTATGTAGAGAGAAAATAATTGATTGATTTATTTCCAAGAGAGGGGGTACATATATATAGGAGGAGACTAGCCCCCTCATTATTTTCTATCTTATGTGAGACTAAATAAGTCTCTCATAACTTAACATATTTATATTTAGGATAATTTTTCAAATTCAAAATGATCTATAAGAAATCGGAGTCACAGATGTCTCTCTCAGAACCTGTCCACAACAAAGAAAAAGAAACAACGGAGGAGTACAACCCCTGATAGGTCCTGCCTAGCAATCTGATGAAAACTGGGCCCTTACATTGGAAACTGCCTAACTGAACTACTGTTCATGTTTGATAGAAACTCTACCAAAATTTGGTTCTTGATAAAGGCACTACAAAGATGACTCGGATTGTCCCAAATTATTTTTTTAATTAAAATTCTATTCAGGATTAGTCCAAATTTTTTTGACAGTCCTTCCAATAGTTTGGACTGTCAAAATTTTGACAGTTCTAAATAATGTATGCAATTCAATGGATTGTCAAAATTTTGACAGTCCAACCTATTGAAAGGACTGTCAAAATGACAGTCCTAGATAAATTTTTAGACTAGTCCTGAATAAAATTTTAAATAAAAAATTTAGAAAAAAAAATTGTACCAACCTAACTGTATTTGTATTGCATTTTATCATCAGCCCATAATTTGTATGTGGTCTCATCTGTAACATAATTCAGTATAGAATCATCTTTTGTTGCTGTTGGAATGTGGTCCTTGAGGACCATTTACTGAGTACCGAATGGTCGTGGTGACACAAAGGAACCGATATTTTAGAAAATATGATGTTGTCGGTAGTTGAAAACTTGAGATGAGATTACTCACAATACTAGTGGTGTTGGTTGTGGTTTACCATACATTGCTTCCAAATATAACGTCTACTCGTTACCATCTAAATTTTGTTCGGTTGTCTGAACCCAAAGAGCTCATAATATTAACTCCACAACAAAAAAAAAAAACTCCATAACAAAACTGCTACTAAATGATTGACCATTATATAGTAATAATAATAATCTATATCACTATATAATATAAAAAATTAAGATTTTTCCGTAATTTTTTTAATGTCCTTACATATATTTACAAATTAAAATAATTTATTAAATTTAAAACGAGTAGTTAGATAATTATGTATAATTTTTTTAAAAAAATTATTATTTGCTCCTTCCAAATAGCAAAAAATTAAATAAATTTTAAGTAGTATAAAATATATTCAAAATATATATATTTATATTATTAATAATAATAACAACTTCATGGATGGAAAATATTCGCCGGTGAGTACCAATCTCAAGTTTCTTTTTGCTCTTGTCATGAATTCTTTGTCATTGACAATTGAATCAATAATCTCCCTCAACACTACCGAGTAGCTAATATCAAGTGAGAACCATGCTGAGATGGTAAAAATATAATTAACATAATATTATTTTTATATTTTAGGTTATACATAGCCGGTATTCAGTCGTTACGAATTATTGTCACATGTAAAAACAATGTAAAAATGGTTGATTATTTTTTAAACATGCACGTGACAAGCATGCACTACCAGTAGTTGGTCAATAAATTGGTCTTATAATTGATTACTTTTGTAGTCTAAAGAATTGAGGAGTTATTCGAAAATTCGTATAGAATAAGAAAATGAAAAAGAGAGAAATCTCTCATGTTAATAAATGGAATTAATATATATATATATATATATATATATATATATATATATATATATATATATATATAAAGCTTACACTCTGATCATAAGAGATAATCATCTCTCTACCTAGTTACAATCAACTAGTTAGATACAAACTACTACAACACTTCCTCTTGAGTGTGCAAAACACACACTCACTCACTCACTCACACACACTCTCTCTCTCTCTCTCTCTCTCTCTCTCTCTCTCTCTCTCTCTATATATATATATATATATATATATATATATATATATATATATATTTCAAGTAGTTAGAGTAAGGCATATCCTCCCAAGAGGTTGCAGCTTCTAGCAATGGAGAAAGCACATTTAATTTTCTGTGGAGGAATAAATGTGAGTGCGGGACGGATGCGGGTGCGGTGCAGGTGCAGTGCGATGCAAGTGCGGTGCGGACCTTCGGACTGGGGGTGTGACATTTTGGCCGAGTGTGTAGGCCTTCGAATCAGGAATCTGTAACACAATTATCTTGTTCCAATATATATATATATATATATATATATATATATATATATATATATATATATATATATATATATATATATATTAAGCTTACACTCTGAGCTTAAGAGAGAATGATTTCTCTACTTAGTTACAATCAACTAGTTAGATACAAACTACTAAACCACTCCCTCTTGAGTGTGCGCAACTCTCTCTCTCTCTCTCTCTCTCTCTCTCTCTCTCTCTCTCTATATATATATATATAACCAAGGATCTCTAGATCAAGTGGTTAGAGTAAGTTATATCCTCCCAAGAGTTTGCAGCTTCGAGCAATGGGGGAAGCACATTTAATTTTCTGTGGAGGAATAAATGTGAGTGCGGGTCGGATGCGGGTGCGGTGCAGGTGCAGTGCGATGCAAGTGCGGTGCGGGCCTTCGGGCTGGGAGTGTGACATTTTGGACGAGTTTGTAGGCCTTCGGACTGGGAGTGTGACATTTTGGCCGAGATTGTAGTCCTTCGGATCAGGATTCTGTAACACAATTACCTAGTTCCATATATATATATATATATATATATATAAATAAAAGAATATATAAAAGAGAGAAGGGATCAGATTCACTCCCTCTTTTGTCCACCACATTATCATCCTAATTTTATCCGTTGGATTAGATTTAAACAATGGCTCAAATTAAATTTCTATGAACAAGATACAGAGAGAGAAACAAAAGAATCATTTATATATAAATAAGAGATAGTAACGAGAGAGAGAAACAAAAAAATTATTTATATATAAATAAGAGATAGTAACGAGAGAGAGAAAAAAAAATCTAAATCTCTCCTTATATGGGTGAATATTTACGAAAAGGTTACGAGACTATTTCTTCAAAATTTTACTATTTAAAAATCTAAATCTCTCCTTTAAAAAATGCATCTCTATTTAAAAAAATAAAAAAAAATCTATCCCTATTTTAAAACATATATTTTAATTTAATTTAATTTAATTTTAATTTTAAAATTAATTATAATTATAATTATAATGTTATTATTAATATTAGTTTTTTATTGTTAATGTTAATGTTAATATTAAAAATATTATTTATTTTATTTTTAATTTTTAATTTTAATGATAATATTAAAACGAAAACAAAAAATAACTTTAAAATTAAGATTAAATTAATACTAAAATTAATATTAATATTAGTATTAAAATTAAAATTAAAAATAATATTTAAATTTGTATTAATATCAATATTAATATTAACATTAAAATAAAAAATATTAATATTAATGTTAATATTAAAAATAAAAATAAAATCAACATTAACATTAATATTAATATTAAAATTAAAATTAAAAATAAAATTAAAATTAAAATTAAAATTAAAATTAAAATTAAAATTAAAATTAAAATTAAAATTAAAATGTTTAAATATAGATTTGTTTTTAAAGATAGATTTTTTTTGATTTGCTTTTAAATAAATAAATAATTCGATCTCTATTTTAAAGAATAAAAAATAAACCTATATATCTCTATTTTAAAAAGTCTACCTCTATTTAAAAAATAAATCGATGGATATGATTTTTTTTAAATATAGATATAGATTTTTTTTTTTACAAGGAGAGTTTTAAATTTTGTTTTTTTAAAAGAAGATATTAAAAAATTTTAAAACAAGAAAATTTTGGAAGAGAAACATGCGTATGCTCCATGTTCTGGTAAGTTTCACGTAGAGGGTTTGTTATTGCTTGTTAGTATCTCTTATTCTTATTCGTAGAGATTTCAATACTAGAATAAGTCAAGTTAGCGTCGTTTAAAAACGTCGCTAAACGACATAAAAATGTCGCTAATTTTTTTTAGCCACGTAATTAGCGATGTTTCAGTGACATCGCATTTTAGCTAGTCGCTGACAGAAAAAATGTCCCAAAACGTCGCTATAGCGACTTGTCATTTGTCTCTACACGTCGCTATTTTTTTTCCACATTAGCGACGTTTAGCGACGGAATATCGCTAAATCAGCGACGTGTCATTTGTCGCTACACTTCACTAATTTTTTTTATTTAGCGATATTTTGCAACATATTTAGCGATATTTTGCTGACTTGGTAAATACTGCCATGTCACCCATTTAGCAACGTTTAGCGACGTATTTTGAGACGTAGTTAGCAATGTATTTAGCAACGTCGCTAAACGTCGCTAAATTGTTAAAAAAATAAAAAAATTTAAAATAAATGTATGCTTGCAGTTTGTCATATATCCTTATAATATCACCATTTTAAAAAATAGACAGACCCAGAGCAACAATTCGTTGAATTTTCTGGGTTTGTCGACCCCTTCGGTGGAACACTCAACACCAGTAAATTCACATACATTTAATATGAATAATAAAGTAAAATCTGAAGAAAACGACACATTGGAATTAGAACCGAGTCTCAAGAAAATTTTGTCGTAAAGAATGCAATAAATGTCCACACAACTGAGTACAAGAAATAAAGTCTGAAAGCCTCAATAAATGTATAATATTCATAAATAACCCAATATTATGGGTCAAAACATAAAAAACCAGTAAACTGTCCTAACTAGGACTACTGCGGATCTGGAGGAAGAGGAGCACCGGCACGCATCAGGGATATGAATAATTCATACTGCTCCCGTGAAATCGACACCGATATCGATGAAGAAGACAATGACGTCTGTGGAGTCGGTATCGATGAAAGTGCACAAGGAGGACATATCTGATGCGACGATGCTAGTCGATGGTTGTTTGAATCCATGGTAGATAACAGCCTCGTACTGTTAGCAGCCATTGTATCACGCATCATCGTCAGCCTCTCGCCTATGGACAGTTGTGATGCTTGCAGCTCCGTCATGTTGTGCACTGTCGACGCTCTAAGATCAGTAATGCCACGCTCCAACGGTGAATGATCCTCACAACTAGGATATAATGGAGTCCTTGCATTCTCCAGTAACTCCATAAACTTTGTAACATCGATATTCGGTGCCTCCTCAGCTGCATCATGATTATCCGAATTGAAACTAGGTCTAGCAGCATCAAAAACTATTTTCACGCACCCGTCGTCGTAATCATCGTGGTTATGGACATCCATATACTGCTCCACATAAGGCTCCAGCTCTGATGCTAAAGACACAAGTTCTCCATGTGAGGTCCATTAATAGTAATTCGGCATGAAATTCCTCGAGTACAAATGATATGTCATATCACTTCTGAGTGATATTTCAAGTTGTGATATCTCACACACGGACACTTAATTTTACTATCGCCCATGTACTGAAGGAATGCCTTGGCAAACTACAGAAACTATTTCACCCCATGTATAAATTAATCCCGCACACCGCAAATATCATCAGGATGACGGTTGTACATCCACGAACGATGACACAGGTAGTAATTCAGATCCATTTTTAGATACTTCTACAAAGATGAATAGACATCGTTCAAGTATATTATCCAAATGGATGCAATGATGGATATACGCTAATACTCATTCAATACCCCATACTCAATAACTTATCCATGTATCTTGGTATATTGATACCTACTCAAGTATCTTGGAATACTAAACCAAAACTCAAATATCCTTAGATACTCAATATTCCTAATATACATACCCTCACTCAACACTTAAATCCTTAACCTATACTAACTCCCTAACACTCACTTACTAAACACACTCCAACACACACATGTATACAATGTGCACTTACTTGCACATGGTGCAAGTTGCTGCTGGTATTGCTTGCTGCTACTATTATACACATACACATATATACATATACATTATTAGTACACCCTAGATACACACTCCACTCATGAGACTCACTCCAAATATAGGTTACTTGATCCTCTGACCGACACTACTAGAAAAAGCGGGATTAGCGACGTATTTTAGCGACTCCAAGTAAAAATATCGCTAAATTAGCGACTCCATAAAAAACGTCGCTAGACGTCGCTAAATGGCGACATTTAGCAACGTTTAGCGACTTTTATTAAGATTTTAAAAGATTAGTCGCTATAAGTTTAATTAAGGTCGCTAAACGTCGCTAATATATCTGATTTAGCGACGTTTAGCATCGTAATTAGCGATGTATGTATCGAAAATATTTAGCAACGTATTTAGAGAAATCTTTGACGTCGCTAATTTTTATTTTAGCGGCGTTTTTATATGACGTCGCTAAATTTTGGTTAATTAGGGCTCAGTTTTCTTTTCCTCCATCTGTCGAAAAGTTTAAAAGTTTTTTATTTCCCCCGCCCCCCCTCTCCGGTGACCGACTCTCCACGGCTGCGGCTACTCCGGCATCCCCCTCCTCGTCCTCGAGCTCTAGGTAATCTCTCTCTCTCTCTCTCTCTCTCTCTCTCTCTCTCATGTGACACTGACACAAGACACACTTGACAGACACGACACACGCACAGAGACACGACACACGCACACAGACACTGACAGACACACACGACACACACACACAGACGCATAAACACACACACACACACACACACACACACACACACACACACACACACACACACACACACTTACACACACTCACACATGCACTAACACTGACACTGACACAGGTACGGCACACACACACACACACTGACACACACACAATATTTGATCTATTTGATGTGTCCATGTGAATTGAGGATTGGTATCATGGTGGTGTGGTGTATGAAGGATGTATCCTAGAGTATCTTGGTGTTGCACACCAAATATTTGTGAATTGGACTAGTGGTTGTGTGTGTGTGTCTATTTATGCCTTAGAGTAGCATATGATATGTATATGTTAATTGGTGTATTATCTATTTGCATATGAGAGAGTGTATGCATATATAGGTGTATCTCAATATATATATATATATATAGGTATATAGCTACTGTTATCTGTGTTGGTGTTCATAGTGTCTTCTAGCTGTGCTTGATGTGGGAGAGGGTAGAAGAGTCGAGTTGTGTGTGGGTGTCACTACTGAACTATGAGGCTTCAGGAACTGAACTCAATTCAGTTTGGCCTAGTACATTAGGCAAGCTGGCAATGTGTTGCAGTGGTGTCGGGTTTGCACTGTGAGGAGGGGATTAGTTCCTGTCATCTTCTGTAGTGGGAGAGTATTGGTGCACACTTGAGCAGCATCAAACACATGCATGCTTGAGCAATGTCAAGGCAGCAACAAGCACTGCTGTGAGCCACGGCAGTAGCTAAGGGCAGTTGGAAACAACTAAGTGAAGGAAAGATTTAGCCACTGCAGAATAAGTGCAAAGTATCAGAGGTTGCAGACTTAGTTAGGGTCTGCAGGCATGTGTTTGGGTTAAGGTATAGACAAGTATCGGGTAGGTGTTCACCAGTCACTTGTTGCATGCCAATACAACCCTTAACTGATACTGTGGTATCCGGGATTTAATTGGCAAGAGTGATCAGTGCAGTGCAGTTCAATTAGAGCACAAAAGTGCTGTGAAGTGAACTGATACTGTGGTATCATGGAGTGACTGCTTTGGGTTGTAGTCCAGTGAGCAAGTATAAGGATGAAGTACAAGGTGCCAGGCCAAGGGTAGGAGGCTCTCAGTGTGGATAGTAGAGTACTTAATTTCAAAGCAGAATATCCTAGTACGACCTAGAAGACATAGTGTAGCAAGGTATTAACCTAGTATTGACTAGTATAAACTAGTATGGATCTAGAAGTGGCTTAGAAACATCACCATGAACTAGTTAACCCTGTTTATCATTTCAAGGGCTCTTGGACTTTGATAAATGAAAGTATGTATTATATCAGTTATGAAATAAAAGTATTGCTTATTTTAGACTTTGATAAATGTTCAGTTGTTTTGAATATTGCTTATTTTAGACTTTGATAAATGAAAGTATGTATTATATCAGTTATGATTTTTATTGTACGGTTAAGTTATGAAGTTAGGTGATAAACCACTGTATGTAATAATTTATATGATACGTATTGTCATTTTTGCAGAAGTATCTAGAAATGGATATGAATTACTATCTGCGTCATCGTTCGTGGATGTACAACCGTCATCCTGATGATATATGCGGTGTGCGGGATAAATTCATTGAGGGTGTACAGCAGTTCCTGCAGTTCGCCAAGGCTTTCCTCAGTACATGGACGGTACCAAAATTATGTGTCCATGTGTGAGATATCGCAATAGAAAATATCATCCAGAAGTGGAAGTTACATATCATTTATACTCGAAGGGCTTCACGTCGAATTACTATTAGTGGACCGCGCACGGAGAACTTGTATCTCTAGCATCGGAGTCGGAGCCCTATGTGGAGCCGTATATGGATGTCCACGACTACGATGCTTACAACAATGGGTTGGTGAACATGGTTTATGATACGGCGGGGCCTAGTTTTAAACTGGACAATTATGATGCGGCGGGACCTAGTTTCAATCCGGACAATTATGATGCAGCTGAGGAGGCACCGAATGCCGATGCTGCAAAGTTTATGGAGTTGCTAGAGAATGCAAGGACTCCACTATGTCCTGGTTGTGACGATCATTCACCGTTGGAGGTGGTTACAAGATTATTGAGCATCAAGTCCGATTTTAACATGTCGCAAGAATGCTATAATCGACTGCTCGATTTGATTATAGAGATCTTGCCCGAGGGTGCAAAGTTGCCTAAAGACTTCTATCGATCTAAGAGGATGGTGAGATCGCTTTGGATGGGATACGAGAAAATTGATGCATGTCGCAACGGGTGCATGTTGTACTACAAAGACAACAAGGATGAAGATGCGTGCAGATTCTGTGGTGCTGATCGCTACAAGGCCACTGTTAGAGGAAAGTCTGTCGGTGCAAGGAAGCCTACTGATTCGATGCACTATTTGCCTTTGACCCCGCGGTTGCAGTGGTTGTTTATGGTTAAGGAGACTGCAGAAAACATGAGTTGGCACAGGCGAAAACAGATCAAAGGAGTATTGGATCATCCATCCGATGGAGAAGCATAGAAGCACTTTGATCGAGAGTATCCATATTTTGCCAAGGAAGCGCGTAATGTCAGATTGGGGCTCTCCTCTGACGGTTTTATCCCATTCGGACTTTCGGGCTCCCAGTATTCGTGTTGGCCTGTGATCGTCACTCCGTACAATCTACCGCCTTGGATGTGCATGAAGACTCCGTATATGTTTCTAACCGTTATTATCCTGGGTCCGAACAATCCAAAAAGGAATATCGATGTGTATTTACAGCCTTTGATAGATGAGTTGAATCAGCTATGGGAAGTAGGTGCCAACACGTACGATATTTTTAGAAAGCAGAATTTTCAGATGAGGGCAGCACTTATGTGGACCATCAACGACTTTTCGGCCTATGGAATATTATCGGGATGGAGCACCCATGGTCGTCTCTCATGTCAATATTGCATGGACCGTACTCAAGCTTTCCATTTGAAACACGGAGGCAAACCGTGATTCTTCAATTGTCATCGACAATTTTTGCCGAAGGATCATCCGTACCGGAGGAACCGAAATGCTTTTCGTGCGGGAGTTGTGGAGAAGGCCAATCCACCGCCAAGGTAGCCCGGATGCATGATATGGGAAGAGGTAAAAGATTTACCAAGTGTTATCGAAGAGCCTGCTAAGGGGTACAAGTGTGACGGATTTGGTCGCACCCATAACTGGACGAAGAGGAGTATATTCTGGGATCTGCCATATTGGAGCACCAATCTGATCAGACACAACCTTGATGTCATGCATATCGAGAAGAATATGTTTGATAACATAATTAATACTGTAATAGAGGTAAAGGGGAAGACGAAAGATAATTCGAAGGCCAGGTTGGACTTAGAAGAAATATGTAGACGTCTTGTATTGCATTTGATAGAGGAGGGGAATGGAAAGTTAAAGCAACCTAAGTCAATTTTTTCACTGGAGAAAGAGGATAAAGGTAGACTTTGTAGGTGGATTCAGGGTCTAAAGTTTCCAGACGGGTACGTGTCGAACTTGAGAAGATGCGTCGACCTCAAGGAGAACAAACTGGTGGGTATGAAGAGCCACGATTGTCACATATTCATGAGAGATTAATTCCGATTGCATTTTGGGAATTCTTACCGCAGGTCGTTTGGGACCCATTGACAGAGCTGAGCATATTCTTCAGAGATCTTTGTTGTACTAAGTTGCTCGTCGATCGTCTAGAAAAGCAAGAGAAGGACATTGCGGTAACACTATGTAAGCTCGAGAAGGTGTTTCCTCCTGGATTCTTTGACTCTATGGAGCATTTGCCAATTCATCTTTCCTATGAGGCACGTGTTGGTGGTCCTGTCGGTTATCGGTGGATGTACCCCTTCGAGCGGCATCTGAATCACCTAAAGAGAAAGGTGAAAAATAAGGCACGGGTTGAGGTATCTATTTGTGAAGCTTATGTTCTCGAGGAGATTAAAAACTTTTGCTCGACGTATTTCAAACCGCATGTTGCTACTAATTTGACGAAAGCTCCGAGAAATGATGATGCATATCAGAAATCTAATGATGTAATACTCAAAGTATTCAATGCGTCTGGAAAGCCTTCAGGAAAAATGAAGAAGAGATATTTGAATGATGATGAGCTAAGGGCTGCTCAATTGTATATATTACTCAATTGCGACGAGGATGAAGTGGAGAAGCTAGAGGGGTAAGTAATTAATACGTCCACGTTTATATCATCTCAATGTAATAGTATAAGATACTATTATGCTACTAATCAGCAGTTGCTTCATTGTTTTTCAGCACATATAATGATGAGTTGAGGTCGGTTAGACCCTACATAACAGACGAAGAAGTAGAACAAGATATGAGATGCCATTTTCTTTCTTGGTTGAGCGCATATGTAAGATGCTTGGTAATTACTTTTTATTTATGCACTTGTAAAACAAATAACTTACTATCGCTACTTTGGTATTTAGGTCGATCGTCTAATAACACCCGAGACTGAATATATTAGAACTCTAGCCAAGGGACCAATTACTGCCGTAAAAATATGGCCAAGTTTCTGTGTGAATGGGTTCAGGTTCAAGTCAACAAATGCTCCTATCAGAGACAGCTTTCTGGATCTTGATTCCACAAAAAATAGTTGTTTGTGTATCAAATCTTCGAACTATAAAGACGTCAATCCGGGCAATAATTTTTTTGGCATCTTACGAGAGATTGTGGAGTTGACATATAATTATGGCATAGACTCTGCTAATATCGTGCTATTCAGGTGTGAATGGTTCAATCCGATTCAAGATCAAGGTTGGAAAATTGACAAGCATGCCTTTTGGATATAAACTAGAAGCGTAGATATCAAGGCTACGAACCATTTGTCCTATCAAGTCAGGCTCAGCTCGTGTACTTCATAACTTATCCTAGACGGGGGACAGCGAGGTCGGATTGGTGGGCAGTATGCAAGACTAAAGCTAGAAATACCTTTGACATTGACAAAATAGCTTATCAGGAGGACGATCTACCTCTTGTAACAAATATTGTAGATGTGGACTCAACGAAAGTTACTCATTACACGAGTAATAATGTAGAAGATGTAGAATTATCCGAAGAGGAAGACGAAGTAGATGAAAGTGAAGACGAGGAAGAGAAAGAGGAGGACGAGGAAGGCGAACAAGATGAATTTTTTGAAGATGATTGAAAATAAAATATATTGCATGTAGAATGTAACTATATTTTGATTGTAGAATGTAGATCAAGGTTGGAAAATTGACGAAGTAGATGTGCCCATTAACGAATATATGTATTATATTTTGACTGTAGAATTCTTTGAGATATGTATCACATTTTGACTGTAGAATGTACTATATATTTGTGTTTCTCTATATTCATCATATGTTGTTATCAGATATGACAGGACGACGCGAAGGATTCGGCAGGTCCCGAGGTAGACAGAGTGCTCCTCCGGTACTGCCTACTGTTGGTTCCGGATCATCGTCGCCCAGTACTCCAGTATATCGATCACTCACATCTCTGACTGTTGGGACGAGTAGTTCCTGGCGTGATAGTACACCCTCGTCCAGCGTTCCTCCTGCCGATGTAACTATGGGGACAGATGAGCATGTCGAGGAGGTCGTGCCCACGTTGTCCCAGCATCAGCAAGATCCTCCATGCGCACCTCCGGAGGAGACGAGGATAGAGATTTGGGCCGACGGTACAAAGTAAGTCAATTAGATAGTTTAGTATATATTTGTGTTTCTCTTTATTCATCGTATATTGACTTTTTCATTATTCTAAATTATTATCTCTGTATAGATATCGTCCATCGTCGGTTCAGAGACGCCTGGGCCAATTTATGAGGAACAACTACGGTGGCCCTTGGATCAACTACTCTGAGGCTCCGGAGGAGAGGAAGGCGTTCTGGTTTGCGCACTTCCAGGTAAAAGTATATTAAATAAATCCTCTAATTTATGCATATTATATAACTTATCTGTGATGCTAACTTACTAAATTATTTATTGTAGCAAACGTATTTTTATCCTCCGTACCGGGCCGAGTTGATCGAGCGGCTCTTTCCTACCGTTGCCGCCAAGCTTATCCGAGATACTCTGGATGACCAGAAGGCTCGTGATCGTGCTGGAAAACCGATCCAAGGTTGGATCATGCCTGAGCAGTGGACTGCGATGAGGGCTAGATTCGATGATCTGAGCTACAAGGAAAGGTCTAAGAAGGCCAATGCGGCTAGGCAGAATGCTGCCAAGTGGTGTGGTGGCTCGATTCCGATGACGGAACATTTTTGTCGTTTGGTATATTTTTTATTTTAAAATATATTATTTTAATATAAGTACCACAAAATGGTACTTGGAAAAAATATTTAAGTTTAGTAATAAATAATATATTTTTAACAGGTACAGAGGGGTGAGGATGCAAACATGGTAACCGTCTTCTTGGCCACCCATCGCAAGGACGGAAATCTCATTAATGAGAGGGCTTCACAGACCTATGTAAGTATTACTTTACTTTGTATTAATTTTAATATAACTTAGGCAATTATCGAGTTTCCAAACCTTTCTAGGCCGAGTATCTTAGGCTGCGTGAGCGGGCGACTGCTAGTGCACCTACACCTGGAGAGGCTGGTACTTCGTCGCAGCCCGCTCCAGCTCCGTCGGCGGATGACCTGTGGGTGACCGCAACTGGTGGTCTCCAGAGGTGTACGTACTACGGTACGGGCTCCTATGGCGCCCTGGTTGTGACGCAGTCATCTAGGGCCTCCCCGACAGCTGCGCATTCCACACAGCCCTCGCAGTCGCAGCCCTCGCAATCGTCGGCCAGAGTCCAGGAGGTCGTCCAGGAGGCCGTTGACCGTTAGATTGCGTCTCTCTGTGAGTTGCTGCGAAGTATGGAGGAGCAGTCCCGGTCCCAGCTGCAGGCGGACGATCCGATGCTCATCGTACGATTGGATATGCTCGACCGCAGCATGACGGAGCTCCGGGATTTGACAAATGATATTAGAGCCTCCAATGACCGCAACATCATGGAGCTGCAGGCGTCATAGGTATCAATTGGCAAGAGGCTGATGATGATGCAGGATTCAATGGTTCATAGCAGTACGAGGCTGTTATCTACTATGGATTCTTACAACCAGCGACTCGCAGACTTGGAGCGGGCATGGCCTCCTGGTGTGCCTACATCGACACAGACTCCACCGACGTTACTGCCTTCTCCATCGACATCGGTATCGATTCCATGGGACGAGTATGGGGAGTTCTTATCCTTCAAGCGCGCCGGTGGTCAGCCTCCTGCAGATCCGCAGTAGTATAGTTAGTTACTGGATATTTATATATTTTTTATTATTTAGGATGCGATTGTATGGATATAAATTTGCCATATTCTTTACGTTTACGATGAGATTTGTTGGATGCTTTCTTTTCTTCAAATTTTATTATATTATTCATATTTTGGTTTACAACTGATGACTGATACTTGGCCTATATTTACCCAGTGTACTAGAATTTTTTTCCTTGGTGCTGCTACTGTGTTCTTTATTCAATTATTTCTACTACCATCATATACCTGATAATGAACCCAAGGGGGTTGGTAAACCCAGAAATGCAATATTTTTTTTTGAAAATTAGGGACGTTTTTAGCGACGTTTAGCGACGTTCTCTTAAGTCGCTAAATACGTCGCTAATTAGTGATGCTGAAACCAGTCGCTAAATACATCGCTAAAAATGTCGCTGTACGTCGCAAATTGCTGACATGGCAGTATTGCCAGGTCATTAAAGACGTTGGTGTAACGTCCCTATATAAGTCGCTAATCAGCGACGTTTAGCGACTTTAATAAACGTTGCTATTTAGTGACGCGGCGTCGCTAAACGTCGCTAAATTTAGCGACACATTAAAGTCGCAAAAAAACGTCGGCATAGCGATGTTTTTTGTTTTAGCGACTTGGTTTTTTTCGACTGCTTTAAAACGTCGCAAATTACGTCGCTAAACCAAATTAGCGACAATTTTTGGTTATTTTGCGACGTTTTTAGACGTCGCTAATTTTACTTTTTCTGGTATTGTGAGGAGGGGGGTTATCGGGGTTGAGGGGAGCCGAGGGGGGTTATTGGGGCCGAGGGGGGTTGTTGGTGCCGAGGGGGACGCTGTGTCCTTGGTTACGTGATACATATACCAATGTTGTGCCACAACCACCTAAACACGAACTCTTGTGTCAAGGATAGGTTTGACACTGCTCTAACCCAAGTTGGATACGAGTTCTAGAAGAAGCCAATACCATGTTATGTCTGCTTTGAAGAGTTATTCCCATGTCCGTGTATACGACTCTCCTTGAGTCGAGATCTGCATCGTATTATACACGATGATGATAGCCAAGGCTGCGTCTAATTAACTCAGACAGTTAACTAGAAGAGAGATAGGGTTAGGGTTAGGGTTTGTGTCATATCCCGTGTCGTATCAGTGTATGTGTCCGTGTCGTATCAGTGTATGTGTCCGTGTCGTGTCAGTATGTGTTGCCTTCATACAAACCCTAACCCTAGTTTTGTTTTAATATTTGTGTGTCCATGTCATGTCTGTGTTTGTATGTCCGTATCGTGTCAGTGTGTGTGTATGTATATGTGTCGTATCCGTGTGTCTTTTTCGTGTCAACAATAGGGAGATAGGGTTACGGTTACCTGACCCTCTGATCGAGGAGGGGGGTCATCGGGGTCAGGAGGGTCGTCGGGGCTGGGGTCGAGGGGGTCGTCGAGGCCGAGGGGAACCTGGGCAGGGGGCCGTTAGGGGTTGCCGAAGTCGAGAGGGGTCGGGGTCGTCGGGATAGGAGGCCGAGGTGGTTGTCGGAGTCGAGAGGGTCGGGGTCTTCGGGACGGGAGGGAGGGCGAGGGATGCAGGAGGGAGAGGGGGAGATCGAGATAATGGGAGGAATGAAAAACTCAAAATCTATATTAACCTTTTAGCGACGTCTAAATTGAACGTCGCAAATTAGAAAATTTTGCAACATTAAAGACGTCGCTAATAAAAAATAAGCAACGTTGGTAAAAACGTCACCAAACGTCGCTAAATCAAAAAAATCAGCAACGTTTAATGACGTTAAAGAAGCGTATAACGACTATTCTTTAAAAAACCAATGACAGTCGCTTAATGTCGCTATGCGTCGCCAATAGTGATGTATAGCGATGTTTATTTTTGGAGTCCCTAAAATCTTTAACATTAGCAACATTTTATGACAACGTCGCTGAAAATATCGCTATTTTATCATATTTTGGTAGTGTTTAATCTGAGTCATTATTTAAATCTAATCCAACGGATAAGAATTGGATGATAATGGGGTGGACAAAATAGGGAGTGAATCTGATCCCTGTTCATATATATATATATATATATATATATATATATATATTTGGAAAAAGATAATTGTATTATGATCAAACAACTAGCTCAATTACACCAGATCACCCTACTTTGACTTTCCCTTATTCACTATCACGCAAACATCATGTTCAATATTATGAATAATACTGACATTAGACGTCTCCATCCCCTCAAAAATATGATTATTTCGCTCTCTCCATACATGCAATACTGATGAGTAAGGCAAATACGTGCTTTATTGAACCATCCCGACACTCGTCTTCTTGCTGTATGATGTCCTCTACGATAGCCTTCCAATCTTGAGTACCCCTACTCCCTGACTGTAGCTTCTCCCTTTGTGCCACCCATATACACCAAGAGTCGTACAGTTAAAAAACAAGTGCTCTATTGTTTCATCACCTTGTCGACATAAGAAGCATTGTAGTTCGACCGTATGCACCCAAAATCTGTTAATTCTATCATGAGTGAGCAACCTACAAAACCCCAACTTATATAACGAATATTGCATCTTGCTCGCTACGCCTCTAAACCATACTATGTCTATGAACTCCCACTTCGGGTGGGTAATCCGAATGTTGTACGCCACCTCACGATGGGCGAAACAGTGGCTCCCCGCACAGGCGTCCATCCTGACGGATGCGTCAATCTATAGCCAAGGATGATGCCAGCAAACTGGTGTATATATCCATAAATTTTTGATCTCCAAGCTCCTTGTCGCAAGATAGCGCTGACCCGCTCTCTTCTCCTTGAAATTGCAAAGGTATTCTACCCCCCCCCCCCACGTTTCGCAAAGTTCTGGTGATCTATCCAGGGGTCAAGCCGTAAATCTGTGCTCTCCCCATCCTTGAAGACCCTCGATATCTTCTGCTTAAGGGAGTGCATGATAATGTAAAATGTTTTTGAAACTGACAGAGTCATTATTTTTAGTGCGATGCCCCCACAAATTACTCCCCTATAGATACCTATTCTCCGTCAGTTAGCTCATAAGGAGTCCTTCGTCAGAAACTTCCAAATAACTTTCAAACCTGCCATGTCTCGAAGAAGGCGCAGTGGCCTCAATCACACTCCTCCCTTTTCTCTAGGATGGCACAAAGTCTCCCAACCTATAGCATGCATACCCCGTCTCCAGAAAAATTTAGCACATATCCTCTCGATCCGTAGTATAGTAGAAGTAGGAAGCAAGATAACATATAGTCAATATTGGGTAATAGCCGTAATTACCGCACGTACCAGTTTGATGCGACCGTCGAAAGACAAACTCTGGGTGTTCTACCCTTCCATGCATTTATGTTAATAATCAACTAAGCTTTGGCATTTTGTGTCTCTAGCGTAATTGATGGATAGTGGGATGCCCAAATATTTGACTGGGAGTACGCCAAACTCAAACCCCAATATCCGTGCAAAATCCTCCGTGTTTGGATAATGGACGTTAAAGTAAGCCTTTCTCTTATCCCGATTCAGATGTAAACCCATGTAGTGACCAAAAACCTCTATGATTAAGGCCAACCAAGTTAGGCCCCCTCTCGATGGCCTCGAGAAGACTAGAAGATCATCCGCATAAATCAGGTATGACACTTGTGGTGCACCATACTATGTAGAGGGGTAATCTACTTCCTTAGCACTGGAAGCTCCATGAGACACAATAAATGCTCCATCACTATAGTAAATAAGTACGGCGATAATGGTCCCCCTGGCTCAACCTCCCTGTTGCTACGAATAAATCTATATGGTTGCCAGCTAATTAGGATGGATAAAGTCAGTGTGGTAATGCATCCACGAATGATCGCCACCCAATAACTATCGAACCCCATGTCTAGTATAATCTGGCAAAACAAACTCCCTGTTGACAATATCATAAGCCTTTCGCATGTCCAATTTTTTGCACACCCTGTCTCCTCCCATTTTCTTGAAGTTCTAGACCATCTCATGTGCCAATAGGTTATTGTCAGCAATGTCTCTACACTAGATGAAGGCTGCCTGGTAAGGCGATATCGGCTCCTGCATAATCCCCTCCATTCGCTGGCATATCAAGTGAGTAATCAACTTATACAGATAGTTGCAACATACAATAGGTCTAAAGTCCACAAGAGAGTAGCACCATCCTCCTTTAAGGGTAAGGAAAGTATGATTCAACTCTTTCAGGAGTCTCCTATTTTGGAAGAAGTCCGTAATCACTTCCAAAACTGTGCCTTTGATCTCATCCCAGTGTGTTTTATAGAACTTGCTACCAAATCCTTCTGGGCTCGACGCTTTGTTGGCTTAGAAATTTTTTAATGATTGCTTCAACCTCCTCCATGGATACGAGGGCCAAAAGGAGTCGATTACCCAACGGAGTTACCACACATTTACAAACAAGCTCAGGAAAATAGCGCAACTAGATGTAAAGTTCTGAATAATACTGTAGAAGCATAAAAAAAGTTTAAGTCCATGGGCTCATACTACAGGCCGTATCTATGCGGCAATGAGCTCATACGGCAGCAAACCCAGTTTCCATTCATAGCAGTTTGGAAAGCATGCGACATAGAGCCCAGGCACATATAATCTCGCCGCATACTGTCATTTCTTTCAGCACCTACGTCAGCACCATAATTGCCTCTGATAGCATACAAACGTGCATCCCCGCGTATACCAATGACATAGCTTCATACGACAGTGTTCCCATGAACCCTCATGCGGTGGCATTATCATGCGGCAATGTTCCCATGAAGCCCCATGCGGTGGCATTATCATGCGCACTACCAAAATAACATATTTTAGCGACGTCAAAATACATAAATACTAATTAGCGACGTAATTAATGATATTTTTGCGTTGTCGCATATTCCATGGTCGCTGGAAAAAAATTGTCGCTATTCGTCACTATAACGACGTAAAATTGTGACGTGGTGACATCACGGAAGAACCGACGTTCAGTGGCTCGATGTCGGTACATCGACGACGGTGTACAATATCACAAAACGTCGCCAAAGTAGCAACATTACCAGCGACTTTTTGCTACAACAATGATGACATGGAAAAAATTATCATGTCAGCAATGTTGCGACGTTTAAAGGCACTTAGCGACCTCATTGTTATCTTTTACCGACAAAAATATACCCAACATTGGACGTCGCAAGACGTCACTGAACATCGCTATTTATGAAAAATAATACTTACGGTATCTTTACTAGGATGTTCAAATGTTATGAAAGGCTATTGATTATCTTCTCTATGCATAAGAGATACTTTGTGAATTGTTAAAAATCATAAAATACCCCAAGGGCACAAAAAAAGTAATCAATAACCTATTTTTTAACATATGACCATTCCAATAAAGATACCATAAGTACTGTATAAATTATTACAACCATAAATTATTAAAACCATTTTACAACCATAAAAATTTGTTGAGATACCAATATTACAACCATAAATTATTACAACCATTTTATAACCATTTTACAACCAATAAAGACACCAATATTACAACCATATATAAGGAAGACTATAGGGGAGGCAGACCGGAAGGGGAGTAGACTGGAAGAAGGCATGCGAAGGGGAAGTAGGCTGGAGGGAAGAGGAGGGGACTGGACAACGGAGTGCGCGTGGAGGGAGAGGGACTGGACGGAGGGGAGTGGAGGGGAAGGAGATGGGACAGAGGAGCGCGCATGGTGGAGGGGACTGGATGGAGGGAGTAGAGGCAAGGCACCCGACGGGGGAGGGGACTGGATGGTGGGAGTGGAGGCGAGGCGCGTGAAGGGGGAGGGGACTAGAAGGAGGAAAGTGGAGGGGGGTCAAGGCGGAAGGGAGGGGAAAGGTAGTGGGAGATGGAAAAGGGAGGGGGCTAGAGGCGGAGGGGAGGAGAAGGGGAGTGGGAGTTAGGAGGGGGTAAAGAGGGTTGTTTATAGGGGGAAGAGAATTCGAATCGATCAGAATTTCCATGATTTTAACAACGTCACATGTGGACGTCGCAAATCGTCGCAATATATGAACTTGCGACGTCCAGCGACGGCAAGCGATATTTTGAGGCAGAAATTAGAATTTAAACCGACCGCGTAAATTATAAATATTGGCTACGCTACTATTCAGGTTGCCAAATATCGCTGATATTTTAGATATAGCGACGGTAAGCAAAATTTTGAGGCCAAAATTGGAATTTGAACCGATCGTGTACATCGACGACGGATTACAGGGTCACAGAACGTCGCTAATATTGGCAAAATTTGGTGACGACAAAGTTACGAAATCACTAGACGTCGCTAGTATTAAAAGGTAGCAATGTGGTGTGACGTCTGGCGACGTCTCTTTAAAAAAAAAATTGTCGCTGGATGTCGGGTGTCGTCGCTATTAGCGATGTCTAGTGACGTTATATTATGGTGTCGCTAAATTCTAATGAATTGGCAACGTTGTACGATGATTTCGCTAATAAATGTTGCTAAATTGAACTATTTTGGTAGTAGCAATAATGTTTCCAAGAACCCCCATGAGGCGGTATGGTCAAGCAACAGTGTTCCCATGAATCCCATGCGGCAATATTTTTTGAAAGCTCCACGCGGCAAAATATTTCTATTATAACCAACATAGATCTCCAAACATCCAGCACATATTATATGCCATACTGACCAGGTCATGCCTATAACGGGTGCCAACAATCCAAGATCTCAGCAACAACCAATCTTAACCATTGTCTTGTGGCATTCGCAGCGCAACATGTGCATGCAAGCCACAACTGTATCATGTTGAGGGAGCTATGCGGAAGCTCAAAATTTGCGTGCATGGGTTAAAAATGCATGAGCGCACATGGCCATGCAATGGCTATAAATAGCAGGGACATGTATTTCCTACACAAGTACAGTGAGACATATATGCACATAATCAATAGCATTCAATTGATGTCCTTCTTGCCAGTGAGCATAGAACTTTTGCAATCCCCTTTCATCGTCGGATCATCAACGGAGTAAATGAGTCAGCTACAGTACTCAATCTCCATCATCATACTTTTCTAGAATCAATTATACTTAGAGTTTCTGTCTAGGAATTCTCTGTACCTTTTCTATTTATTTTAATACACAATCTAAGTCAGTAAACTTTTTGTGATGGAAACAAGAGTGGTGACTCTGCTGGTGACTTCCTTCTCCTCTGGCGAGAAGGCCGTGACGCAATATGATACGGCGGAGCTGGGACCAACCCAGAAGATATTTTTTGTCTGCTTCGACCAACATGCACTCGATGAGATGCTCTCAGGGGACAAGTCAAGCCCCGTACCTAGTCCCGCAAAGCCTAGCAAGACTCGCAAGACTTGGGTCGTCAAGACCAGTGTGCCACACCCAAGGACTGTGAGTGATGTGCTGCCGACTTTCGTTGCCAAGGGCACGCATGATATCGATGGGCACCCTGCCTTCGTACCCGTAGCGGCCTTTGAGAAGAACAACGTTGACTCTCAGGTTATGCGCCCACTATTCGCCATTAAATTCAAATTTTAAGAGAACTTGATTTAATTAACAAACGAAAAAAGTACAAATAGGTCCTATGAGACAATCTAAATACAAATGGTGACGATGGAGGATTAGGAGGGTAGCAACTTTCTTTACTTTGTGAATGATCCGATGCAGGAGGAGGAAGCTCTTCTCTCTTGCTTGACTATAGGTTCATCGATAGCCAGCCTTTAGAATGTTCAAGTTGCTCCTATTTACAGCCATCGTGATGATGGGCTATGGATGCCACATATGCCTCTGTTTGGTGCCCGCTTAAAGATCCTTCAACAGAATACGGTTGCAACTATCATCGCTTGCCATAGCCCGATTGCCACTGGTTGAGATATGTTGTTGAAGAGATCTTAGGTTGTTATCAACTCGTTGTAAGCGTGACTTAGTCAGCTGGATACGTAGTCAGCACCAACTGTGCGGAGATCTTTGCAGTTGTAACAGGAAGATCTTGTGAGATGGATTCCGCATAACAACTTTGCTACATAATGGCAAGGCCGCATGGGTATTGTAGCCGCATACGTGCTCTCGTTTGGGCCTTGGTAGAATGGACACTCTGGCCACTTGTTAGCGAGGCCGCATAGGGCTCTACGGCTGCATATGCATCCTTTTTGGCCTTGGTCAAATGTTCACTCTGGCCGCATGGCATCGTCACCGCATGCTCGTCTAGGACGCATACGTGCTATCGTCTGGCTATGGTTGACTGGACATTACAGCCGCATATTGACGAGGCCGCATATGGCCGAAGTCGCAGATGAGAGGACACGTGGCATGGCGGGTCTGTCGAGGCCATCAATGCAGATGTAACTTTATGTCTTTTTGCATGCCACCCCTTTCACAAATTTTAAAGCTGTCAGAACTTTATGTCAGACATTGGAGACTGCGTTTGGAACTCATTATGCGACCTCTTGCTCCTTGGTTGCTCTGGTTGCATGTAGATTATTATGCGACTTTCTATCTGGCCGCATAGATCATGTTTTATGCGGCATGAGTTCTATGCAGCCTGTAGATTTTTTATGCTTCTACAAGACCCCTTTCAAAGTTTCCAAAATGATAAGTTTGGAATACTTTGAATAAGAAGCATGGTCGAGCACTTTTGGCCGCATAGGGACGATATGCCACATAACCATGTTGCCGAATAGTGCACTCTGCCAAGAAGTCAAATCATTAATAAGAGGATTTAGCCAAATCTTCGAGGAGATCTCTTAGAATTCTGCGTCGCCAGGGGATAAATTGTCCCAACAACCAAGAACGTCATCCCTGGCCGTTACGTGGATCGAGATGACTCAGGATCCGAACAACCGTCGCCTCATCTCCAGCCACATGTTGCTGCCTATATATATAGGGGGAAGAGGAGAGAGAATTTTTTTTTTTCATATTTTCTTATTTCCTTTTCTTCTTACTGCTACTACTATGGCCCTCAAAGTTTCTTCCTCCATCACTGCCGCTACCGCTAAGGGTAAGGAAAAGGCCAAAAGTGTTACGCCCCAGTCCCAAAATACGTAGGACCAGGAATACGCAACACGTCCAGCCGTATGTATACAAACTCCAATATATGAAAATCATATACACACGTACGCTGTATATGAATATACAATCCATCAGTGGTAATATATATTGTCATAACAAGTCACACAGAATCTATGTCTCATCCACAGCACAAATAATCAGTAGGAATAAAAGCTGAATAATAACTGGATATCCAAAATAAGTATCGAGTCTGTAGTCTGGTGGAAATAAATCCACTACAAAACGACTATAATAAAAAGTAACAAAATCTCTAAACAGTGACAGTAGATCACAGGTACTATATGGGTAAGATCTCCTCGGTCAGGTACGTAGAGTTAGGTCCAGGTCCGTACTCCTATGGGTACTCCTGCTCGTCCATATCTGGAAAGGAACCTGGTCCTCAGAGGGACGTAACAAGATACATATAAACATGCCAACAAGTACTGAAATTAAAACATCCACTGGGTCGCCTAACCGTCTAAGTATATGCAATTTGAGAACAATTTTCCAACAAGTGGGCTATCTGACCAAATAATGGGATTAGCATGATTTTCTCGGAGAATCAGAGGCCTAAAAGTATGTCGTCTTTTGAACGACAGAGGCCGCCAGTAAATATATAGGGTCATCATCACCCGTTTCTTCGGTGGAGAATCCGGACATACAGAAAAAAAGTGCAAAGGAGCCCAAATGCCTTACTTATTGTTCTCCATACCCTATGCTCTAAGCATGCCATATCCATGACACGATAAAACCTCTAAATAACTTTCAGGTCTTCTAGCATACAAAGTTTCTATCAGCAGTCATCCCTAACGCACGACTATTACGTACATGCGGCCAACCCAATACGTAGTCCGAGAGCTATATGAGATTTACAACTCGTGTAGCAACTGTGTCATGGCCAATGGACTAAATAATGCTCCATAATACTGGGGTGGTCTCATAAACAAGGTCCAATGTAATACATAAATAAAACCGAATCATGCTTCATATGGAATGTAAATAATAGTACTGTGGCAAGGTATACTTGCCGAGCAAAGTTTCGTATAGTGCCAGTGTCCCTAATAGTATTTAAGTTTGAAGAAGTGAGGGTTTAGGGTTTGGGGTGTATTGCATGGATATATATAGAGAATAAGAGGCGGTGGAGAAACTTAGTGTTTAAGAAAACTAAACTATTGCTACTGCTGTTTTCTTTCTTTCCATTGGTTTTGGTTTCGGCTGGGGGTGTTTAGTAATTTTAGTGTTAAGGAACGGTGGAATGAGAAGCTTACACGTGTGGGAAAGCAAAGCAAAGCAAAATTGGGTTTTGCTTCTGCTGCTGATATTTTCTTCTCCTAATGGTTGTGGTTTGAGTTTTACGCGCGGTGAAAGGAAGAGTTTACGCGGGGTAAAATAAGCGGTGGTTTAGTTACTGCTGCTGCTATTGTAGTTTACGCGGGGTGGTTTTGCTATTGCTGTTGATATTTACGTGTGGAGAAGTATACGCGGGGTGAGCTGCTGCTGGTATTTCCTTACTTTACGCGCGGGAGTGTGGTTAATGGGTTGCGGGTTTGTCCCAATAGAAAATTCTATCTTTCTATTCTTTCTTTTTCTTATTAATAAAAAAATCTATATATATATACATATTTATACATAGAAGATTCTAAAAATTATATTGGTGCAAACAGTTAATCTAGCAACTGTCCAACGGTTTCTCCTACATGGAATAAATTAGAATTTTTTTATAATGGCTCCATAAGTCCCCTAGATGCATAAACACCTTAAATAAATATAAATAAGATATAATTCCTCTATTTAGCTCCTAATTACCATTAAATAATTAATAATACAAATTCTAAAATTAGGGATTTTATATTCTACCAAACTTATAAAAATTTAGTCCTCGAAATTAAAACTAAACCACGGTAGAAGTCAATGATGGTATAAGATATAATTTAACAAAGTAAATTTATACCTTCGTCTGCGAATAGGTTCGGAAAACGTTGGCGCATGTCATCCTCGCGCTCCCAAGTAGATTCTCCTAGCGAACCATGCTTCCATGCTATACGGACTAAGGGAATAGACTGGTTCCTTAATACTTTCTCTCGTCGATCGAGAATTTCCACGGGTTGCTCTTGATATGACAAGCTGGTCCCAATGGTGATCTTCGAGTGGTCAAGAATATGGCTGCTATCTGCCACATATCGCCTGAGCTGCGACACATGGAATATGTCATGTACTCCCTCAAGTGAAGGTGGTAGCGCAAATCGATATGCTACTTCTCCCACTCTCTCTAGCACGTCAAATGGTCCAATATACCTTGGACTTAACTTGCCATGCCCTCCGAATCGAATAGTGCCTCTGGTAGGTGATATCCTTAAGAAGACATGATCGCCCTCTTTAAATTCCAAGGGATGACGATAAAGATCTGCCCACTGTTTCGGCCTGTCTTGTGCTGCTCGCAAGTGTCCTTATATCTTCTTAACTGTCTCCACGGTGTTGATTACTAACTCTGGTCCCAGAATCTGACGTTCTCCCACGTCACTCCAACACACAGGAGATCTACACTTCCTTCCATACAATGCTTCAAACGGAGCCATCTGAATGCTTGCTTGATAGCTATTGTTGTAAGAAAACTCCACAAGATGTAGGTGGTCCTCCCATGATCCTCCAAAGTCTAACATACAAGCCCTCAACATATCCTCCAATGTCTGAATAGTACGTTCTGACTGCCCATCTGTTTGTGGGTGATAAGATGTACTGAATTTCAAACGAGTTCCAAGGCTTTCTTGTATGCTCCTCCAAAATTGTGATATAAAGCGTGAATCTCTGTCTGATACAATGCTGACTGGTACGCCGTGCAATCTTACAATCTGCCTCATATATAAGTCAGCCAAAGATTTTGTAGATTGGCCAACTCTAAAAGGTAAGAAATGGGCTAACTTCGTGAGTCTATCTACTATTACCCATACTGCATCTCTATTATTGGGACTCTTGGGAAAACCTGTAACAAAGTCCATAGTGATGTGTTCCCACTTCCACTCTGGAATCGGGAGTGGTTGCAATAACCCTGTTGTTCTCTGGTGCTCCGCCTTTACTTATTGACATACCAAACATTTAGCTACAAAGTGAGCTATCTCTCTTTTCATTCCATGCCACCAAAAGTGCTGTCGCAAATCACGATACATCTTGGTGCCTCCAAAATGAATATAATATATCGAACTATGAGATTTTGTCATCAGCTCCTGTCGAATTTCTCCATTTGTAACATAAAGACGATTACCACATCGTAATGTCCCATCATCATGGATATGCAGTCTATCTGCTCTTCGGCCTCTGTTCTTTCTTTTAATCTTCTGAATCTGGCATCTGTAGGCAAGGCTGTCTTGATTCTCTCTACTAGTGATGATTGTACTTGTAAATTGGCTAGTATTCCGTCTGCTCCAAGTAATATCACTTCAATGCCAAGACATTGCAAGTCCTTTAATAATTCTCTCTATGTCGTCAAAAAATAAACTGTTGGCTTCCGGCTTAATGCGTCTGCTACAACGTTAGCCTTGCTTGGATGATAATGTAGCTCTATCTCAAAATCTTTCATCAACTCGAGCCATCGACGTTGCCTCATATTTAACTCTTTTTGTGTGAAGACATATTTGAGACTTTTGTGGTCTGTATATATTTCCACTCGTTCCCCATATAAGTAATGTCTCCATAACTTCAGAGCAAATACAACTGCTGCAAGTTCCAAGTCATGAGTTGGATAATTCTTCTCATGTACTCGTAATTGCCTAGATGCATATGCAATCACCTTGCCATGCTGCATTAATATGCATCCCAAGCCTTTCTCTGATGCGTCACTGTAGATCACATAGCCTCCTGATCCTGATAGAATAGTTAATACTGGTACTGAAGTCAGTCGCTTCTTTAACTCCTCGAAAGCGGCTTTACACTCGTTGGTCCATATGAACTCTTGATCTTTGCAAGTCAACCGAGTCATAGGCGTTGTTATCCTTGAGAAGTTCTCCACGAACCATCGGTAATATCCTGCAAGTCCAAGGAAACTTCTCACTTCTGCTGCTGATTTAGGAACAGGCTATGTCTCAACTGCCGAGATCTTTTCTGGATCAACAGAAATACCATCTCTTATAACGACATGCCCAAGAAATGAATCATTGTCCAAGAAGAACTCATATTTACTGAGTTTTGCATATAACTGCTCTCTTCTCAAGGTCTCTAGAATAATCTGCAGGTGCTTCTCATGCTCCTCGTGGCTCTTTGAATAGACAAGTATATCATCTATGAAGATGACCACGAACTGGTCCAAATACTAATGGAAGACTCGATTTATTAAGTCCATAAAGATAGCTGGAGCATTGGTCAATCCAAATGGCATGACCAAGAACTCATAGTGTCCATATCTTATTTGGAATACTGTCTTCGGGATGTCCTCCTTCCGTACTTTCACCTGGTGATATCCTGATCTCAAATCTATCTTTGAGAACATCTTGGATCCACTAAGCTGATCAAATAGGTCATCAATGCGTGGTAATAGACATTTATTCTTTACTGTTACTGTATTCAAGGCTCTATAGTCAATGCATATACTCACTGACCCAACTTTCTTTGGTACAAACAACACTAGTGCTCCCCAGGGTGATGCACTTGGTCGGATGAAACCTTTCTCTTCTAGTTTTTTCAATTGTGTCTTCAGTTCATCCATCTCCTTCTTCGCCAGTCTATAAACATGTGATGCTATGGGTACTGCTCCTGGTGTTAATTCAATCGAAAACTCTACGTCTCTATCCGGGGGTTATCCAGGCAATTCTGCTGGAAAGAGGTCTTGAAATTCTAAAATAATGGGATGATAGACAACATCGTCCATTGCGAGCTACATACCATCAAGGATTTCTATGGATCCTCGTGCAAACTCAAATTCAGGCTGGCCTTGTACCTTGAAAAGAATGCTTCCTCCAAAGCAATCGAAGAAAGCATGTTACTTGCTTAGCCAGTCCATTCCAAGCACAATATCAAAAGTCGACATAGGAAGGACTAAGAGTCGGGCATTCATCTCTCTGCCACGTATCACTATAGAATACGATCTACAAATTCTACTAATAGGTATAACTCCTCCCCCGGTAAGAATTCTAATACAATTAGGTAAAGGTGTGGAGGCAATATTGTGTTTGGCAATAAAACTAGATGATATGAATGAGTAGGTGGCTCCCGTATCAAATAATATTGTGGCAGGAAAAGTAAAAGCAAGAGTGATACCTGCTATGACATCAATCTCCTGATTCAGGTTATCCACTTCCATTACAAAAGCTTGTCCGTTCCTCTGTGGCTGTCCATGATTAGCCCTCAGGTACTGATCCTCCTGGGTAGGTAGTGGTGGTCCTCGCTGGAATCCCCCTGTTGTTGGAGGTCGAGGTGCTCCTGGTCTTATCATCTGCTGAGCTGGCTTGGGTGCTGGAAGTGCTAGCCTCTGTGCTGGCGGTGGAAGTGTCGATGCTTATTGCATAGGACAATCCTTCAATATATGCTTTCAAGAACCACATCTCATACACTGTCCTAGGCGGACTCGACAGTCCCTCGAGATGTGCCCGCGTCTCCCACAATAATTGCATTGAGGTTTTTCTGGAATCTGGTATGGTCCTGCTCTGTGTTGGTACTGCTGTTGTTGAGCTAAAGGACGTCTAATATGTCCTCCTTATTGTGTCCTTGTCGGTCTTGGTTGTGTCCTCAGCTGGCCTCCTTTTCCTTGGCTGATAGTTTCTTGCAATATGGCTTCGGTTAGTAACTCGGCATAAGAGATTCGGGATTGGGAGTTAGTATAGTGTTGGAGCTCTTTAATCAGTCCATGATGAAACCTCTTAGCTTTGGCCAAGTCATCTGGTATCAAGGCAGCGCCATATTTACTAAGGCGACTAAACTCAACATCATACTCATCCACTATTCGGTTCCCCTGCTCCAGGTGGAGAAACTAATCATATAATGTATCTCTGACGGTGTCCGGGAAGTACTTCCTTTCAAAGCACTCTAGGAACTGCTTTCAATTCTGGTAGGTACCCAGCTGGCATTCTATGGATTCCCACCAGTGATGAGCATTACCATCTAGAAGCGTCCTCACACCTGTCATCCACAGCTCTGTAGGTAGCTGCGATGCTTCTAATAACTTCCGAGTGTGAGTGATCCAGTTGGTAGTTTCTTCTGGACTCTCAATGCCTTTGTACGGCCTTGGACCCATCTGTACAAAGTCTTTTACCGAACCAACTCTAGCTCGAGGTTCTAGAGCTAGTGCTTGAGCTGGCACAGTAGTCTTTGCAGCCATCCTTTCAAGTGCTGCTAGGAACTCTTGTCTCTGTTCTGTTGCTTGCTGTCTCTGTTCTGCAGCTAGTGTGGTAGCCTGTTGTTGCTGTTCCCTCATTATCATCTGGAAGAATTGGAACAGTTGAGCCTTACCATCCTGTGGTGTTGATGAGGCTGGGAGGTTCCCATTTGGTGGAACAAGAAAGTCAGATGGAAATGGATTATGAATCTGTCCCTCTGGTCCTGAAAGTCTAGGATTCGTTGAGGTCCCCCCTTGAGTTTGACCATTGACTCCAGGAGTTGTGTCACTATCGGTGACAGTACATCCCTTCTGCATATCCATTTTTCTGCAGGTGATGTACACAACGTTTAGAAGAAGTACAGGAATGATGCAAGCATTAGATAGAAATGTAGAAGCATAAAATATGTCGGGGAATGGTCTGCGTATTTCACAGTCAAAAACTTACAACATACATGAAGCCTCTCCTGTGTAAAACAGGGCTTCAAGGTGGTTGGCATAAAGTAAGACTTCAGAGCTGTCTGCATAAAACAGAGAGTTGAGAAAATTTCAGAATTGTCTGGGTAAAAGTTTGCGTAAAGGATATGCTGCGTAAAATCTGCGCGTAAAAGATCGGCTGCGTAAAAGATACGCTATGAAAAATCTGGCTGTAAAGTCTTGCTATACTTTCTGCGTAAAGCTTGCACGAAAGGTCTGCACATAAAATCTGATGCGTAAACTCTGCGCGAAAAATTCTAACATATGTTGTAGCGTAAAGTTGTTCGAGTAATCCTCGGATGAATTTGTCAGATAATTCAGTGAACCTGACATCTGACAAAAGTACTGCACGATGATCGAGAGGACGGCTGTGATGATGATTTGCACAGAGACCCAGGTTATCGTTTAGCGATATATTTAATTCAAAGTCGTTTATACGCTTCCAATGAGGAAGAAAGGTTTAAGGCTTCTGAATACGCTGCCTAGCCTATTCGGACAGAAATAAATTTTTACCCTCAAGATGAGACAAAATCAGACGCTAAGTCAAAAAAGCTATTTCTGCACAGGGCTCGAGACATATCTCTGTATTTAATGCACGAGATTTGGTTCTTAATTGGTCATGACTGGGAAAGCTAAAGCTAAGACTGTGATAATACGCTCACTTCTCCATTCTTATATTTTACGTCTAATCAAGCTATTTACGCTGGTTTCAAGAATCATCTGGTTTACGCTGGGTATTTACCTATGTGGCTTTCATGTCGTCTTATACGCAGGATTTAGGAGCACTATTTGAACGTGGTTAGCATTTGTTATAACTGCAACATAAAGTAGGCATAACTACAATGTAAAATAGGTAATCTCCTGCAGCTTAAGTAGGTAATCATAGCTTGGCTTTTTACGCCAACAAGACAGCCAGTTGGCTTTTTACGCCAACAAGGGTAAAGGGTTTTTGGAGAAAAACATAAGGAAGAATAAGGTTTAATCAATTGTGGATGAGATCCTTATACTCTATTCCTATACATAGGCTTGTTTGGTACAGTTACGTAACCTAGACAGTATATTCTGGACCTGCATGGGCCACCACCAAAAATATGTCATGCCCCAGTCCCAAAATACGTAGGACCAGGAATACGCAACACGCCCAGCCGTATGTATACGAACTCCAATATATGGAAATCATATACACACGTACGCTGTATATGAATATGCAATCCATCAGTGGTAATATATACTGTCATAACAAGTCACACAGAATCTATGTCTCATCCACAGCACAAATAATCAGTAGGAATAAAAGCTGAATAATAACTGGATATCCAAAATGAGTATCGAGTCTGTAGTCTGGTGGAAACAAATCCACTACAAAACGACTATACTGAAAAGCAACAAAATCTCTAAACAGTGGCAGTAGATCACAGGTACTCTGAGGGTAAGATCTCCTCGGTCAGGTACGTAGAGTCAGGTCCAGGTCCGTACTCCTGTGGGTACTCCTGCTTGTCCATATCTGGAAAGGGACCAGGTCCTCAGAGGGACGTAACAAGATACATATAAACATGCCAATAAGTACTGAAATAAAAACATCCACTGGGTCGCCTAACCGTCTAAGTGTATGCAATTTGAGAACAACTTTCCAACAAGTGGGCTATCTGGCCAAATAATGGGATTGACATAATTTTCTCGGAGAATCAGAGGCCTAAAAGCATGTCGTCTTTTGAACGGCAGAGGCCGCCAGTAAATATATAGGGTCATCATCACCCGTTTCTCCGGTGGAGAATCCGGGCGTACAGGCAAAAAGTGCAAGGGAGCCCAAACGCCTTACTTATTATTCTCCCCACCCCATGCTCTAAGCATGCCATATATATGACACAATAAAACCTCTAAATAACTGCCAGGTCTTCTAGCATACAAAGTTTCTATCAGCAGTCATCCCTAACGCACGGCACTTACGTACAGGCGGCCAACCCAATACGTAGTCCGAGAGCTATATGAGACTCACAACTTGTGTAGCAACTGTGTCACGGCCAATGAAATAAATAATGCTCCATAATACTGAGGTGGTCTCATAAACAAGGTCCAATGCAATACATAAATAAAACAGAATCATGCTTCATATGGAATATAAATAATAGTACTGTGGCAAGGTATACTTGCCGAGCAAAGTTTCGTATAGTGCCAGCGTCCACAATAGTGTTTAAGTTTGAAGAAGTGAGGGTTTAGGGTTTGGGGTGTATTGCATGGATATATATAGAGAATAAGAGGCGATAGGGAAACTTAGTGTTTAAGAAAACTAAACTATTGCTACTGCTGTTTTCTTTCTTTCCATTGGTTTTGGTTCCGGCTGGGGGTGTTTAGTAATTTTAGTATTAAGGAACGGTGGAATGAGAAGCTTACACGTGTGGGAAAGTAAAGCAAAGCAAAATTGGGTTTTGCTTCTGCTGCTGATATTTTCTTCTCCTAATGGTTGTTGTTTGAGTTTTACGCGCCGTGAAAGGAAGAGTTTACGAGGGGTAAAATAAGCAGTGGTTTAGTTACTGCTGCTGCTGCTGTGGTTTACGCGGGATGGTTTTGCTATTGCTGTTGATATTTACGTGCGGAGAAGTATACGCGGGGTGAGCAGCTGCTGGTATTTCCTTACTTTACGCGCGGGAGTGTGGTTAATGGGTTACGGGTTTGTCCCAATAGGAAATTCTATTTTTCTATTCTTTCTTTTTCTTATTAATAAAAAAATCTATATATATATATATACATATTTATACATAAAAGATTCTAAAAATTATATTGGTGCATACGGTTAATCTAGCAACTGTCCAACGGTGTCTCCTACATGGAATAAATTATAATGGCTCCATAAATCCCCTAGATGCATAGACACCTTAAATAAATATAAATAAGATATAATTCCTCTATTTAGCTCCTAATTACCATTAAATAATTAATAATACAAATTCCAAAATTAGGGGTTTTGCAAAAAGCAAGGGAATGGTCGTGCCGCTGTGGCGGACCCTCCGCTATTTTCCTCCGACGTTCAGCCATCGATCAAGGGTTGGTCTTGAACGAGGAAGATGAACTGATTCTCCAAACCGCAGTATCACCCCACTTTTTCAAATTTGGGTATTTTGGTTATTTTGAATATCTATTATTTTTAGTAATTAATAATTATTATAGTGCTATTTAATTATAATTAGTGGACTAGCCTATTAGTTAGACTTGACACTTGTGAACCCAATTATAATTTTTATGACAACTTGTGAGCCCAACGTGGACCAAGCCCATTGAAACCTATTCCCCCTAATTAATTAGGAGAATTTGGCAAATTTGCATTAGTGTAAAAATTTTCCAAAATAGCCTCCCAAATTATTTTTCCATAATTCACCATGTAGGGGAAAACTAAACATTTGGAGGTGACTTGAGGAATAGGGAAAGGCGCCGGCCACTTTAAGAGGGGTCTTCTCTCTCTCTCTCTCTCTCTCTCTCTCCTCTTTATTTTAATTTATTTAGATTCCCAAATTCATATATCCCCAATTTCCTCATTCCTCCATCAATTCACCATCAATTCAATTATATTCTCCCTTATTTTCCTCCCTGAAGGATCTTTGGAGCTTGGAGTAGCAAAGAGCACAAGGAAAAGGAGCTTTGGTGGAAGAGATCATGTCCGGATCGTGTCCATTGTGCATTTTATTGGGAATCCATCTCCCAATAGGTATAGATCTGAATTTTCCTTTATTCTAACTTCTAAATCATGTATTTGACCATTATGAACCACCCTATGACATAGGACTACCAATAGGAACAAGTTCTAGGCCAATTGGTTGTATATAAAGAATTCTACATAGATTTTTGTATGTATTTTAGAGGAATTACGAGATTTACACATCAATTATGTGTCATGAGACCAATTAGATCTAATTAGACTTAGATCAGGGTTATGGGACTGGGTAACGTATCCACAATTGGATGCGATTAGGTCGTATCATGATACGGTACGATACCCTGTGATACAGAGCTTAATTTGGGTGTTTTATGCAATTACTCCTCAATTCTCATTATAACAAGTTATTTTAGTTGTATTATAAAGTATTATATATTTATATATGTTAATTTTGAGGAATTATGGTTGTTGACACTTGAGTTGGATACGCATCATGAGTATCCTACTTGCACACTCTAGATGTTTGACGAAATAACTTTTAGTGTGTGTTTATAGAGGACCCACACCTAGTACGTGGGTTTTGACTTGGGGTGCTATCAGTTAGTTAAGGAGATACATCACCAGGTATTAGGTGAGTTAAACATAGGGGGGAGTACTGCTGTTGTGTTGCAGTGCACACAATTGTTCTTGGCAACTAAAATAGGGTAACAACAGCTGTTTAGGCAGTGGGCATGAGGTATCAACTAATTGCTGTGGGATGAGGGATGACAAGGGGATCTGTATCAGACATTTGGGGAGGCCAAGTGGTAGCAGAAGTAACAACAATATATGGAGGAGAGGTCGGGCACTGTGTTTAGGAGGGAAACGTGTGTATGAGTGATTGAGGCATGGCTTTATGGCTAGGTGGCCTATGGATGAGAGAGGAAGGGGGTGATCTGATTACTTGCTGTCATTGCGTTATTGTTGTTGTTTTTGTTATAGCAATAATGTAGCAAGAAGAGTTAATAGCTACATGTGTATGAGTTGTTGTAGATAACACAATGTGTATTGAATGCACTGTATACGTGTTATGAACAAGCCTATACGATTGATGAGGGGAATAACTATAAATTATGGATTGTTATATGTAACTGAGCAATAGAAATAATAGGTAGGCAGTTTGAAGGAGGACCTTGAAACTGACAGTGCACTTGAGTGCACTGTCTTGATAAGAGAACAATAGTTGTAGTATCTATGGAGTATTGCATTAAGATTGGCGTGCACCCCTGAGTGTTCAGTTTAGATAGGTAGGTTATTGGTATCAGATAAGTGAAATAGGGTATTGTCTATTATTTGGGGTGTGATACTGATACCTGGATCTCTATTTGAACAACATCCTTGCTGTAAACTTGGTGTCAAGACTGGGGTAGAGGTATACAGAGGAGAATGTGCTCTAGGTGTATCCAAGTGTATTTTGGGATGGTGTATCAGTATGCTAGAAGTGTACCAGTGAGTTAGTAAGGTGATTAGTCGGGTAGGAGTGCAATACTGTGCATCAATGTTAGCATGTAAGAGGGAACTGTGAAGATGTTCAGAACAGTTGCAGTAGGTTAGAGGGGTGGGTTCAGAGTTAGTGAGTACTAGTATTAGTTAGTATTGGTTAATGAAGGAAAGTTAGTTGATATCAGAGGTAAGTTATGACAGTTAGCTACCAGTTAGTATAAGATGTTGGTTAGTACAAGTCAAGTTAAGTAATATACTAATATCAGTTAGTATAGTAGTAAGTGTCAGTTATAGATTAGAGTATTAGATATGAGTTATATACTAAGTATTGGTATTATCTTTTATTGTTAGTTTATTTAGTAAATAGTAGATAGTATATTGTTATCGTTCATTATCAGTTAGTAGATTAGTGTATATAGAAATGTAAGTTAGTATCAGTTAAGGATATAGTTAAGGTATGTAAGTATAGTTATTGAGTTATTACCAATATAGATTTAACAACTAATATGGGAAGTTACCTTAGTATTAACACCCATTATAGTTCATACATTTAGGTAATGACCTTGTAGACCTACACTAACTAGTATTAGCTAGTTAGTAACCAATATAGACCAATTACCTTAGTATGGACCTAGAATATCATTATTTAGCTCATTTTAGCATTTTATTACTTCATTACACCATTTAACATAATATTTTCTAAATAGGATTGTGTGACACCAACTTGGACATCGAGAGAGACACTTTGCTCCGGACCAGAGGCGAGTATATTTCTCTGTTAGTTTTTATTTCATGATAGTGTATATATAATATGTTCTAGAACTATTTACTTGGTTCCGATATAATAGCTACACGGACAGGTACTAAATGGATCCTGTCATGGGATGTTATCCCCTACCGTATTTAGCGGGTACTCCTTCACATGTATTTTATCGTGTGTATTAGATATTAATTTTTGTGTACTTCGTGTTCACACACTGCTCATGTTCAGTGTGCTTATATTTATGTTTGTAATCGTGATTGAATCCATGAGTATTCGTTAAGGACGGGGGAGTAGAAGTTGGTTATATGATCAAGACCAAGTATATTCGTGTACATGTCGATTATATATCACATGTGTAATCAAGTTACCATATTGTATTCGTGTTTAACCTAACCCGATCACATAACAAACTTGTACTCTATGGCACATTATTTAGTTTATTAATTTTCATCATTTGTCATTATTCATATTGTCTTTTCTTTCATTCCAGTATTTCATATATTCACTCTAGTTTATTGTTATTTTCTATTGCTAGTTATCTTATATTCTTTTCTATTATTTATCATATATGCTCTACCATGTATTTGGAACTGCTTTCAGAGGTATATACTTTGCTCCAATCCTGATTTGATATTTTTTTAGATGATTAGCATGTGGATCAGTGTCCCACTTATTACGGGCCGCATGACGGTGAGCCATTAGACGATTCATCCCTAGAGCAGGAGGAGCTAGTGCCAGTGACCGAGGAGGCCTAGTTTTATATTTTTGGATATTGTATTAGTCTAATTTCTAGACTCATGGCATGTATATTTTATTTTGGGAGTGGCTATGTCTAGACTTATGGGTTTGGACTTGTGGATGTATTGTGACTCTTATTTTCTCGCTTTTATTCCATATCGTGCTTTCATCCTCCTTTAGTTTTATTTTGTGATTGAGTATTGTTTACCATTATCATATACCATATTATTCCTCCGTCTGGAGTTGATATAACATTGATATGTACCATATATATATATATATTGTATGAGATATTTAGTTAGTATGGTTGACCCAAACAATATTCTACCGTCGATGCTGTGGCGTAGGCTAAGCGTTGTTCACTACTCTTACCCCTATACCGGGTATGGATCGTGACAGGCAGAGACACATGTGCACAGTTTGACGCATAGATTCGTCTGTGCACTAATTTCTCACTGCCGCATGGGTAGCCACATAGGCAACCATGCCGCATAGTAACTTATGCCCCATGGGAGACCATGCCGCATGGGAGACCATGCCGCATATACAACGATGCCGCATAGTCGTATGGTTTGGTTTAGCCGCATAGGCCATCCAGCCGCATGAGCATACCCTTCTAAATATTTGAAGTTCTGATCATGCTCTTTCATGGTTTTTGCAGTAACTCTGCCCACTGCACCCTCTGGTGAAGTGGTCCTTGGTCACGTTATGCTTCCATTGAATATGAACCATAGGGACCTGACCACAGCCGTCAAGACCCAGATCAACAAAAACCTCCCTCCAGGACGTCAACAGAAGATTATCGAGCAGTCGCGTGGCTTCTTGTTGAGCCAAATAAACTCAGGGGAGATCCCTGCTGGCGATGGACCACACTTTTACAAGAAGTCATACTTCTTGTTCGGGGATGCACTAGAATCTTTTCAACCTGAGCTGGGGACGACTAGGGAGAATTGGCCTTTCACCTTCCATAGGACCGAGATAACGTTTCCTTCTTTTGAGTGTCACCCGCCTTTGTCGGATCTGAAGGTGATGATGGGTCCACACCGGAAGGGCTGAAACTTGATCCCTGAGCCGCAGGGGCTCTCCTTGGCCACATTCGGGCTGGAAAGAATAAGGGAGAGTTTTATAGCGTGAAGGAGTCATCCTCGTACTCCTTGATTGGATTGAAGCCAGGCCTTATCGTGAGTGATCTAGGACCGAATCTTAATATATATGCGGCGGGCACCTTCCTTCATCGGGTCGCCAAGAAGGGAACTTACCCCTTGGGGCAGTTGCGGGTTCTCATCTGGGATCATTATAACGAGACTTGGTGCCGCTTGACCTTGTGGATCTTGAAGAAATATGAGAAAGAGCTCCAGGCTGCTGATTTATTTTTACTATGAGGGGTACATACCACGGTTTAGAGATGAACTGCCCTTTATTCATGGCGCTGATGGATTTGTACAACCTTCGTATTGGGATTTTCTTTATGCCTGGTGGCGAGATGGGATTGGCTCTGCATGAGATGCACGCTGTCTCGAGACTTTCCTGGGGCGATGAATCCTATGAAGAGTATACTCCGAGTAATAAAAAACTCGGGGAATTGGGAGAGAAGAACCCGAAGATGCTAGTGGTGTACAAGGAACTATTATGCTATCACGGTATCTGCCAGCGATCATTGAAGAAGAAGAAGAAATCAACCGAGGGGTCCTCTCCTCATATTACAACTTGGGCTCATCATCTTTTTTTGGTATTCAAGGAGTCCACTAGAGTTCGTATTCGGGCACAGTGATCCGAACATGAAGTGGTTGACTTCATCTGGGAGCTGAGGGAATAGGCCGCCCCCACAGCGAAAGACATGGAGGGTTCCTCGGAGGAAGAGGAAGAACCTGTTAACGAACTGGGTGACCTGGAGGGGGAGCTCAGCTACTTTCTCATGGATATCCACAAGTTATCCGCCAAGACTGTACTGGCGGGATACTTGATGATCTGGTTGGGTAACTGCATAGTCCCTGGAGGATATTGGACAATAAAGAGGATCAACCCCACTCTCATTCTTCCGGCTGTAAAGTTGGCTTTTAGCTACAAGTTTGTCACATTCTAATTCCGAAGAATTGATAGTCGTCCCCCGGGTGTGATGCCGTACGTGGCTAGGTTGCGCAACGTACAAGGCCAAGGTATATTATATAACGAGCACATATTCAGAGTACACAGATAATTAAAACACAATGTTGAAACATGAAAAAGTTCTCGTTATTGATAATGAACATCTTTTGCAAAATCTTGAATGAGTCGAATAATTGTCGCACAGGCTTACAAAAGTGGACTCAAAATAAGATAACTATCATGTACATTATATCCTTTTACTAAAACTTCAAAGCTATAGACACCGTCGGGCGAAGCTATCGCCTTTCCTCGGAGCAGCATAAGTTATGTGCTTGAGCTCCTGGAACTCCAAAATGTTTCTTCGAAGGGACGATCAGGGCGTGCCGGTAGGTGGACTAGATTGGAAAGCCTCTCCAGCTTCCTTTATGATCTCCTTGGTTCGGGGAACCTGTTGCAACGAGGGTCAATACATCAAAATGCACTGGTGAAGATGAGCTAACCCAACTACACCAATCAACACGTTGTTTATATAAAATATACAAGTTATTATGTGTCTTTCTATCTTGTCTTAGTCTATTTTATAACCAAGTATTAGATATGAAAGTTTACTAAAATAAACATGCCACCGTTCGGTGACTTTTATCTGTCCGTCTGAACCACCTGCACAATATTTACCATGACCTTCTGCCACGAAGATATAGTTAGCTTGCACAGTTTAAATATACGAGGGGATCACTGGCATGATGCCATAATGGAAGAAGTCTTGAATGAGGATGGTATGCAACGAAAGCACGTGAGGCGCTACACACCATCCCGTCCAGTTCGTGAGACTATCGTGAAGTTCCGTCATGATCGGATTATTGCCAGTGCCCCAACGACTGTCCGCAGGAATCCTGAACCTTGTGCACAAGTTGTCCGTGATCTAGCAATGTATATACTAAGTTATTAATTGATGTAGTTCAAGCAACATGAGCACGAGACAAGTAATATGGCATGATCTATTTGCATAGTCTCCCTGATCAGTTTATTTCATAGCAAGGTATGTTCTATACATAGAACAATTATAGATGAAGTATATATTCTAACTAGAATTTAAACACGATGAAAGAATATTCTAAGTGAAACTAGCATGCAACAAGGTAACCGTTCACAAGTTTGTTGACAAGCACAGGTAATCCAAGTCTATCCCTTTTTATCTTGACATCTTTTAGTTATTATGGTATCGTTTGATCAAAAAAATCAAGAGGGCAAAATTTTAGTTGTGAAGACTTGGAAGAAGGGTCAATTAAGTCAAATTATAGACACTCACAAGTTGGTAGGGAGAGGAAAAGAAAAATTGGGTGCTTCTAGACTCTGCTTGCGCGACACCTACTGCACGATCACCTACATTGCCATAAACAGATGATCAATACCACTTCTCCTCTTTCCAAGCTTGAAATAAAAATATAATTCAATGAACGAAAGCAATAAAATCCATCAAAATCGTTCAAGAAAACAAAAATCCAAAAACCAACTCAAAAAAGCACGAAAGCAACAAGGCGACAACGAAAACTAGGCAAAAAAACTTGCAGCGGAGAGGTCCCTCTTGTCTCTGCTGCTAAGTCAATCCCTGGGGAACGGTCCACTGAATATGAGAATCAATTCCGAAGAAAAAAATCCATAATGAGAAAAAGATCTTGATTCAATCTATCTCGATCGAACGATACTGATAGTATTTCTTAGCCGTACTCCCCGAAAAGGGGGAACGGGTTACCACATCCTAACCAACTAATAGAAAATTTTGTGAACAAAACTTAGGAATAGAACCTACCACTATAAAACAATGAAGAAAACTTTTCCTTCATCTCAGACTCAAGCTCCCAGGTCGATTCATCAATCGAATGATTTCTCCAAAGCACGCACATGAGAGGAACCGAACGACTTCGAAGCAGCTTCTCCTTGTGATCCAATATCCACACAGGGTATTCAACTTATGTCAACTCCACCTTCAAGTCCAGTTGATCAAGATCCACCACATGACTCGGGTCGTACACGTACTTCCTAAGCTATGAAATATGGAAGATATCGTGCACTTCAGATAGTGACGGTGGCAGGGCAATCTGATATGCGACTGGGGTGACTTGCGTAAGTATTTTGAGTGGGCCGACGAATCTTGGGCTTAGCTTCCCTTTTGCTCCAAATCTGATAACTCCTCGGATGGGCGAGACTTTGAGAAATAAACGATCACCTTCTAAGAACTCAACAGGTCGACGGTGCGCGTCTGAGTAAATTTTCTGATGGCCTTGTGCTATCTTCAGCCGTTCGCGGATCAAATGGATATTTAACACGGTTTGTTCTATGAGCTCCGGACCAAGAATTTGTCATTCACCAACTTTATTCCAACAGATAGGGGATCTACACTTTTGCCCATATAATGCCTCAGACGGTGCCATTTGAGTGCTAGATTGATAGCTATTATTGTATGCAAATTTGGCTAACGGTAGATGCATGTCCCAACTTGACTTCAAGTCCAAGGCACATAGCTATATCATGTCTTCAAGGATTTGGTTTATCCGCTCTGTCTGGCCGTCTGTCATCAAGGATTTGGGAACTGAACTTTAACTTTGTTTCCATTGCTGACTGAAGTCTCTCCAAAAAGCATGATAAGAATCGTCTATCTCGATTGGAGACAATGGATACGGGCACACCGTGGAATCGAACGATCTTGTTGGTAGATCTGTACCAGACGGTCGGCACTCCAAATAACTTTGATAGGCAAAAAGTGAGCTAACATGGTAAGTCGATTGACGATAACCCAGACGTCATCGTTTCTCCGTTGCGTCTTTGGCAAACCAACAATAAAAACTATCGTTATGTGTTTCCATTTCTACTCCGGTATAGCAAGGTTCTACATGTCTCTGCCCGGCTTCTGGTGCTTGGCCTTTACTCTCTGACAAGCCATGCATTACGACACAAACAGCGCCATATTCCTTTTCATGTTGTGCCACCAAAATATCGTATGGAGGTCTCGATACTTCTTTGTGCTTCCTGGATGTGAAGTGTAACTTACATAGTGGGCTTCAGTGAGTATCTCTTTTCAGAGGTTTGCATCGTTAGGAACACACAATATTTTCTTCACCCGCATCATTCCCTCCATGCTCACCACAATTTCTGTCGCCTTTCCTGCTAAGATAAGATCACGCATCTTCTCTAGGAACATATTGTCCTTCTGAGCAGACTTAACTTTCTCCAATAAGTCCGGTTCGAGGTACAAGTGAGCCACTTGCACCCCCTTTTTGTATCTGATTCAGAGTATAATGCCCAAACTTTTGAGATCCCTTCACAGTCTGTCATCGATAGGTAAGCTCCTAATAAACACTCGACTCAGTGCATCAGCTACAACATTGCCCTTGCTCGATGTATATCTGATTATCAAGTCAAAGTCACTAAGGAGTTCAAGCCAACGTCATTGCCATAGATTTAAATCCTTTTGAGTATAGAGGTACTTGAGGCTTTTGTGATCCGTGAAGATTTCATACGGTACGCCATAGAGGTAATGCCTCCATAACTTCAACGTGAACACCACCGCTGCAAGTTCCAGATCATGCGTTGGATAGTTTCTTTCGTGAGGCTTTAACTGCCTCGACACAAAGGCTATCACCTTGTCCCTCTGCATAAGGACACATCCCAAACCCTTTCCTAAAGCGTTACTATAGATCTTACAATCATCGGGTCCGTCCGGAAGAGTAAGAATTGGTGCCGAGACGAGTCCTTGCTTTAATTCCACAAATAAAGCTTCACAGTCGTCCGACCACGCGAACGTTACTCCTTTCTAAGTGAGATGAGTCAGAGGTGAAGCAATCCTTGAAATCTTTTATGAATATCCTGTAGTAGTCTGCTAGACCAAGGAAGCTCCGAATATCGGTGGCCGAATCGGGTCTCTTCTACTTCACGATGGATTCAACTTTCTTTGGGTCGACTGAGATGCCCTCCAAGGAAATGATGTGCCCGAGAAAAGATATGATGTCCAACCAGAACTCGTACTTGCTTAGCTTCGCGAATAACTTATTGTCTCAAAGAGTTTGAAGCACCATCCACATGTGTCCTGCGTGTTCATCCTTATTCTTCGAGTATACTAAGATATAGTCTATTAATACTACCACAAACTTATTGAGGAATGGTCGGAACACACGGTTCATCAAATCCATGAATGTGGCAGGAGCATTCATCAGTCCGAACGATATGACAAAAAACTCATAATGGCCATAGAGGGTCCAAAGTGCCGACTTCGGCATGTCCTCTGGCTTGATCTTTAATTGGTGGTAGCCATAACGAAGGTCAATCTTCGAAAATATTGACGCCCCTTACAGCTGATCAAAGAGGTCGTTGATCCGGGGCAGAGGATACTTATTTTGGATAGTGACCTTGTTTAGCTCCCATAGTCTATGCAGAGTCACAATGTCCCGTCTTTCTTCTTTATAAAAGTACAGGTGCATCCTAAGAAGAAATGCTCCAACGAATATATCCATGGTCAAGCAGTTCTTGTAGTTGATACTTTAACTCCTTTAGTTCAGCAGGGGCCATTCGGTATGGGGTTTGGAAATTAGTTGGGTATTTGGGAAGTTATTGATGGTAAACTCAATTTCTTGGTCGGGTGGCATGCCAGGTAGTTCGCTCGAAAACACATCAGAGAATTCTGCCACAACAGAGGAAGACTCAATATTTGTACAATCCATCTGCGTATTCTGAACTGACTTTAAGTATCCCTCACATCCAGAGTGTAGCATTCGCCGAGCTGACATTACAGAAATCACCATGCAGGTTTTTGACGCATCAGTTGCTGAACCACTCATATAGAAGAATTTGGCCTCTCCAGGTAGACGGAAGATGACCCATTTCTTTTCATATTTGATAGTTGTTGAGCAAGCGCCGAGCCAATCTATCCCTAAGATGATGTCGTAATCTCGAACATCTAGGACTAACACATCGAGCGATAGTTTTTTTCCCCAATATAGACGTGACTGCCCTGACATACTGAATGAACAGGTATCTTCGTGCCCGATGGGGTACTAATACTAAGGTCTAGATATAATGGTGTCATTTCTATCATGTTTTTCACGACAAAATTTATGGATATAAAGCTATGCGTTGCACCAGAATCAAATAGCACGCGAGCATGTATGTTATTGAAAAGCAATACACCTGATACAATGGTGTCCGATGCTAGGTCCTCTTTTCGTGTTAAAGTATACACCCGGCCTTGAGCTTGACGACGCTCTTGCTGCGGTGTGCCTCGGTTGGCTTGAGGTATTATGGCATAATTTGGATGTTGAGGATGGCAAACAAAGTAGCACGAACAGTCACGAATTCCTTGGTTTGGATCACCACAAATAAGGCATAACTCGTGCTTTTTGTGACAGTTGTCGATCGTGTTCCCTGGCTTCTTACAGAAGAAACATGGTTGCCCTGGGCCTGGATTTCCTTTTTGCTGACCTCCGTTATGAGGATAATTTGAAGCGTTAATTTCTTTCGCATTGCTAGGGCGCTTGTGATTGAAAGTATGCACAGTGCTGGCATCAACCGAAGGATACTGCGATTCAAGAGAAAGGACATGGTTAAAAACTTTCCGCATAGTCAGGTATTTGAGAATGACTACGTGAAAATGGATGGAAGGTCGCAGCCACCTTCGAATCACCTTGTACGACTAGCTGCATCAGGTAGATATGAGCTTGCAAATTTGGCGAGTCGATTGAATTCGGTGGAGTACTGCTTCACCGTCATATTGCCTTGGCAGAGCTGCATAAAATCGTTCTTCTTTTACCGACGAACAGGAGGGGGTATAAAATCCTCTTCAAACGTGCCATAAAAGATAGCCCACGTGATTGTCTCGTCTTTATCGCCTACTGAGAGAGATCTTCGATCGCCTACTGAGAGAGATCTCCGATGCACGTCCCACCAATTGTGCACATTCAAACGGAGCTGTAATTGGGGACACAATACATTTTTTCTCAGGTACCTTTAGCAATTTAAAGTGATATTCAAGCTCTGTCAGCCAATCTAGAGCCATGATCGGATCCTCGGTCCCTTTGCAAGGTGTATTGCAGACCTTCTTGAAGTCGGCAAAGTCGAAGGTAGCCACTTTTTTCTTCTTTGGGATTTGAGGCATTTTGACTTCAGGCGTGGGTCGCTCCACTAGTGTCGCTGCTGTCGTTGTGCAATGGTTGGAGGCCAAGGTCAGAACGATCTGTTGTAGGACATCTACCTGCTTCTATTGGACTGCAAATCGGACTTCTAGATTGCCTTCGAACTTGCTTAGTCGCTCTTCCGCCCGCTTCTCGGCTCGTTCATGACGAGCCTCATCCCTTTGTTGGCTTGCTTCAAGCATCCATATTATTAGCTCAATCGGGTCCACAGGGGGCTTGGCTCGCTGGCTTCTGGAACTTCCCGATGTACCGAAACTACTTTCCTGGGCTTGTATCTCTCCAGGTACTAGACCTGATGCTTGCGCTTGAGTCATTCCTTTAAAAGAAAGTATCTTACATCAGGCTCATAATGTATTATGGAATCACTATATGGAACGTATCTTATTTTGGCCTAACGAGTTCAAGAGTTCGCTTAGGGAATAGATCGTTAAATGAACTTTTCCGACACGAGGGTCAAAGAAACTCGAAGCTATGCTCGGAAACAAATGTCACGTCCCAATTTCGTAGAAATGATAGTCGCCCCCCGGGCATGATGTCGTGCGTAACTAGGTTGCACAACGCATAAGGCCAACTGTAACCTACGTATCCTGAAATTCGTGCTTAAATATTATTTTTAGGTTAATTTGGGGCTAGTGGGATTTTTCCATAATTTTTTGTTAATTAAAAACTAGTAATCATAATTTTCTAGGACTTTTAAGAATTTATTTTAGGGACAAATATATTTAAAAATATCCCAAACTTTTATTTTAGGTTCTAAATAATAAAATATATTTTCTAGAATTTTTTGGAAATTTTCTGATTATTTTTAGCATTTATTTTGAGTTAATTATGAAAAACTGAATTAAAAACTAATTTCTGAAAAAAGAAAACCCAAAAGTAAATATTTCTGCCCAGTCAGCAAACAGGGGGCCCACCTGTCAGCCTCCTGCCTGTCAGTGACTGCGGGGCGGGCAGCGTTGGATGGCTGCCACGTGTCAAGATCTGAGCCGCGACTGCTTTCTCTCTCCTCTATATATATATTAGTTTAAGTTTATTTCTAGGGTTTTTCTTCAGCCGAATTTTGGAGAATTGCCATCTAGGGTTCCTTCATCTTCCAAAAGCCATTGCGCATAGCTCCTGACTCCAAATGAGGCCTAGTTTTTTGCGTTAGAAAGATATTGAGGTTAGCTTTCTGATTATATAATTTTTTTTACAAAATTATTAGTATTAAATTCTGGAAAATTCATAGAACACAGCATGTCCAAAAATAGACGTGTTTCGATGTTTTCGCGATTTCGGGAGAACCAGGAATCAGAATCATGAACCGTTTAAAGTTTCGAAAAGCTAATGTCGAGATCATTCACATATGTTTTTCCCAGAATTTAAATCGAAGTATTTATATACTGTTAATTCTGTAGAACTTCTAGGTTAGAATTTAACCATCGGTGCACGATACGAAACTTGTATGTGCCATAATTCCCAAACGAATTTGAATTTGGACGAGCCATAAATTCCAGCGTATTTTTGATGCCGAAATCTACAGGGAATCATGCATGAAAGTCGAGTTTGTGTCGGTTGACTTTTCGGTCAATAGATCGCCTCGATTTGTATGCCATGAGTCTCGAGTCGATAAATTTAGGTTCTTTTGGGCAAAAATTAGGATTTGACCTAAAAATCAGAATAATAAGATTAAAATAGAATTTTAGATTAATTATTCAAGAATTAAATAAATTAAAATAAATTATCTTTTGACATGGTAAATTGTAATACATAGGCTATTTGGACTGTGACTTGGACTCTGATTCATACCAGTAGTACGACCCCAGGCGAGTACATTCTCTGAAAGTTTCCATTATGTTGATTATCTCTATAATTCTTGTTGTATAGCATACATGACTCTGACACTGTTCTTTACACGAGTTGGCATCATCGAGACCTGTCACGAGGAGTCGTGATTGGGATCCATCGTGCTAGCTGGGGGAAATAGGGAAGTATTAGTAGTTATGTGATCATACCCCTTACATGCAGCATTAGCTCACCCACATCTCACGTCGGTGCGGCCTTACCCTTACATGCCTCATCACTGTTACATTCTGGTTAGCCTGACCTGTTGGGGATGATCGCTAATCCATGTAATGAGTCATATAGTCCCAAGTCGATCACATGATATACTGATGTTTCACACACTTGGTTAGAGGATCATTGACATGCATCTCTAGTATATCGATCTAGCATCTCTATATGTTCTAGTTGTTGTTCTTGTACACATTTATATACCAGTTCATTGTTCTTGCGTGTACTTGGATTTCTATTTCATTGCTAGATGTACATTGATGATGACATGCTCCAATATTCCTTTTATTCCAGTATTTCTTTATTCGAACATTCCCTTATTCCAGTATTTCTTATTGCCAGTATTTCCTATCTGCCTTGTATTTCTTTACACGGTGTTATAGATTTTGTCAATATATGTGGAACTGCTGTTAGAGGTGTATTTCGTTCCAATCCTGACTGGATATTTTTTCCAGACTGTGACATAGAGGACTTTTTCGACATACTTGGAGACTTGGATGTTATATTGATTGCAGGTTAGACTATTTATTGTGTTTAGACTTGTCTTGTATTGCTTGCTTCGATATCTCATCGTGCTTTAGCTTATGTGATTGAGTATATTTCCATATTATTTTGTGATATCTGCGTCTCCTTATGGAGTTGGATATTCATGTGAGATTGATTAGATAGTTACATGACCTAGACAGCGTTCTACCGCCGATGCTGCGGCGTAGGCTGGAGGTACCCACTCTCTCGTGCCCATATACCGGGTGCGGGTCATGACACGTTTTTAGTGGTGGCCCATGCAGGTCAGACTTCACAAGTTGTGTGATGTCGTGGTAGTGCGACGTCTTAGTTGTACTACTGCGTGCCTGTGATAGGACATAGGATACT